>CAJRSG010002620.1:2032-18756 GCA_907169655.1 Acomys percivali | reverse complement strand
AGATTCCTCAGTCCAGTCACAGACTGCTGGAGCTGAACCTAGGAGTGACATTTATAAAGAGGATGCCATGATCTCTTCAGGCTCTGGTTCCCCTTAACCTTCCTCCTAGGAATGCACTTACCTGCAGCTAACCTGGTAGGGATTATGCAAATTCAGGCCAAGGTCAGAACCTGTGTGCTCAGAGACTGTGGAAAATTTGTACTAATGAGGTACTGTTGGTGGTGTTGACATCCTTCATATACAACCACAAACTAATTTATGCAATCATGAGGAAGGCTGTTTCTTAGTTGAAGACATGATCTTTTTTCAGATAGAACTGGTAGAGTTTTTAGATTTTGGTCAGTCACTTGGTGAGGTTCTTGTATCTGAGGAAACACATTCAAACTTTATCCTGGCACCTGTGCACAAAGAGATTTTCCATCGCTGTGACAATCCAGACACCATATCTATGGTCCTTAATGTGAACCACACTTCAAGTCTTCAAAAGACACCTGAAGCACTTCAGTGTTAACCATATTTCTGATGATGAAAAGGTGCATTTACCATCCTACCACAAGCAGACACATACACAGAGCTCTGTCATCTCACTGAGAAACCACTCACCACATCCATGTTTCTTAGAGCAAACCACACTTCTAGTGTTCAAGGACAACATCATATTTGTGATGCTGGGAAGGTGCATTGACTATCCTGTTTCTATCAGACACTTACTCAGTACTTTGGAGGGTTCTGTCCATCATGATCCAGTGAGCAATTCTTCTACCAGTGGCAAACTCTGGAATATTTTCCCCATATTGCACTGGAACTGGAGTCTCCAATATTTTAATAATTATTTATTATTATGCCATAAACTAGTATTCTAGCTAATCAACATATGAATCTGATTTTGACCTTGACGATCTCAATAGGGATGTTATTTAACAAATAATCTCCCAGGGATATAGCATGGAAATGGTACCTGTCAACAACACTATGTTATCTGAACATGATGTTGGCAATGAAATCCACAGAAGCTGCTGGAATACACTCAGTGAACAACGTCCTTATCGCCTTCTCTAATAAAGCTGCCCTTTATTAGAGAATTGGTGGATATACAGTGCCCCCTGCTGGTCCTAATAAGTCACTTGCATAATTTCTCACTTGGAGAATGCTCACTGTTTCACTTCTTGGCAATGTATCTATTGATTTTGAGAAGATATCGCAACAATGGAAGGTGAGCTGTGCCTCATACAAACTCTCCATGAACCATAGTCCTTTTGCTAGAGCCTGTTAGATCTAGCAATAGTGAGACCACTGATGAGCTAGTGAATTACCAGAGAAAAAACTAGAGAGACAAAGTATCTACAATCTCTCTCCAAGGAAATTTCCCCACTCCTGAAGCTGCACTTGGCACAGAAAACTCAGAGAACCAAGAAGAGGAGGAAATATGGCAATTCCAGATCAATTTCCAACTACAGAAAATATTTTTACCTCTGAAAAGTAACCAGAATTAAGAAAAATTGTACTGTGATACACTCTGTTTGCTAAATCAGCATTTGTATCACAGGTGGGCTGTAGGGTTGTGTGTAAAGACTTATCAGGAGTGGTGTTTTCCTTTTGCCATGTATCTTTAAAGATATAAAATGCTGACTGTGTTCTCAGACAACTCTCTTCTCTCTGCATATAGCTTCCTCAAGCTCAATATTTTCTTATTTATGGAAGGTCATGTGTAATGATTTTCAGAGTCTTGGACATATTTGATAAGGCTTGGAGAATGACAGCTGTGGGGCTGAATCTCCCACTTAAATCTACAATGTGTTAGTGTAGCCACGAACAATGTATATGACAAATTTATGTGTGTGCATGCATGTGTTCCCTACATGAATATATGCAGAAAATAATTTGACAGAATCCTTCACGTTAAAATCTTAGATCAGAGATCCAAGGCACATACCTAAGTACAATACTGGAAATATACAGCAAGCTTATAACAACATCAAATTAAATGATGTGAAACTTAAAGCAATTCCACTAAAATCAGGGACAAGACAAGGCTTCCCATTCTCACCATAACTATCCAATGTAGTATTTGAAATCTTATCTACAGCAATAAGACGACTAAATAAATCAAAGAGAAACAAATTAGACAAGAAAAATCAAAAGGTCTCTATCCACAAATGATTGTATACATAAGTGAACACAAATATTGTACTAGAGAACTTCTACAACTGATACACACCTTCAGCGACATGGCTGGATGAAAAATTAATTTAAAAAATCAGTAGACCTTCTATACATAAGTCCAAAACTGTTCACAAATATTAGAGAAGTAACACCCTTCACAATAGAAACAAATTATATAAAGTACTTTGGTGTTACTCTAACAAAGAAAGTGAAAGATCTGTATGTCAAGAATTTCAATTCTCTAAAGAAAAAAATTGAAAAACAAATCAGAAGATGGAAACTTATCCCATGCTCATGGATTAGTAAGATTAACCTATAAAACTGGCCACCTTACCAAGAGCAATCTACAGATTCAATGCAATCCCCACCAAAATAGCAACAAAATTATCTACAGATTTTAATTTTAAAGAACAATTCTCAACTTCATATGTATAGACAAAAAATCCAAAATTTGCTAAAGAAAAATCCTGTACAATAAAATAACTTCTGCAGATATCTCTATCCCTGATTTCAAGCTTTATCACAGAGCAGTAGTAATAAAAACTGCATGTACTGGTATAGAAACAAACTAGTTAATCAATGGAAATGAATTAAAGTCAAGAAATAGACACACACACCAATGGACTCTTGACTTTTAACAAAGAAGCCAATACCATGCAATGGGAGCAAAGCCTCTTCAACAAATGGTGCTGGACTAACTGAGTGTGTACATGCAGAAAGTACAAATATTTCCATAATTATTACCATGCAGAAAACTCAATTTCAAGTGAATCAAAGGCCTCAACAAAACACAGGGAGCCTTTTGGAAAGGGTGGGGAGGATAGAAGAACCTGCAGGGGACAAGAGCTCCACAAGAAGACCAACAAAGTCAAATACCCTGGGCTCAGGGGGATTATGGAGACTAAAGCAACAACCAACAATCATGCATTGACTGGATCTAGGCCCTGACACATATATAACAGATGGGCAGTTTAGTCTTCATGTGGGTCCCCGAGGAAGGAGAGCAGAGGCTGCTTCTGTCATGGACTCGGTTGCCTCTTTCTGATTAGGAGCCCTCTGGCATGACTTCCTTGCCAAGCCTCAGAGTAAGAGAATATGCTCAGTCCTGATGCAAATTAGTTGGCTTCTCTGGGTTGGGAAACTCCCATTTTTTTGTATAGTGGGGGGATATGGGGAAGAGGAAGGGAGGGTGGGATCATGTGGGGAGTAGGGAGATGGAGAAATTCAGAATGTAAAGGGAATAAATATTAAAAAACACTTAGCTAACGTGAACAGAAGTTGTTTTTATAATAAACACGTGAATTGATGAAAGAAAGAAACAAACAAACAAGGAAACAAAGAAACAAAGAAAGAAAGGGAAAGGAGGGAGAGGTTATTAGAGATATCAGACTAGTGACTTCACATCACACATGACATCTCTAGAATAAGAAGAAACAAGCACACTCTTTATTAAGAATGTGCCTTATATCCCTGATATCTCCAAAACTTTTAACATGAAGTTGGATTTTGTCAAATGCCTTTTCAGCATCTAAGGAAATGATCACGTGAGGGTTTTTTTCTTTCAGTTAGTGTATATGGTAGATTACATTGATGGATTTCCATATAATGAGCCACCCATGAATGCCTTAATGAAGCCTACTTGGTCATAGTTGACATTTTTGATGTGTTCTTCTCTTTTGTTTGTGAATATTTTATTAAGTATTTTTGTATCACTGTTCATAAGTGAAATTAGACTGAAATATTCTTTTCATGGGGGACTTTGTGTGGTTTAGGTATCAAGGTGACTGTGGTCTCATAGAATGAGATCAGTAATGTTCCTTCTGATTCTATTTAGTATAATAGTTTGAGGAGTATTGGTTTTAGCTCTTCTTTGAATGTCTGGTGGAATTCTGCACTGAATCCATTTGGCCTGGGCTTTTTGGTTTGAGAGACTTTTGGTGAATGTTTCTATCTCCTTAGGGAATGTAAAACTATTTAATTTGTTTACCTGGTCATGATTCAACTTTGGCAAGTGGCTTAGTTCAAGGAAATTGTCCATTTCATTTAGATTTTCATATTTTGTGGTATATAGGCTTTTGAAATAAGATCTAATGATTCTTTGGATGTCTTCTCATCTGTTATTGTGTCCCCCTTTACATTTCTGATTTTCTTGATTTGGAAAGTGTCTCTCTGCCTTTTGTGAATTTGGCTAAAGGCTTGTCTATCTTGTTGATGTTCTCAAAGAACCAGCTCTTTGAATTAGTTTCTTTGTTTCTAATTTGTTGATTTCCTCCCTGAGTTTCATTATTTCCAGCCACCTACTCCTTTTGTGTATCTTTGCTTCCTTTCATTTTAGAGCTTTTAGGTGTATTTTTATATAGGTAGTATGAGAACTCTCCAATTTCTTTATGAAGGCACTTGATGCTATGAACTTTCCCATTAGCACTGCTTACAATGAGTCCCATAAGTTTGGGTATGTTGTGCCTTCATTTTCATTGAATTTTAGGAAGTCTTTAATTTCTTTCATTCTTTCTTTCCTCACACAGTTGTCGTTGAGTAGAGAGTTGTTCAGTTCCCATGCATCTGTAGGCCTTTTGTTATTTCTGTTGTTGTTGTTGAGGTCCAGCTTTAATCCATGGTAGTTTGATAAAATACAATGAATTATTGCAATCCTTTTGTATCTGTTGAGGTTTGCTTTGACTATAAGGTCAGTTTTGGAGACGGTTCTGTGAGATGCTGAGAAGTTATATTCCTTTGTGTTAGAGTGAATATATCTGTAGGTGTTGGTTAGTCCATCTGTTATTGTCATTATTTCTCTGTTTAGTTTCTGTTTTGTTGACCTCTCCTTTGGCAATTGTGGGTGTTGAAGTCTCTCACTAATAATGTGTGTGGATTTATATGTGCTTTAAGCTTTATCACAGTTTCTTTTACAAATATGGGTGCCCTTGCAGTTGAGGCAAATATGTTCAGAATTGAGATGTCATCTTAGTAGAATTTTCTTCTGATAAGTATGATTAATGTTGGTTGAAAGTCTGTTTTGTTAGTTATTAGAATGGACACTTCAGCTTACTTCTTTGGTACTTTTTTTTAAAATATTTTAAAAAATTTATTCTTATTACATCTCAATGGTTATCCCATCCCTTGTATCCTCCCATTCCTCCCTTCCTCCCATTTTCCCCTTACTCCCCTCCCCTATGACTGTGACTGAGGGGGACTTCCTCCCCCTTTATATGCTCATAGGGTATCAAGTCTCTTCTTGGTAGCCTGCTATCCTTCCTCTGAGTGCTACCAGGTCTCCCCATCTAATGGACATGGTCAAATATGAGGCACCAGAGTACATGTGAAAGTCATACCCCACTCTCCACTCAACTGTGGAGAATGTCCTGTCCATTGGCTAGATCTTGAAAAATTATTTCCAGCCCTTTGCTCTCAGCTGATGTCTATCTTTGTGGCTGAAGTGTGTTTCTTGCATGATTCTTATTTATGCATCCATTCTGTTAGTCTGTGTCTCTTTATTAGATTTTGGGTCCAGGGATGTTGAGAGATATTAATGCCCAGTGACTTTTCCTTTTATTTTGATGATGGTTCTGGTGGTATGTTTGTGTTCTTGTATTCTGGTTTTGCTGTAATGACATTATATATATATATATATATATATATATATATATATATATATATATATATCCTGTAGGGTGGGGTGGTTGTAGTTAACCTCCTCAAGTGGGAGTTTTCTTTCTAATGCATTATGCAAGGTGGGGTTTGTGTAGAGATAGTGTTTAAATTTAGTTCTTTTGTGGAATATCTTGGTTTTTTCCATCTATAGTTATTTAAAGTTCTGCTGGGTTTTGTAGTATGGAATGGCATCTGTGGTTTCTTAGGATTTTGGAAATCTCTGCCTAGGCCCTTCTGGTTTTGAAGGTCTCTGCTGAGAAGTCAGGTGTGATTCTGA
Source organism: Acomys percivali (assembly GCA_907169655.1). Lineage (NCBI taxonomy): Eukaryota > Metazoa > Chordata > Mammalia > Rodentia > Muridae > Acomys > Acomys percivali. The sequence goes on along the minus strand of CAJRSG010002620.1, from coordinate 12,665 downwards.
TAGATTTAACTCGACTTTGTATCTAACATCCATCTATCCATGTTCTGTGTGTTTCAGTGGTAACTTGTCCTCTAGGTGACTCTATTCTTCTTGTGTTCCAAGGATGACCTCACACAACCATAAACTTCACATGACAGCAGTTTCCAGAAATTCACACCTAGGAGATTAGATACAATGAGCACCCAATGCTCCCCTGAGATAGAAAATTTCCCCTCACAATTTATCCTCCACCCAACCTACCTAAAGGTCAACATTCCTGTGACCCACAAGCCCCACTTATGTTTTTCCCTTTATAAACCCATTAACATTGACGCTCTGGGTCACTTTCATACTCTGCTGCTTCTGGAAGGTTTATGGTCCTAGCTCAAGCCTTTAATAAAGGACCCAGTGAGTATTGCATCAGTATTGAGTCTTGGTGGTCTTTTGGGGTTCTCGTGACCAGAGAACAACAACACAAACAATGCAAACACACATACTCCATATGCCATTTTGTTAAATTTTGCAATGTGAAAGAGAGGACTTTTAGGTAGTGGCTATGATCATGGCAGCTCCACTGCTTCCTCTGAGGTCAATGTCATGGGGAAAGGGAATTTCAAACCCCTTTATGCTATTGTAATTATGACGCACTGTCATCTGAGAATGACAAATGTCCTTGTTCTTGTGAAATAGTGGAAACTTACACATTCTCCTTTAAGAATGATGTGCCACTTCACTTGAATCACTATAATTAACTCCCTGCATTGTACTATATAGTCAATAAAATGATGCAAGCAGTAATTTTAGAGAAGAGTGAGGTTGTTGATATAAATGACTAAAATGTTAAAGCAGCTCAGGACTTGGGTGACACATAGAAGCTGAGCAGTTTTGAACTTGATGTGAAACAAGCCTGTATTTCCAAGAAAGACTAATTAGTAAAAACTGTACTCTGAGGAAATAAAAATGGAACAGCCATGGGAAAAGTATGAATCATAGAGATCTGCAATGGGAAAGACACCAGAATCAGAGCAGAGAAATCACCTTAAAGAACATCCTGGTGATGTCATGTAGGACAATGAGCAATAAGCTGATGGAAACTGAACTGTCTTCTGTGTTGTTAGTAGCAAAGACTTGTCTGACTGTGTCTATACATGAGGACATCTGGACAGGAGCACTTTCCTATAATGACTCTGCACATGTTCTGCGAAACTTTCTGGGCAGTGAAACAAGTAGAAAGTGCCATAGATTCCTGCTGATTATTGACAGAGAAGGGAGACAAAGCTGATAAGAGACAAAATTAATACTCCAATAGGTAACAGACCAAAAACTGTTGGGGAATTTCAAGCCTGTTGTAGATTGGCATCCCAGAATCATAAAATAAACACATTTTCTCTTTCCAAAATGTCCAGGTTTATTGATTGAAATTAAATACATAAGTTTGGGGCTATGGGTAGGTGTGGGAGGCACAGGTTTCCAATGTATCTTACTTAATTTTTCCTTTGAAAAAAATGTTTTTAAGCAATATATTCTGATCAAAATTTTTACCGTGCAACTTCCCCTATATCCCTCTCAGCTACAGCTAACTGAACTCCAGTCCTATTATTTCTTTCAGTCTCTTATTAAAAGAACACAAAAAAACTCAAGAAACCTTTTCTCTTTCTCTCTTTCTCTGTCTCTCTCGGTATCATTCTATCTCTCTGTCATTCTCTATCTCTGTCTCTCTGTCTGTCTCTCTGTCTCTGTATCTCTCTGTCTCTCTCTGTCTCTGCTGTCTCATGCTCTCTCTCACACGCACGCACACACACACACACAAACACACACAAACAAACAAACAATCTCACAAAAACACAAAATTGGAAACCAAACTATACCAATAAAAAAAAGAGAGAAAATGCTTAAAGAAATAAATGAATGAAAAATTCTTTAATACTTCATGTGTCAGTTTCTGTTGGTCCTGGGCATGGTGTCCACTCTAAAATGTGGAAAAAGCCAGGAAGATTCCGTGGGAGAAAACTAAGTTTTCCTTTGCAGGTGGATACCAATTGAAGTTAGCGTCCTGGTTAGGAGTAAGAGCAGATATCCACTTCTCACATTCAGCACTGGGGCCCCATTTGGCCCCCATTTGGGACCCGTGCAAATATTGTGTTTGCGCCCATAGTATTTGTGAGTTCATTTGTGAATCAGTCCTGTTGTGTTTTGTGGAGAATGCTTCCAAGAAGCTATCTACCACCTCAGACTCTTACAAACTTTCCAACACCTCTTCTGCATCAGTCCCTGAGTCCAGAAGAGAAGGTTTGATGAAGACAACATATTTAGGACTCAATGACATTTCTCTCACTCTCTACACCTTGTCTGTCCATGCGATGTTCACTATGTTGGCTCCAATCTACAGCAAGATGCTGTTCTAATAATGGTTGGGTGAAGCAATGATTTATTAGTAGTTATGTCATTAGAAATCATTTTATTGCTATTTTCCTCCAGCAGAACAATAGTATCTGGGCTTCTGCCCAAGAGCCATGGCCTACAAGTCTCAGGTTCTGAGCAATCATAGCAGTTTAGGCATGGGTTGCATCTCATAGCAGTGAATCCTAAATCGATCAGAAAATACTTTATTACCCCCATGTTAGTGGCATAATTGTACCATCCTATCTCACAAGTCATCATTATAGGTGATAGGGTTTGTAGCTATGTTAATTATTAATGTTCTCCTCTGAAAGCATGCAAAGTACTGCCCAGTATTATGAATGCAAACCAGTAGTGGTAAAACCACTATTTACCCACTAACTCAACATCTCCAAATTCAGTGAGATATATAAGTGTTATCTGGAGCAATAGGGCATTACCAACATTTATAGAACAAAAACATAGACCTTCAAAGTAGCATGAGATACTTCAGAGATTCCCTGGAGTAAAATTGTCCAATAGTGCTTCTCCAGTAATGCCCATCTTCTCCTAATCCAGGTGTTTGCAGTAGATGGTAATTAAAATAATTTGGAATCTTCTGCTGTGGAGATTTGAGAGGAAAATCTGAGTAGAACCATAGCATTGAAACACCTTGTTTAGGTAACAGACATCCTTCATCTTTATAAAAATAAAAATAGATGGTCCCTATTGTGCCAACTTAAAGGGGGCCTCAATTGTATAACAGGAAGTCATGGCTCTGAAGCTCAGAGTGAAGAGGAAACCCCAGAGGCTAGAAGGAAATGTATGACCCTCCAACCTCCTGCATTGTAGAAGGAAGACACAGAGCTGAGAATCAGCCTGAAATATTATACAGCTGCTACCAGAGGCTGTGTCAATGTGCTCTCTGAGCACAGTAGCAGGTGGGAGTATCTGCAATGTCCACACTGATGATCTTGAGGGACACCTGGTTGTTGGAGATGTCCTTGGAGATTGTGAGCCAGTTTTTTATGGACAGGTTGTAGAACTTATCATCATTCCACCAAATGTTAGGTAGCCACTCCAGAACCTTCCCTGAGGGCTGATGAATCCAGCCCACACCTATATTAGAAGTGCTCAAGGAAAATACAGAGAAAATACAGGTCAGACTAAGGGTCTGGGAGGGTTTCAAGAGCCCAGGGATAGGACATCTGTGGAGAAAAAGAAAAATCAGAAGGTAAAGTTGGAATAGGGTGAGGATATGGAGGGTCCTCCCTTAGAAAGCCTTGGCACTCACATGCAGGCACAAGCAGCAGCAGGAATGAGAAAGATATATATACATACACATTAATGGGGATGTTCATGTATATGTGGATGAATGGTGTCTTTGGGAGCTCTCTTGTTTTGTCTATTGATTGTATGTGTCCATGTGTGTGTGGGGGTCATTAAAATATGCCTTACTTTGTCTGCCAGGGTGTAGATAGCAAAAACACCAGCCTGGATCGTTAATAGTTGAAGTGTAAATACCAAGGAACTAGCCTGGAATATGAATACTTAAACTACATAGAAAAACATCAGCCACCAAATGAGCATTCACCAAAGCTGCGACCTGTCTCAGTTTACCCTGAGTGCTGGAGCTGATCAAACATCCTGGCTAGAGCAACCTATAAAAGATAAGTCTCCTCAAAACAAGGACCTCACCTTGGCTGTTGAAGAATCCATAGTAGAATGGTAGTCCAACAATGTGACCCACTTTGGTTTACCCTGTGTGCTGCAGATGGTCTCTATCAATGCATCATCATGGTTTTCCCTTTTTTATTGTTTTATTAAAGAAGAAACATGTCAATGGAGGTGGTCGGTGGTGAAGATGTAGAAAGGTCTGGTGTACTGCACGGGCATCCCAAACCAACATTACTTTACTCATAGATTTTTTTTTTTTTACAAAGTAGACAAAGACACTATAAGACTGTGAGGAGGAAGCAGAAAAACGAGTTTCTGAGCACGTCTCCAGGCTAATATCTTCTGTCTTCTCAGTCCCGAGGCAGCTTCCTGCTCATCGAGTTTCTGACTGACTCAGGATGTGGTTGCAGCACTGTGTATCTCGCACAGTAATAGACCGCAGAGTCCGCAGATGTCAGGCTGCTGAGCTCCATGTAGGCTGTGCTGGAGGATTTGTCTACAGTCAGTGTGGCCTTGCCCTTGAACTTCTGATCATAGTTAGTATTACCACTTCCAGCATAAATCCATCCAATCCACTCTAGGCCCTGTTCAGGACTCTGCTTAACCCAGCCCATATAGTAGCTGCTGAAGCTGTAGCCAGAAGCCTTGCAGGACAACTTCACTGAGGCACCAGGTCTCATCAGCTCTGCCTCAGACTGCTGCAGCTGGACCTGAGACTGGACACCTGTGGAGGGAAAGGCAGAGTGGATGTCATTGTCACCTCAGTTCCTGTGTCCTCTTCAGATTTGGAGCTGGTAAGCCCCTCACCTGCTATTACTGGCAGGAGGAAGGGGATGATCCAGCTCCATTCCATCCTTAGTGATGGTGTGTTCACTGGTTGTGGAGAGGACACTGTTCAGATGTTGTGTTTATGGTGTGGCCATCCTTGTATTTACAACCATAGACTCGGGTAATTTGCATATCCATGAGCATGATACTTTATAGAGAAGGCCCTAGTCCAAGTAGGGGAAGGGTTATAAACATCTGGGCCAGGCAGCAAGATGCTGAGGTTCAAGTCCTAATCCCTCATGTAAATACATCTCATATTCCACCCTTCTTTCACAGATATGAAATTACTATTTGAGTGAGAGGGTAACATCATCAACTCATCTGTGGCAGAGTATTCTGCCAATCATTCTCAGCACTTTGACCATCATGAATGTCTGCATTCTCATTACACACTGCATACTGCAACCTGGGAGAAGCACTTATCTAATTCGTAGAAACACAAATAACTATAAGGCAGGTAGACAACATGATAATTAACAGTGCAGCTTTGGCCTACTAGGGCATATTCAATCTGTAGCCATGGACTTTTAACTAGATTTAGCTGGGATAAACTCTTTCCTGTGGTTCAGGCCAAAAATTCAATAGAAATAAGTTGCATGCTATATAGCAACCAGACACTAATGGGTACATCTTACCAGAAGGCTGATGTTGTAGACTGCAAGGCCTGGTACCCCATGACATCCCTGATATCTTTGCTCTTCCTTCAAGCTACACAGACCTTTCTGCATGAGGAAACCTGGCCAACAGGGAGAATTACAGATCAGGTAAGTTTTTCTGTGTCCTACAACCAAAGTTCTTAGGTAGCATTCTGAAAATAAGAATACATAGTAACTGAAAGAGGGACTTCTATGTTCACCAAGCTGATATGTGGCCTCTCTATTGTTACTCTCATGCTCAGGAAGGAGAAACCTTGAAATGTTTTGTAGATAGTATTATATTTTCAGCAACCCTCTATAGGTCAGGAAGCATGTCCAAGAAACCTTGTATCCTTGTGATACACCAGGAGAGATACAGAGGATTCTGTGGGGGTTGAAATCTCTCAGTTGAAAGATTATTACTATTTAATATTGACTTATAATTTTCTATACTCAGTAGTTACTCCTTAACCAGATTCAGACCCAAATAAGCACACAGAGAGACTAGGATATATTTAATAATCCTGTAACATGGTGCTGTGCATTAATTACTCAATCCTAAACCTCCAAACTAGTATAGTTTTTTCCCATTAAGATGTCACGCATTATACTTGCTTTGTTCTCATATCCCAGGTCTGGTTCATTGCTCTTGGTGCTTCCTGATTCTCTTTACATGCATCTTTCCTCTTCCCACTCTTTCTCTTTTCCTCACTGGCCCAGGATGTCCCACTCTATTCTCTATTATTGCTCAGCATTGGCCAGTTGGGTTTTATTGGCAATACAGAGAACAAATGCTGACATGTTTCCTCAAAATTGAGACAGGAGCTGCTTAGAATAAACATTACAATTCAATGTCCTTATTGAAACCAGAAAGGTTGTAAAGAAATCTGCATATAAATGAACAAGGTTAAGTTGTACCCAGTCCACAAGAACATTATGTGAACAACTTTCCTTCTCATAGATAAATTCAGCCTGTTGAACCTGTATTTGACCTGATAAACTTTCAGAAACTCACACCATTTATGGTAGCTGGCAAAGGCTTGGTATTAGAGGGGAGTGAACTATTTCCTTTTTCTGGGTAGTAAGAAAGGCACACACAGTAATAAAAAAGGAAAATTTTAGCATCATATTATTAATTGTTATAACTGGGCCACACATGCCCCAAGATGGATGTGTTAACCTCAGGGGACTGCTTATAGAAATTCAATTCAAAGGGATCTAACTGTTGCTGCTAACCTTGCCAATAGATATCTTTATCTGGTAAGTCATTTCAAAGGCTCTGCTGTGGTGACTTTCACTGCTTTGTTTTCTGTTGGTCTTGTGCTGGTTAATATAGCTCCTGCCAGTTTATTTGTGCAATATGAATAGGACAATCCCTGTAGATAGAAGTTCATAACATTCAACCACATTCTCTGTAGCTTACTTTCTTTCTTTTGGCTGTTTTGTGATGTCCTTTGATTTTGTGGTGAGAGGCTGACATCATAGACTCTTCTGTGGCTGAGCACTCTATCTATCATTCTCTGCACTTTGACTGGTCATAAATGTCTCCATCGATCATTACACACTGCAGACAGAAGCCTCAGTGGGCAAGGCTGAGAGCAGCACTAATCTACTTGGTTCAAACATAAACATTTACAAAGCACTTTGACAACATGACCATTAGCAGTACAACTGTGGTCTACTAGAGCTGATATTATCTCTAGACATGGGCTTTTGACCATGTTTACCTAACATGACAGCTTTCCTATTTCTCAAGCCACAAATACAATTAAAAGTAGTTGGCCATTATGGAACAGCCAGGCACTGGTGGGTCCATCTTCTCTGAAAGCAGATGGTGTAGACTTCAAGGCCTGGTACTGCAGAAGATCACTGATGTTTTAGCCCTTCCTTCAAGCTACACAGTATCTGTCAGTCCTAGGAAACCTATACAATAGGGAGAATTTCTTGATCAGGTAGAATACTATGTGTCCTACAAAAGTCCTTAGCTATAAGTTGCAATGCAGATGAAAGGATTTTAATGTTCTACTTTGACCTCACTCACATGATGACAAGCAAGAATACAAATGGCAACAAACTATAACATGGATGTCTTGAAAGATTCACCAACTCTCACCACTGATAGGAGTGTAAAATATTGTAGTGTACTCTGGAGAATTCATAAAAAATTATAAAACTATGCTGTGTTTCTGCTATATCCCTCAAAGCATATACTCAAATGACTCTACACCTTACTATAAAGACACATGAACTTCCATGTTTATTGACATAATGTTTTTGTGCTTTAATTAGAGCAGCTAGAGAATGGAATAATCCTAGATTTCCAACAACTGATGAATACATGATGATAGTGTAGCCTGTGTCAGATCTAGTATGTGCATCCATTGTCCTAAGATTTCTCTGTGTAATTGGATCTGCCAGTGCTTGGAAATTTCCATTTAATCCACTCATTCCTATGACAAGACTTTGCCTCACCCAGTGTCCCCATATATGAAATTCAAAAGCTATCTGAGTCAAATCCTTGCAAGCAAATTTTATGAAGGTCCAGGGCTCTTCTGTACAGCCCCAGACTGCAGCAGCTGAATCTGGGAGTGAGCACATGTAGAGAGGATGGCATGATATCTTCAGTCTCTGGCTCTTCCTTAGTTCTCCTCCTAGGCATGCACTTTCCTGTAGCTGCTGCCACCCGGTAGAGGCTGATCCAACTTTATGCTAATGTTAAAAACCTGTGTGCTTAGGGATTGTGGGCAGGTGGGTGGGTATGAATGTGATACTGTTGATTGTGTGGACATTCTATTATCTACAACCATAAACTGTTATTTATACAATAATGAGGAAGGGTCAAGACTTGATATTTTCTCAGAAATTGTAGAGTTTTTCTATGTTAGTCAGATGTATGGTGAGGTAAACACAATAAAGGTAATGCATGCATGATCCATCCTGGCAACTGTGCACACAGCTCTTTCATCCCACTGAGAAACCAGTCACCATATCCATGTTCCTTAATGTGAACCGCACTTCAAGTGTGGAAGGACATCAATCTCCTCTGGGTAAATGACAATTGTGATGCTGTGAAGGTGAACAGATAATTTTGTTTCAAACAGGCACTTACACAGAGCTTTGGAGACTGCGGAGACTGCTGTCCATCACAGTCCAATGAGCAACAGGACTGTGGACACTTTTTCTACCAGCTGCAAACTCTGGGACAGTTTTCTCCAGATTTCTTAGAATCCTGAGGCACCAATATGCTTAAGTTTATAAGTATTTCAGACCAAGTATGCTATCCAATCACAAGAAGAATCTGATTTGGAAGTTGGGGAATCTCAATAGGGATGTTATATAACAAATAACATTTCCAGGGTTGTAGTATGAAGATGGTACATGTCAACTAATCCCTGCTCTCTGAATGTAAAAATGAAGGCAATGACATTCCTGAAGGCTGCTGGAATACACTCAGTAACTTCCTTATCTGCTTCTGCTGCCCTTTACTTCTTAGAAAATTGGTGGATCTACAGTGCCCCCTGCTGGTCCTGAAAACTAGTATATATGTTCTCACACACACAACTCACTTATTTTCTTCCTTGCCATGTACTTGCTGAGGTTGAGAGCATACTTCAACAATGAATGGTTAGCTGATCCTTCAACATTGTCTCTGTGAGCCACAGTACTTACTCTAGGGGCTGTTAGATCTAGCTACAGCCATAACCACTAAAGATGAAATGTGTTATTAGTGCAAGAGATGGACAAGATTTAGAAGCTCAATACAATGCAATTCCTCAACTCCTAAAGCTGCCCTTGGCACAATAAATGCACAACAACTGGAAGAGGAAAAAAGAGGTTATTAACAGATATGATCCCCGATGCAGAAAATAGTTTCATATCTGAGTGGTAACCAGAATTCAGAAAAGTGTAGACCCTGATTCGCTGTTTGTTAATTCAACATTTGTATCATAGATAGGCTATATAGGTACATGTAAAAACATAAAGGTGGTGGGGTTACCCCTTTCCCATGGACCCTTAAGGATAAAAAATGCTAACTATGTTCTCAGGCAACATCCTTCTCTGTGGATATAGCTTCTCCAAGCTCAGCACCCTCTTAGTCATCAAATATCGTGAGTATTTATTTTCAGAGTCTTAGACATATTTGTTAAACCTTAGTGAATGACAGCTGTGGATCTGAATCACCACTACCAGCTCCAACGTGTTTGTGTTGCTAACACTAATGAATATGACACATGTGTGTGTCCCAGCATGTGAATACATGCAAAAAAACCATTTGACAGAATCCAACACACCTCCCTGTTAAAATAGAGAAATCAGGGATACAAGTCACATATCTAAGTACAATAATGGCAATGTACAGGAAGCTTACAGCCAACATCAATTTAAAAGGAGAGAAATTTAAATCAATTCCACTAAAATCAGGGACAAGACAAGGCTTCTCCCTCTCTATCTAGCTCTTCAATATAGTACTTGAAATGCTAGATACAGCACTAAGACAACCAGAGGAAAGCAAGGAAGGGAATACAAATTGGAAAAGAAATCAAAATATCTCTATTCACAATATACATATGATAGTATATATAATTGACTCCTAAAATTCTATAGGAGAACTCCTACAGTGGAAAAACACCTTTATCAAAGTGACAGGATACAAAATTAACTTTAAACAGTCAGTGTACCTCCTGAATACAAATGGTGAATGGGAACAAAAAAAATTATGGAAACAACAACCTTCACAATACCCACAAGTAATGTTATGTACTTTGGTATTACTCTTACCAAGCAAGTGAAAGACCTATGTGAAAAGGACTTCAAGTCTCTGAGGAAAGAAACTGAAGAAGAAATCAGAAGATGAAAAGATCTGCCATGCTCATAGATTGGTAGGATTAACATAAAAGCTTCTAATCCCAATTGGTCCAAGATCTCTGACTGTCCCACACAGGACTCTGATTAAGCCTGAAATTTCTTAATTTTTAGAAACTGGACCACAAATGTGATTTCTAGCTTGCTGAACCATTTCTCCATTTTTTTTTGCCACAACTAGGTATTATTTATTACAAATCAGCCAGAAGAAACATTAAGAGAATGAAGCCCCATCTACTTTAAGGGGGATTGGGTAGATTTTGGTTGCTTTC
>CAJRSG010002617.1:0-15079 GCA_907169655.1 Acomys percivali | reverse complement strand
GAAGACCCAGATATGAATCCACACACATATGGTCACTTGATTTTTGATAAAGAAGCCAAATCCATTCAATGGAAAAAGGATAGCATCTTCAACAAATGGTGCTGGTCTAACTGGATGTCTATGTGTAAAAAAATGCAACTGGACCCATATTTGTCACCTTGCACAAAACTCAAATCCAAGTGGATTAAAGACCTCAACATAAAACCAGAGACACTAAGTCAGTTAGAAGAAAAAGTGGGGAAGAGCCTGGAACATATTGGCACAGGAGACAACTTCCTGAACAGAACACCAACAGCCCAGGCCTTAATGTCAACAATTAATAAATGCGACCTCATGAGGCTGAGAAGCTTCTGTAAGGCTAGAGACACGGTCAAGAGAACAAAGCGACAGCCTACAGACTGGGAAAAGATCTTCACCAACCCTACATCTGACAAAGGTCTAATATCCAAAATATATAAAGAACTCAAGAAATTAAACACCACCAAACCAAATAACCCAATTGAGAAATGGGGCTTGGAACTAAACAGAGAATTCTCAACAGAAGAATATCAAATGGCTGAGAAACACTTAAAGAAATGCTCAACCTCCTTAGTCATCAGGGAAATGCAAATCAAAACGACTCTGAGATTCCATCTTACACCCATCAGAATGGCTAAGATAAAAAACTCAAGAGACACCACATGCTGGAGAGGATGTGGGGAGAGAGGAACACTCCTTCATTGCTGGTGGGAATGCAAACTAGTACAGTCACTTTGGAAATCTATCTGGTGCTATCTCAGAAAACTGGGAATAGGGCTTCCTCAAGACCCAGCTATTCCACTCCTTGGAATATACCCAGAAGATGCACCAGCACACAGCAAGAAAATTTGCTCAACCATGTTCATAGCAGCCTTATTCATAATAGCCAGATCATTGAAACAGCCTAAATGTCCCTCAGTAGAAGAATGGATAAAGAAACTGTGGTACATATACACTATGGAATACTACTCAGCTATTAAAAACAAGGAATTCCCGAAATTTGTGGACAAATGGATTGAGCTAGAGATGATCATAATGAGTGAGTTAACCCAGAAGCAGAAAGACTCAAATGGTATATACTCACTTATATCCGCATACTAACTAGCCCAATGGACATGTCCCATGAAAGCCTTCCCTTACCAGGAAACTGGGACCGAGGGGAGGACATCCTATTGGGACTCTAGATGAGAGAACAATGGGTGAATAGCAATGTAGAAGGATCCAGTGGGTTCTAGAAACCTACAAGTAGAACATTATGATAGGCAGATTTGGGTCATGGGGTCCCGCTCAAACTAAGGCCCTAGCCAAGGACAATACAGGCGGAAAAATTTAGACCCCTACCCTGATCTAGCCCATGGACAAGACAGTCTCCACACTTGAGTGGAGAGAGGGATTTGACTTTCTCAAGTACTCTGGTGCCTCACATCTGACTATGTCCCCTGGAGGGGGAGACCTAGTGGCACTCAGAGGAAGGACAGCAGGTCACTGAGAAGAGACTTGATACCCTATGAGCATATACAGAGGGAGGTAATCCCTCTGAGGAACAGTCATAGGGGAGGGGAATAAGGGGAAAATGGGAGGGAGGGGAGAATGGGAGGATACAAGGGATGGGATAACCATAGAGATGTAACAAGAATAAATTAATTAAAAAAAAGATTTAACAAGAATAAATTAATAAAATTTTTTTTAAGAAAAAAAAAAGAAATTAGAGAGATGTATCTGATCATAACAAAACCACTGAAGCCAATTCTACAGAAACATCCCACTAATTACACACTGAAAACCATCAAGGCTGAGCTATAGAGACCAGGTTAATGAACTTCATTTTGTCAATATACTCCAAGTTTTGCTGTTTACTGTCTGGCAATGCTATAAGAACAATTGAACAGAAAAATAAGGAGAAATTTTCTATATCAGAATCAGATGTATTTGTTTGGAGGGCATAGATAAAGAACAGCAAGTAACTACTTACTGTACTATTTTATTTATTTACCTGCATCAGTGAATTATTCTAAATAAAGTATGGAATCTAGAGTTTGGAGACTGGCACATCATCAGCTTTGACTATGAAAGCAAATTCCTTAGCATATACTTTATCTGATTTGGTGTTTATTTGGCTCTAAAAATTAATTCATTCACAATATTGGCAACACTCCTTAACTCCTCAGAATATGTAGACATGGGTTATTAGCAATCAGGCACTTCCACAGCCAGCCCTGGGGACTCAAGGACAGCAGGATACTCATCCCTAGACACTGAGATGTTATATACTCCCACTGTCGCCACATGCTCTTCCCCTGCACTTCCGCTGCAGCTGCATCCCCTTATAAAAGGACGTGTCTGCCTCCGCAGGACCTCCTGGCCCCAGATTTATTGGCTGACAGGTCCTCTTATAGGACCTAGTCCCCATCCTCCGTCTCCAGGTCTCCAGATGGGTCCTCTAGTAAGGGGAGCAGGGGCTGTTTCTGCCATAGATTCTGTGGCCTGCTCTCTGGTCGCTTGCCAGAGGTGGGTGATTTAACAGGCCACAGAGGAAGAGAGTGCAGGCAGGCCTGATGAGACTTGATAGGCCGGTGTGAGTTGATAGGGGAGGAGGGCTGTCCCTTTCTGAGGACTAGGAAAGGGGTATGGGGGAAAGAGGGAGGAAGGACAGAACCATGAGGAGATGAGGGAAGGGACTACAATTGTGATATTAAGTGAATAAATTTTTAAAAATAAATTTAAATAAATAAAAAAAAAGGCCTGCCCACTTCCTCCAACTCTCTTTCTTTCTATCCTTTCTCAAAGGCTGCCTTTGTAGCCAACTCCTTTAATAAACCTCCCAGTTGATCATGGCATGGTTTTATGAATTGCACTGTATAGATTTTCATATTTGGTGTCATAACTCAGATAGACTCTCTTGGTGCTTGTGTTCTCCTTTGTGGGTCTAAGCTACAGTCACATCAGGGCCCTATTTTGAGTCTGCCTGGAACAGACTCACCTTCCAATCATCCAGTCTCTGGGCTCCTGCATCCAACACCAATTAATAGGTGAATTCCTCCTTTCTGGATGTGAGGCAGTGACCATGAAGCACCTGGCTCTTCTCTGGTGTCTCTGGAAGTGGAGGTATCCCTGGCCACGGCCATGGCCAGACCTTTTTGCAGGCCACCATCACAGACATTTTCACTTGGGTGAGGCTTAATCCTTCTGCCAGCTCAGTTTCCTTTCATAAATCTTAGTACTAGGTGAAGTGTGTCTGCTTGAGCACCTTACCATTGTATGGTTTTGGATCTTTTGTCAAAAATTAAGTGCTTAAAGTCAGGGATTGAGCTATCTCCAGAAGTTCTATTATTCTATAGGATTGTCTAAGCTCTGAGGGATTTCTGTTTTTCCAAATGAAGTTGAGAAGTGATTTTTTTCAATGTCTGTAAAGAAGTGTGTTTGTATTTTAATGGGAATTGAATCTGTAGATTGCTTTTGGTAATATGGCCATTTTTCCTAGGTTTAGCCTACTAAATCTAGTAGGCTAGGAGTACGGGAGATCCTTCCATCTTCTGATATCTTCTTCAGTTTCTTTCTTCAGAGATTTGAAATTACTGTCATAGAGGTCTTGACTTTCTTGGCTAGAGTTACATCAATGTACTATATTTTATTTGTGGCTATTGTCAAGGGGGTAATTTCCCCAATTTACTTTTCAGCTTGTTTGTCCTTTGTACAAAGGAAGACTACTGATTTTATTAAATTAATCTTTTGTCCAGCTACTTTGTTGAAGGTGTTTATCAGTTGTAGGAGTTTTCTTGTGGAAAATTTGGGGTCACTTACATTATATCATCTGTGAATAGAGATACCTTGACTTCTTCCTTTGCAATTTCTATCCCCTTGATCTCCATTAGTTGTCTTGTTTCTCTAGCTAGAACTAGTATTATATTGAAGAAATATGGAGAGAGTAGGTAGCCTTGTCTTGTCTCTGATGTTAGAGGAATTGCTTTGTTCTGTCCATTTAAGTTGATGTTGGCTTTTGGCTTGCTGTATATGGCCCTTATTTTATTTAGTTATGGATATGTTATCCCTGATCTCTTAAAGCCTTTTACCATGAAAGGGTGTTGGATTTTGTCAAATGCATTTTCTGCATCTACTGAGATGATCATGTGATTTTTTATTTCAGTTTGGTTTTTTTTAGTGCATTAAAATGGTGGATTTTGTTATGCTGAACCATCACTATGTCCCTGGGATGAAGCCTAGTTGATCATGCTAGATGTTGTATTTGATGTGCTCTTGGATTCATTTTGTCAGTATGTTTTTGGGTATATTTGCATCAAAATTCATGATGAAATTGGTCTGAAATCTCCATTCTTTGTTGAGGCTTTGTGTGGTAACTGTGGCTTCATAGAATGAGTTTGGTAATTTTTCTCTTCCTATTTTGTAGAATAGCTTGAGGAGTATTGGCCTTATGTCTTCTTGAAAGTTTGGTTGAATTCTGAGTGAAAACTATCTTTCCCTGGTCTTCTTCTTCTTTTTGTTGTTGTTGTTGGAAGACTTTTCATGATTTCTTCTAAATCCCTAGGGGTTATAGGATTACTTAAACTATTTACCTCATCTTTATTTAAATTTGAACATTGAAATCTATAAAAAAAAAATAGTCTATTTCCTTCCGATCTTCATCTTCCACTTTTGTGGAATACTGGGTTTGAGTAAGATCTACTGATATTTAGGATTCGCTTAGTGTCTGTTGTCATGCCCCCATTTTTATTTCTTATTTTTATTGATGTGGATACTGTCTCTCTTCCTTTTAGTTGGTTTGGCTCATTGATTCTTTGTATTATTCTATTTTTTCAAATTTATTGATTTCAGTCTTGAGTTTGATTATTTCCTGCCATATACTCATCTTGGGTATGGTTCCTTCTTTATTTTTTCTAAAGCTTTTAAGTGAGCTGTTAAATTACTAGTATGAGATCTCTCCAATTTCTTTATGAATGAATTTAGTCCCTTGAAATTTTCTCTAAACACTACTTTCATGATGTTCCATAATTTTGGCTATCTTGTGCCTTCCTTTCCATTGAATTTTAGACAGTTTTAATTTCTTTCATTAGTTCTTCCCTGACCCAGTGGTCATGAGCAGAGAGTTGTTCAGTTTACATGAATGTGTAGGCTTTTTGTTATTTCTGTTTTTTGTTTATTTTTGTTTTGTTTTGTTTTGTTTTGTTTTGAAATCCAGCTTTAATTCACGGTGGTCTGATAAATAGCAATGAATTAATTCAATTTTCTTGTATCAGTTGAGGTTTGCATTTTGAGAAGGTTGCATGCAGTGATGAGAAGAATGTGCATTATTTGGGGGCGGGGGTGAAAGCTCTGTATACATCTATTAGAACTATTTGATTTGTGATCTGTAGACATATACTAGGTCCATTTGATATGTGATATATGTTAGTTTCATAATTTCTCTATTTTGGCTGTCTTGATGATCAGTCCATTGTTTGTAGTAGGGTGTTAAACTCTTCCACTATTAATGTGTGGGGATCTATGTGTGATTTAAGCTTTAATAATGTTTTTATACATATGGTGGTACCCTTATATTTGGGGCATAGATGCTCAGAATTGAGATGCCATTTTGGTGTATTTATCCTTTGATGAGTATGAATTGTCCTTTCCCATCTCTTTTGATTACAATTGGTTGAGAGTCTATTTTGTTAGCTATTAGGATGGTTTCTCAAGCTTGATTCTTTGGTCTGTTTGCTTAGAACATCTTTTTCCAACCCTTTACCTGAGGTAAAGTCTATCTTTGTTGATAAGGTGTGTTTCTTGTATATAGCAGAATGTTAGATCCTGTTTATGCCTCTTTTCTGTTAGCCTATGTCTTTTAATTGGAGAATTGAGTCCATTATGTTGATAGATATTAGGACCAACGATCATTAGTTCCTTTTATTATGATGTTGATGGTGATAGTGTGCTTCTGTGTTTGCCTTCTTTTGTTTTACTGTTGTGAAGTTATTTATATGCTGTATTTTCTTGGGTGTAGTTGAACTCATTGGGTTGGAGTTTTATATCTATTATTTCTGTAGGGTGGATTGGTGAATAGATATTGTTTAAATTTGGTTTTGTCATGGAATATCTTGTTTTTTTCCCTCTATGGCAGTTGAAAGCTTTGCTGGGTATAGTATTCTGGGATGACATGTATGGTCTCTTAAGGTCCACATGATATCTGCCCAGACCCTTCTTTCCATAGTCTCTGTTGAGAAGTCAGGTGTGATTCTGATAGTTCTGTCTTTATATGTTAATTTGCCCTTTTTCCTTGCCCTTTTTAATAATTTTTATTTGTTCTGTATATTTAGTGTTTTGATTATTTTGTGATGGGAGCAATTTCTCTTCTGGTCTAATCTATTTGGTATTCTTTAAGCCTCTTGCATGTTTTAAAGCATCTCTTTCTTTAGGTTGGTGAAATTTTTCTTCTGTGATTTTCTTGAAGCTATATACAGTCCTTGGAGCCAGAAGGCTTCTCTTTCTTCTATTCTTATTATTCTTATGTTTCATCTTTTCACGATGTACTTGACTTTTTGGATGTTTTGGTTCAAGATTATTTTTGGTTCAGTATTTTCATTGACAAATTCATCAATTTCTTTAGTTATCTTCCATTCTTGAGATTATCTCATCCATTTCTTGTTTTATGTTGTTGATGCTTAGCTCTGTGGTTCCTTTTCTTTTCTCTAAGTATTCCATGGCTAGGATTTCCTCAGTTTGTGCTTTCTTTACTAATTCTACTTCCTTTTTCAGGTCTTGAACTGTGTTATGCATTTCCTTCACATGTTTGATTGTATTTTCCTGTATTTTTTAGAAGCCTGTATTCACTTGTATTTTTCTATATTTCTTTGAGGGATTTATCTATTTCCTCTTTCAATGATTATAACATCTATAACAGCATAGATTTAAGGTCATATTCCCATGTTTAAGTTGCATTTGGATTTTTTCTGGGGGTTCTGGTGAAGCCATGTTCTCCTGGGTTATGTTTACTGTGTTTTTTATCTGGTCTGTAGACGTCTGGTTGTCCATGCCTTTTTTCTGGTTGTTCCTGGAAACTGATGAGTATCTCAGGCAACCAGTGAAGAAGAGAGAGTTAAAAATCCTGGTGGATCGATGCTAGGGATAATTGAGCAGGCAGTAAACAGTTGGTTAAGAGAAACCCAGGCATATGAGGTTCAAATTAAAAGATCCTGTAGCTCAAGAGAATTTTCTTCTCCTCCTCCTCCTCCTCCTTCTTCTTCTTCTTCTTTTTTTTCTTCTTCTTCTTCTTCTTCTTCTTCTTCTTCTTCTTCTTCTTCTTCTTCTTCTTCGTCTTCGTCCTTTGTTTTCTTACTCTTCTGTCTCAGTAACCCATTAAGCCGGTCCCAATATTTCATTTAAAGTGAAGTTTATTTTTTTTTCATTACACATTACATCATTATTTTCTCATCTTTTACAATCAGTAGAGCCCTTAAAAATCAAGAGTAAGAAAAGAGTCTAACAAAGAAATACAAAGAGTTCTGTATGACATACGATAAGGCATACAGCAAAAATCAATCAGTTTCAAAGCAATGGTCAGAATGATGTGATTATTATTTCTTAAACAATACTCAGGAAGGTTTAATCATAAATTTCTCGAGGCTAAAGCCATTGTGCTTACACGATTGTCACAGCAGAATAACTTAAACTAAATGTACATTACAGAATAGATTTGATTTACTTACAGTACCAAACCAACGGGTATGTTATCTGAGCCTAAGCTAACTAGCAAGGGGTCCTTTATTGTAAAATATTTGTAGAGCATGACATTCCAAGCTCGCCGTCTATGCACTCAAAGCAGATTCTAAAGGAAATTTTCTAAAGCTAACAGTTTCTAGCCAGGTACTGTTATGTCAATATACTATCTCTATTTTCAAGCAGTTTCTGCCTGACTGCTCACAGTCTAAGACAAGAGTATCTCATTCTCTCAATCCTTTGGCCAGATGCCTCCTTCCTACGTTCTCTGTGGGAATAAGTTTTCTAATGTAAATTTCATTAGGGCTGAGAAATAGAGAAAAATAGTTTTAGGGGGAAAAAGAGCAGATTTCCAAGTAGCTTTTTAGGCAAAATTACATCTGGACCATACATAATATTCAAGGGCAGTGGTGATCAGCCAGACGTTTTGTAAGTGTGTCAAGGAAAGCCACAACATCTGCTCTGGATGTCTAGAGATCACGTTGGGCAGTCAGAGGTCTCTGGAACTTTCTCAAGAAGGCCTCTATGACTTGTCTTATGTCTCTGACAGAGCCCTACATCGGTGGCTAAATCTTCTCCTGTAGCTCACAGATCTGCTGCTCTACTGGTTGTGTCCCAGTTGGACCTACAGACAAGGAATTAAGGTGTGTGTTTCTAACATGTGTGGTCCATGGAGGTCCTGCAGGTCTCCTCAAGGCAGCAACTAAATCCATGAACCTAAAGCTGGATCTTCATGACTCTGAGGTGAGGGGTAATCATGAAGTTAGAGGTGATAGCTTGCCTGTCCGGCAGCCATGATCCTCTCCTCTCTCCAGGGGAATACAAAGGGACACTGCAGTTTCAGACTCAACAGTGCTGAGGCTTGCTCATGGTACTCAGGCTCTGCTGGGCTCTGCCATCTTGCTACAAGGACCATGGATGTTCCTATTGTCCAGCAGATCTTTACAGGCAGACCAGGAGCACTGTGAACCAGAGGCTGGGACCTTGTCTATGGTATCCAGGAGTTGTCCTCAAGTAGCTGGGAGTAGTCTGATGTCCAAATGCTGGAGCCCAGTGTTTCTAGAAATAGGGAGTCATGTTTGAGTAGGTGGAAGGTGCGAAGTGTTGTGAGCCTAGGTCCATGAGACTCTTGGTCCCCAGGGTAACTCTTACATATGGAGATTTGAGGTTCAAGAGACCTTATTCATATCAATAGTCCCTGAGTAGGTTTGGAAAATGGCTTTATAGCAGGTTGTCAGGAGCTGATTAGAATCACCATCATTCCTGTATTTCCTCTTCTTCATGTTGTGACTTTCTATCTGCTTCCTCTTTGACCAGACAGAAAGTTATTGCAAAGAGTAGTAAGATGCATAGAGGTTGGCCCTTACTGGTCTTTCCAATACCATTCACCATTTGTAGAATATAGTAAGATCCTCTAAAAAACAAGGCCCTCTCTTCTATATCTGAGATTGATGGAATCCCAGGTGGGAAACAGGCAATATTGGTAAACTCTACTATCTTTCTAAATCTAGACTACTGGTAAGCAAAGTCAATATCCAGAGAAAACATGTCCTGTTTACTCAACCCCTGGAGATAGAAGAGGTAATTAAACACTCTTCCAATATCATAGCTTCTTTAACATCCTCTCTCCTAAATAATACAAACCTATCATTTCATCTGCTTGAGACTCTGACTTCAGCTTACTGGCTCCTTAGTGTCATTCAACCTGGCTGCTTTGCAGATTGCTTGCTGTGTGTTTATCCTTAGACTAGCTCAGAACGGCCACTTACAACTCCTTCAATGACCTGTCAAATAATCTTACTTCACCGTCACCAACTGCCCTGAGCCTGATGCTGCAGTAACTCCCTACCTTCTTCATACCATCCTCTTTGGCATGGAAAGATGTCCTAAGGCATTAGGGATGCATTCAGTAGGGTTGTCAAGTTTCCTAGACAGTGAAGAAAGCATAACACTTGATCTTCTGTCTCAGCCCCAGTGCCCTACTGTCCATATCACCTCGATTGTTTGTGATACTGAGGTCCACCATCACCTACTTACTAGTTGGTCAGGAGTTTGCAGGCTGGTATTGCTCTTACTCAGATTTGGGGTGATATATGAAGAAAAGCCCCTAACTGATTCCAGTTGTGAACTGAATAGCGTCTGGGCAAATAAAACACAGTTCAAATCTTGCCCCTACTGGCTGTTGCAGGAATAACTATGCCTGTCACACTGGGACTCAGGACTGGCCTATTCCCTAACCTTGTATTATCAGTTTTCTTCCATGTTTATCCAGGATCTCTAGCAGGTGAACCAAACTATGCTCACTCCTGAAGGACAAATAGACCCCTTGGCAGCAGTGGTACCTCAGAACTGATAGGGATTATATCTTCTTACAGCTGAAAAAGGTGGTCTTTACCTCTTCCTACAAGAGGAATAAAGTTTTATGTCAACCAGTCAAGTGTAACAAAAAAACAAGATCCAACATCTCCAGCCAAACTTCCAAAAGCAGAAGGATCAACTCAATGCCTCTAAACTCTGGGTCTTTGACAATCCCATACGGGAGAGATTGTGCTCTTCCAGATCCCTTTGCTCCTTATTTTTCTGCTTTTAATATGTACATCCTGCTTTATCAATTTCTACTCTACATTTCTCCAATGACAAATTAAAAAAAAAATTATAACCAAGCAATTAATCAGCTACTTTTACAGGCTTACCGACCACTGGCCACAGAGACTGAGGCTAACAACTACAAAGTGTTCTCTGATGGTGAGGATCAACTGTACCCCAGATGTGATTATGCTCTCGAACAGGAGGAAATAGTCTAAAGAGAAAAATGTGCTTATCTATGACTCAGCATCACCACCATTCTAATTCTACCTCTTTGTAATAAACAAAAGGTATGAATGTAAGCAATCACTCACTCACCACCACCAGCTCTAGGGTCTCAGTGACAGCAGGATATGTCATCACTACCCTGCTGAGATGTGACATATTCCCATGAGTTTCATGTCCTCCCATTGTGCTTGAGCTGCATCCCTGATTAAAAAAGGCCTGTCCTGTTCCCCCCACTCTCTTTCCCTATAACCTCAATAAGAGGTTGCTTCTGTATCTCCTCCATTAATAAACATGCCAAGTGAGATCTCTCAGAAAGTGTGGCTTTATGGATTTTGCTGTATAGATCTTAACACCCATACCAACTCACATCCACGTATGTTTGTAATCTACTTCAATTTATTGAAAAAAATGCATAATAACCAGGTGACTATGGCATAATGTGTAGGTTTAGATGCTGAAGCTGGGAAACACCTTTGTATTGTATGAACACTTCATACACTCAATGCTTAGTAAACAGATTTATTTGCTGAGCCTGTGTTGAAATAAATTACTTATATGAGAGAACGAATATCATATTTTAGTAATGGAGCAAGAAACCTTAGTATTAACCATGAATCAAAATTTTAAAGTGACTTAACAAATATTTAAGCATTCTATACTGGAAAAACCCCTTAGCAATTCTTGGGCCTATGAGTCATTGATAGGAAGGTTTGTGTGACATATCTTTTCCTTGGGGGAGACAACACACATGACTACTGATCCCAGATGGAGATCCTGGGACAGATCAAAAGTACAGAAACAAAGTCTAAAGTTCACTTGTTGAACCAAAAAGTTATATTGGCATTACTTATAGGAATATGGGTGAGGGGTTATTTTCAGGACAAATGACTCAAAAACACTTCTATCACCAAAACCAAACATGCATGACAGATGACAGATGGGAATCTAGAGCACTCTGTAGAGCCTGCAGGCAGCTCAACAGGTTGGAGAGGGTCCTTTCTTGGTGCCTCAGTCCTAAGTCTCCTTCAGGCAAGGAAACTGGTCCCAGGTGGTCTGGTCTCAGAGGGTCTTCTTCGCAACAAAGCTTAGGTGAGAGTTTTGGTAGCTCAGTTTCCCCCAGCTGAGAGGAATTCATTGGCTCCTGTTGTTACTACACTTTTTCAAGGAAAAGCCTGTTGAGTCTTGTAGAGTTCAGGGGTTCCCGAGGATTTCTTTAGTTGTTTACCTTTCTGCTTGAAGAGTTCTCTGAAAAAAAGAATGTTTTAATCTCAGAGAAAACTGTTCCTCGGGCTCTTACATTCTTTCAGGCCCTTCTTCCTCAATGTTCCCTGAGCCTTGGAGAGGTTGACTATAGGTACTTGCTCAGGGATAATGATGAACCCCTATGCCACAGCAACAGTCACTTGTCAAGGAGCTTCATCAATCATTATGTATTGAGACTGACAACAACAGCAATCCACAGCAGCATACAGACAAGTGTTTAGAGGGAAATGTGTCAGGTGTACCACACTCATTTGGTAAAACAATAAAAGTTGTGCCCCCATTCAGACCTATTACATCCCCTGCTACAGGTTTTTGTCCTGGATTACAATACTAAATACAAACTCCCTGAAGGGTTTCTGGAAGATCCTAGCTGTTATGATTATAATGATGAAGTGATGTTGGAGTAGCATCATGGTGGGCACATGCCAAAGTATGCCTCCTTGAGAACTTACACCATGCCACAGATATGGTATAAAGGAAGTTTATTAGGGAGAATGGAGAATGCCTGGAGAAGAGTTAGGGTCGGAGAGTAAGCCATTAGGGTAGAGAGGGGTGGGCAGAGAGGGATAGAAGAAGAAACAGTGGGAACAGAGATGGAGGAGATGTGAGGTTCTTATATCCCCTGTGCACTTTGCACACCTTACAGTGGCAAGTTTTGACAAAAGCAATTGCTTGGACCCTGAAGTCAGGCCAGCTGAATCCCCCTGTACACTAACAATAGCAAGGAAACAGGCTTTGCCCTATCCCAATTCCCTCTCCTTTGCTAAACTGTTAGATTATATTCCTAAGAATATATTAAGAAGATACTAAGATCAAGCATTAGCAAGGTCTATCCAATACAGTAAGGAAAGTTTTCTTCTTTTGCATCATTTCCTTCCTCCACAGAGCAAGGTTGGGTACCAAGCAAGCATAGCAAGCAGTGACTTAACTAAGCCCCTGTAACCGTCAATCCTTCTCTCTATACCACTATGTTTTCATATCCTAGGGCTCTTCCATGGACCCACTCTACATTTTCCTGCACCTGATAAATTCAGTGGACCTGACTTAGTCTGATCAGAAATACACAGGGATAAGGTGAATATGGCTCTCTTTCACCTGGCTACACTAGCCAGATCCCTGGATCAGAGTGGCCCTACGTTGGTCTTGTGGATGTAGCCTCCCGTTCACCATACTTGTACATTGATGAAATCTCTCTTCCTGGGAGGGAAAGCATCTCCATCTCTAGTATAATCTTTTGCTGTGGAAAAATGTACCCTTCCTAATCTGGGGAGAAAATTACCCAGTCCTGGGACAGGCTTGGTCATCTTCACTTCTATTGTTCTATGATGGATGCCTTCTGTGAATTGTTGCTTAAGTTTTTGATGCCTTCCTTAGTGCACAACTTGATTTCTATCAAGTTTTCCCTTAGGAACCCCTGCTTAACAGAAATCACAGAGGGAATTCTTCCTCAGCTTTACACTTTTCCTATCTCCTCTAGGTGGCTCTCTCACTGTTTGTTCTCTCTTTACATGCTTCTTTGCAAAGATCTTACCCCACTAATGGACATAGCAAAGCCACTGAATATCTATCTATACCAGCCTTGAGATCCTTGCAGAACGAACCTTTTCTTTAACTCCCCTCTGAACAGTTTTATCTGGACTAGTGAACTGGGGTTTAAATACAGCTTCCCTTTCTTGTTGTAATTCCTCCTTTATACAAACAAGCTCCTGTTTAGCAGCCATCTCATCCAGAGTTTCATTTCTACTGCATAAAACAGAGTCCAATCTAATTCTGAGATTGTGGATAATCTCAACCCTTTTGAACTCATCTTAAACATTGCAAAATTTTGTTAAAACTTTTAACTCTTTTCAGGGCAAATCTATATTCATGTGGTAGACCACACTCAGCAAGCAGACATTCCATGCCATACTGTATAGCTAAAATTGCCATCCTGGGATTCTTCAAAATAAATTTTTAATCTTGATGGCTAAGACTTGGTGGTATGTCTTAGTGTCCATAGCAAAAAGCATGCAAACACTGTCACAGCACAAAGGCACGAAGGCACCTAACACAGACTATACAGAACCACATGACACTTTTGGAATCTCCTTTGTGGTTGCTCCTGGCTCCGGCTTCTCAGCCTCATTTGCATGACTCCATATCTGCACCAGGACCACGCACTCATTCCTCCCCACGTAATCATTTGGTCTGCTGAGGACCTATTCAAATACCAATTATGTTGTATGACACAACTTTTCCTTGATTGATACGACATACATGTCTACTCACAATAAATAGAGATCCCACAACAGACCTAAGTATGGATACAACCAAACTCCATATTCAACTTGGTGAGCCAGTAACTTTGACTAGGTTTACTCACAGTAGTATGGGTCAGGGGTTATTTACAGGAGCTGAAATGATGCAAAGACAGCTGCATAACCGAAACCTGACTACCATGGGTGACAGCTCACAAACTGGGAACCTGGAATACACTGCAGCTCAAGAGGTTGGAGGGTATCCTTTCCAAATGACCCTGGTCTACACTTATTCCAGGCAGCTCAGCTATTTTCTGCTTCTTCCTAGCAGCTGGTCTAGTATAAGAATCTTCTTTGCAGTACAGCTTCTTCAGTCTGAGAGGGACTATCACCTTTTATTGTTTACTCTAACAAGGACAGGCATACTGGACAGTTTCGTAGACTTTCTGTAGCTCTTTGGAGTATTTTACTTTCTTGCTTAAGGAACTTCCCACAGGATGGAACGTATTAATGTCTGAGAAAACTATTACACAACAGAAGGTGTCAATCAGTGAAGATGACCAAATGACAGAATGAGCCAAATGAAATGAAAGCAACTAAAAATAAAACATACTGTGGAGAAATAAAATACTCTTTATTAAACCATGTACCATAAATATGTACTGAGATGTTATTTAATAAACCTGTTAAATTAAGACAAAAAAGGAAAAGGAAAAAGGTTCAGTTATATAATCTTCAGAAGCTGTCTAACACATGATGTTCTGAAATAGAAGTCTCAACATGATAGAACGGATGGCAATTGGGAATTAAAAGGTAGGTTCTTATAGTATTGGTTTCATGTGAATTAGTAGCAAATGCCATATTTATACATCTATTAATATTTTCTTTTTTTATTGTTATGTTTTTTCTTTTTTTTTTAATTAATTAATTTATTTATTAATTTATTCATATTACATCTCAATTGTTAGCCCATCCCTTGTATCCTCCCCTTCCTTCCTCCCTCCCGTTTCCCCCTCTACTCCCTTCCCCTATGTCTGTGA
>CAJRSG010002593.1:0-10284 GCA_907169655.1 Acomys percivali | reverse complement strand
TACAGGCAACTCTTAGCACTCTGCCCAGAGTCTAGCTCCATGTCCCAGTACCTGTCCTGAACCCCTGTGGGTGGTCTTTCAGAAGACATCTATGTTGGGCCAATATCCACTTATAAGTGAGTATCCACTTATAAGTGCACATCTTACTGGGTCTGGGTTACCACACTCAGGAAGATCTTTTCTAGTTCCATCCATTTGCCTGCAAATTTCAAGATTTCCTTGTTTTTAATCGCTGAATAGTGTAAATGGACAGTAGTTTCTTTATTCATTCTTCAGTTGAGAAAATCTAGGTTGTTTTCAGATTCTGACTATTATGAATAAGGCTGCTATGAACATAGTTGAGCAAACATGTATGGTAGAGCATCTTTTGAATATATGCCCAGGAGGGGTATGGGTGAGTCTTGAGGTAGAACTATTCCCAATTTTGTGAGAAAGAGCCAGATTAATTTCCAAAATGGTTGCACAAGTGTTCACTCCCACCAGCAATGAAGGAGTTTTCACCTTTCTTCACGTCCTTGCCAGCATGTGCTATTGCTTGAGTTTTTTTATCTTGGCTATTCTGATAGGTGTGAGATGGAATCTTAAAGTCGTTTTGACTTGCATTTCTCTAATGACTAAGGACGTTGAACATTTCTTTGTTGAGAATTCTCTGTTTAGCTCTGTACCCTATTTCTTTTTAATTTGGTGGTGTTTAATTTCTTGAGTTCTTTATGTATTTCAGATATTAGCCCATTGTGAGATGTAGGGTTGGTCAAGATCGTTTCCAGTCTGTAGACTATCATTTTGCTTTGTTGACAGTGTTCTTTGCCTTACAAAAGCTTTTTGGTTTCTTGAGGTCCCGTTATTATTTATTTATTTATTTATTTGACATTCAGACCAATTCACTTTATTGAGCACCAGTGGACATAGAGATAAGCCAGCCCTGCCATCTAGAGGCGCACAGTCTAGGAGAAACTAATCAGTCTCGTGCTGATTATTCTACCACGGGTCAAGATAACACACGGGAGGGTGATCTTGGAGCACCTAACTCAGCCTGGGGCTGCTGGTGCCTGAGCTGGGACAAAGATGGTGTTGGGGGGGCATCTAGGAGAAGGCACAGATGTAAGATAGCATGGGGCCTGGGGAATGCCAAGAGTATAGGGCTCAGAGGCAGAGTGGTGGGAGGTAGTGGCTAAGTTGTGAGTAAAGCCTCACTAGAAGATGAGGTCCCATTTATTAATTGTTGATCTTTTTTTTCAACTTTTAGAGACTTTAATTTCCTTCCATTTCCCCCTTTGCTCAGGTGGCTCCAACCCACTTAGTGGCCTGCGCTGTGGGAGCTGTTGACCAATCCTCAGTGGTTGGCTGGGAGCTCCAGTCCTCAGTAGGGAACTGCTGGATGGGTACAGAAGGCACCTGCACACCCTCAGACCAGTCTGCCACCTCTGGCTGCACAGCGGTGAATTCAGGAGCTGGTGCAGTCCATTCGCCCTGGAATTCCTCCTTGGTCACGGCCTTCTCAGCAGCAGCCTGCTCCTCCTTCTCAATCTCCTCTGGGTCTCTGTAGAAGTAAAGATCAGGCTTCACCTCCCATGGATGCTCACGGGAGATAGTGCCATGCATGCGGAGTACTTCCCGGGCCAGCATCCACCACATCAGACCCAGATTCTGGATATTATAAATAAAGCTGCTATGTTGTTGCATGGGATGGCAATGTCAACATAGCGCAGAGGAGAATCCGTGTTGCACAGAGCGATGGTGCGCAGGTTGACATAAGAGGCCTCTGTGAGGGGCTGGTGGTCAGCCCTGGGGTCAGTAAGCACTAGAAGCCGTGGCTCCCTGAAGGCTGCTTGGATCTGGTTGGTGAAGGTCCTAGGTGTGGAGCGGCCTGCAATAGGAGTGGTTCCAGTGGCAGCAGCGAACTTCAGCACAGCTTGCTGGCCAGTGTTCCTGGAGGAGATAATGCTGACGCCAGCAGGGTTCTCAATGGCAACAATAGCATGAGCTGCAAGCAGCAACTTCTCCCAGGTCCTCTTCAGATTTATGTTGTAGATACCATCACTCTTCCTTTTGTAGATGTACTGCTCCATCTGAAAGTCAAGGTTGGTGCCACCTAAGTGGGTTCCCGCAGCAAGGAATTTGAGGACATCCTCCTCTTTCATCTGCAGGACATCATGGGCTCCGGACATTGTGTAAGCTTCCCTTTTAAGTTACGACGGGAATCAAGAACAACGCCGTATGGACCAGTCCCTGGGCAGCGTGGAAAAAAAGCTAATTGTTGATCTTAGAGCCTGAGCTATTGGTGTTCTGCTCAGGTAGTTGTCTCCTGTAGCAATGAATTCAAGACTATTGCCCACTTTTCCTTCTAACAGATTTACTGTGTCAAGTTTTATGTTGAGGTCTTTTATCTCCTTGGATAAAATTGCTGGTTTTGAACATAGATACTGTTTAAATTTGGTTCTATTGTGGAATATCTTGTTTTCTTCATCTATGGTGATTTAAAGTTTTCCTGAGTAGAGTAGTCTAGACTGGTATCTGTGGTCTATTAGGGCTTGCAAGACCTCTGCCTAGGCCCGTCTGGCTTTTAAGGTCTCTGCTGAGATATTGGGTGTGATTCTGAAAGGTTTGGCATTATATGTTACTTGATCTTTTCTCCTTGCATATTTTAATATTGTTTTGTTCTGTAATCTAGTGTTTTGATTATTATGTGCCAGGAAGATGTTCTTTTCTGGTCTAATCTATTTGGTGTTCTGTAGGCCTCTTGTATGTTCAAGGGTATCTCTTTCTTGAGATTGGGGAAATTTTCTTCTATGATTTTGTTGAAAGTGTTTTCTGGGTCTTGAAGCTGGGCATCGTCTCTTTCCTCAATTCCTATTATTCTTAGGTTTCGTCTTTTTATGGTATCCTTGATTTCTTGGATGTTTTGTGTCAGGAGTTTTTTAGATTTAACATTTTCTTTGATCAGTGCATCAATTTATTCCATTATATCTCCTACACATGAGATTCTTTGCTCCATCTCTTGTGTTCTCTTGGCTATGCTTACCTCTGCAGTTCCTGCTTTCTTCTCAAAGCTTTCTCTTTCTAGGCTTTCCTCAATTCATGCTTTTGTTATTGTTTCCATTTTCATCTTCAGATCTTGAACCATTTTATTTCTTTCTTTCACATGATTGTTTGCATTTTCTTGAATTTCATCCAGTGATTTCTTCATTTTTATAGACTTCTGTCATGTGCCTCAATCTGTTTGGCTGTTTCTTGAATTTATCTATGGATTTTACTTGTTTCCTCCATTATCATCTCCATAATGAACGATCTGAGGTTATTTTTCTTGTGCTTATGTTGTTTTAGAGTGTCCAGGGTTGATTGCTTTAGAATAACTGGGTTCTGGGAATGCCATATTATTTTTGGCTTTTGTTGTTTGGGTTTTTTTATGCTGGCCTTTAGCCATCTAGTTCTCTCTGGAACATTTTGTAGTTTCTGGTGTCACTCACTGGCCATTGAGAGCAGCTCCGCAGGAGTCCAGGGACCCTCCTTTTGGGAAGGTGAAACCTGGAGTTGGTTACCTTGCTACAGTTTTCTTGCTCTGAGGTCAGTGAAGTCCCACTGTCCAGCCACTGTACTCAGTCAATGAGCCCAGATTCTGTGTGCACTGCGTTGGGGAGCCTGTGGTTGGATGAGAAGGTGTCCATTTCTCCTCATAAAGGACTGAGGTTGTGGTATCCTGAATGTCTCTGCCAACTGGTGGTGAGTATAGGCACCTGAGGTAAGAGTTTTGTGTCTTCTCCCAGAAGGTGACCACTTCATGGGAGGGTCTGAGGTTGGAGCTGAAGATTGGCAGTTGGAAAGTCTCTCCAGTGTGGTGGTGGTATTAGGTACCTGAGGTATGCACTGCTTGTCCCCCTCCCAGAATGTAGCTACTTTACAGGAGGGTCTGAGGTGGGGGCCAGAAAGCTGTGGTATCTGGGAACTCTGATCAGTGATAGTGGGCACCATGGTTGGAGCTGCACTGCCCGGGCACTGGAAGGATTGAAGCTGAGGATGTGCTGGTGAGAGCCCCAGCATTTCCCCCAGATTTTAGCCAGGTGACCTAGGGTTGGGCCTGAGATTTTCCTGCACTGTGGGCTCTTGTCTCATCTGGGAAAGATGGTCATTTGGGGTTTTGGGGTCTGCTGTAAGCCTGTCTGTTGGTCTGTTCTCACTGCTGTCCTGCTGTTCAGTTACAGTGAGTATTGAGTGCTGCCATCTTGGATCTCATCAGGAATAGCCATTAACACCTTGGAAGAAGAGACAGCTTCCTGAACTGAACACTAAAAGCACAGCCACTAACACCAACAATTAATAAATGGGACCTCATGAAACTGAGAAGTTTCTGTAAGGCAAAGGACACTGTCAACAGAACAAAGTGACAGCCCTACAGACTGGGAAAAGATCTTTACCAACTTTACATCTGACAAAGGGCTAATATCCAAAATATATGAAGAACTCAAGAAATTAAACACCATCAAGCCAAATATACCAATTAAAAAATAGGGGACAGGACTCGCGTCGTGGCCGCGGAGACTAGAAGGAGGACTCCGGATCCGGCTTGGTGCTCGCCCCTTGCTCGCCATGGAGAAGACCGAGCTGATCCAGAAAGCCAGGCTGGCTGAGCAGGCCGAGCGCTACGACGACATGGCCACCTGCATGAAAGCCGTGACGGAGCAGGGCGCCGAGCTGTCCAACGAGGAGCGCAACCTGCTGTCGGTGGCCTACAAGAACGTGGTCGGGGGCCGCAGGTCCGCCTGGTGGGTCATCTCGAGCATCGAGCAGAAGACCGACACCTCGGACAAGAAGTTGCAGCTGATCAAGGACTATCGGGAGAAAGTGGAGTCGGAGCTGAGGTCCATCTGCACCACGGTCCTGGAATTGTTGGATAAGTATTTAATAGCCAATGCAACTAATCCAGAGAGTAAGGTCTTCTATCTGAAAATGAAGGGAGATTATTTCCGGTATCTTGCTGAAGTAGCTTGTGGTGATGATCGAAAACAAACGATAGATAATTCCCAAGGAGCCTACCAAGAGGCATTTGATATAAGTAAGAAAGAGATGCAACCTACACATCCAATCCGCCTGGGTCTGGCTCTTAACTTTTCTGTATTTTACTATGAGATCCTTAATAATCCAGAGCTCGCCTGCACACTGGCCAAAACGGCTTTTGATGAGGCCATTGCAGAGCTTGATACACTGAACGAAGACTCTTACAAAGACAGCACCCTCATCATGCAGTTGCTTAGAGACAACTTAACATTATGGACTTCAGACAGTGCAGGCGAAGAATGTGATGCAGCAGAGGGGGCCGAAAACTAAAGGCATCCAGGGCGCCTTCCTCCTTCCCCTCAAGAAAACCTTTTTACATCTCCATTCCTTATTCCACTTGAATTTCCTCTTGCAAGGAAGCCCATTCATGTGTATGGGATCAACTGTTCATAGTCTTTTCACACTGCAGCTTTGAGAAAACTCCATCCCTTGGTTTGTGTTGTCTCGGCCTTCCTGGTGTGCAGTTACTGCTGTAGGAAAGTATCAATAGCTTCATTTCATATAAACACGAGTAACTTCCAGACACTTGTGTAGAGGACTGACAGCACAGTTGGTATTTAAGTAATCTGAACCAGTTCTGCAAGTGACTGTGTTTTGTATTACTGTGAAGATATGGAAATGTAGTGCATTACAATTTAAAGTGATTGTAATAATAACTTGATTTCTACATTCCTGCTCTGACCCTTCTTTGGGGTTTTCCTTTCTGAAGCAACTTTTCCATGCTCTTACTACATATTCCTTTTCAGTAGGAATCCAGAAGTGTTAGATTGAATGGGAAAGCACTCAATGCATCCGGGCTTGGGGTCACAGATTGAAATGTCTCCTATGTCACATGTTCTGGAGGTTACATCTGTCTGTGACAACAGGGAGCTTCCTTATGCATTCTTCATTTGCTGCTGTTTAAGTTGACAACTTCCTTCCCAATAAAAATTCACTTACACCTGCCTTCGTAGCTCTGGTATTCACTTTACCTTGTAATAGAAGTAGCATGTTGCTGCCAGAATACAAGCATTGTTTTGGGCAAATTAAAATGCATGTCCTTTCTCAATACACTAGGAAGGGGAAATAAAGTACACAAGTCCAAGTCTAAACTTTAGTACTTTTCCATGCAGATATGTGCACATGTGAGAGGGTGTCCAGTTTGTCCAGTGATTGTTCTTTAGAGTTGGACCACTATATTGTGTGTTTGCTAATCATTGACTGTAGTCCCAAAAAAGCCTTGTGAAAATGTTATGCCCTATGTAACAGCAGAGTAACATAAAATAAAACTACATTTTATAAAACCAAAAAAAAAAAAAAATAGGGGACAGAGCTAAACAGAGAATTCTCAACAGAGGAATATTGAATGGCTGAGAAACACTTAAAGAAATGCTCAATTAAAAAAAAGAATGTGTAAGGTAAGAGAAAAAAAAAAGAAATGCTCAATGTCCTTAGTCATCAGGGAAATGCAAATCAAAATTACTCTGAGATTCCATCTTATACCCATCAGAATGACTAAGATCAAAAACTCAAGCAACAGCACATGCTGACAAGGATGTGAAGAAAGGAGCATTGCTGGTGAACGCCAACTTATGCAACCACTTTGGAAATTAATCTGGCTCTTTGTCCAAAAATTGAGAACAGTGATACTTAAAGACCCAGCTATGGGGCTGGAGAGATGGCTTAGTGGTTAAGAGCACTGACTACTCTTCTGGAGGTCCTGAGTTCAATTCCCAGCAACCACATGGTGGCTTACAACCATATGTAATGCTCTCTTCTGGCCTGCTGGCATACACACTGTATACATAATAAATAAACAAACAACACATAAAATAAATCTCAAAACCCTTACTTTAAAAAACAAAACAAAACAAAACAAAACACCCAGCTATACCACTCCTGGGCATATACTCAGAAGATGTTCTACCATACAAGGACATTTGCTCAACTATGTCTATAATAGCCTCATTTGTAATAGCCAAAATCTGGAAAAAATCTAGATGTCTCCCAACTGAATAATTGATAAATAAACTATTGTACATTTATATAATGGAATACTATTTAGCTATCAAAAACAAGGAAATCTTTACATTTGCAGGCAAATGGATGGTCCTAGAGACAATCATCCTGAGTGAGGTAACCCAGACCCAGAAAGACATGCATGGTATATACTCACTTATAAGTGGATATTAGCTCAACATAGATGTCCTCTGAGAGACTCCACCCAGTGAGGGATTCAGACAGATACTGAGACTCAGAGCCAGACTCTTGGTCAAGAGCTGCGAGTTGTATGTAAGAGATGGGGATGGAAGGACAGAAGGGGGTGGTTATCAGAAGCTCCAGAAGCAGACTCTCAGGGCTGGTAGATCTGGACCCAGGGGCGCCTGCATAAACTGATGAACCAATAAAGGACATTGAAAACAGAGAACCTAGACCCCCTTTTTAGATGTAGGTGATGGACATCTCATTTTGCACATGGAGAAGGGGATGGCAGGGTGGCAGAGTTGGAGACTGCCTCTGATATGAACTCTGGTGCCTGCCACCATTTGATCCCCTTGGTGGAGAGGCCCTGTTGGAACACAGAGGAAGGAGATGCAGGCTATCCAGATGAGATATGATAGGCTGTGGTCACATGGTGGGGGAGGAGGATCCCCACCTGTCAGAGGTCTAGGGGAGGGGAATAGGGCAAAGGAAGTAGGGTGTGTGGGAACAGGAAGATAAGAGTAAGGGATTACAACTGAGATGTAGCATAAATAAATTATAATAAAAATATTATGGCCGACATAAAATATAATGGCTACCGTTATAAAAACCACTGTGTAATGATTCAAATTTCAAATCAGCGTTATCACATCTCTAAAGATTTTAGTGGGACAATAGACTATGCAGAGCAGACTTTTCAGGATTAGAAAGCACAACACCAATGATCAATAAGTTTTTCAAACTAAATATTTAAATCGAAGGATGACAGGAAACTAAGAGTCATGCAAACCTGATGAAGAATTATGAGATACAAAGAGACACATTTAGTTGAAATTGATTTCATAGGCTGGAGTTAAATTACAAATGCGTCCGTGTAATACAGGTGTGGTTATCATTATGAAAGTCCGTCTATAGGTTTGCATGTGTGTGGATGCATTCACATAAGTGTATATGCACATGTCAACCAAAGCATGCAGAAGTCCATGGATGAAGTCAGGAATCATACTCTCTTGCTCTTCTTCCTTATTCATTAGGGAAAGGTCTTTCAGTCGAGCCCAGAGCTCTCCAGTATTGTGTGTCTTGCTATCTGTCTTCCTCTGGGGCCTCCGTACCCACCTGCCATTTACATGGGCTCTGAGGCTGCAAATTCCAGGTTTCATACTTGCAGGGTAAATGCTTTTGCCCATGGAGCCATCTCCTCAGCCAAGATACACCTTTTCTGTAAGTGTAGTATACAATCTTCCAGTTTTCATTTTTGCTCTTTCGTTCAGTTATTCATTTTCTGACATGATTATAGTGCCCAGAACACTTGTGACATGTTTATCAAATTTAGAAAAGAAAATTCCAGGGAAATACAGTTTTATAGAAGAAGAGCAATCATAAATGTAGGAGTACATCTTCTACTCTCTATATTTAAAGGGGTTCAAACAGGCAAATAAAGTTAATTATAATACTCAAATACCATATATACTCAGATCAGCCGGGCGTGGTGGTGCATGCCTTTAATCTCAGGAGGCAGAGGTAGGAGGATTGCTGTGAGTTCGAGGCCAGCCTGGTCTACAAAGTGAGTCTAGGACAGCCAAGGCTAACATAGAGAGACCCTGTCTCAAAAAACAAAACAAAACAAAATAAATAAAATAAAATAAAATTTAAACAGATAAGTATATACAAATTTGTTATTGATCTTTTCTTTTGATATTACTGCTTAAAATTTTCTTGCTAAAACCATGACTATTTAAAAAATACCTACTTGAGGGGCTGGAGGGATGGCTCAGTGGTTAAGAGCACTGGCTGCTCTTCCAGAGGATCTGGGTTCAATTCCCTGCACCAACATGGCAGCTTACAACAGTCTATAACTCCAGGTCCAGAAGTTCTGACACTCTGGAACAGACACACATGCAAGTAAAATGCTAATGCATATTAAAAATAACAATAAATAAATAATAAAAAACCCTACATGAGGCTCTGTCTTTATAAAATATCTTTCAGAGTCTGCACTGTAAGATGGCAGAGGTTAGGTCCAAGTCAGTGCTGTTCGTGTGTCTCGGTAACATTTGCCCACTGTAGAAGCAGTTTTAAGAAAGTCGGTAACTGATGAAAATGTTTCAGATAATTGGGCCATGACAGCTGTGCCGTTTCCAACTGGAGTGTGGGCCAGCCCCAGACTCAAGAGCTGTCAGTTAGCTAAAAAAAATTATGGCATTAGTATAGCCCATAAGACAGATTACAAAAGAAGACTTTGCCATATTCGATTATATACCATGGATGAAAGCAACCTGAGAAATTTGAATAGAAAGAGTAATCAAGTTAAAAACTGCAAAGCTAAAATTGAGCTACTAGGGAGCTATGGTCCACAGAAACAACTCATCATTGAAGATCCCTATTATGGCAATGACTGTGAGGTGGTGTACCAGCAGTGTCTTAGGTGCTGTGAGGCCTTCCTGGGAAAGACTCAGTACCTGGTCCGGCAAACGACCATTGAGCAACTCACTCACCAGCGCCATGCCCAAGGGTAGTGACAGTCCTTGTCCCTGTGTCCCACCTGTCTTTTCAGCTGACTTAGTGCATATTTTAAAATAATTGTAGGTGAAAAGTAAACATATGTTCGGAAGGATAAAAATATATTTGAGTAAGACAGTTTCAGGTGTGGATAAGCATTCTTTTTTTAAATTAATTTATTCATATTACATCTCAGTTGTTAGCCCATCCCTTATATCCTCCCATTCCTCCCTCCCTCCTGCTTCTCCCCCTACTCCCCTCCCCTATGTCTGTGACTGAGGGGGACCTTAAGCATTCATTTTTTAAAAAAGATTTATTTATGTTTTTGTATATGAGTGCTCTGTTTGCATGTACATGTACACCTGCAGGCCAGAAGAGGGCATCAGATCCCATTATAGATGGCTGTGAGCCTCCATGCAGTTGCCAGGAATTGAACTCAGGACCTCTGGAAGATCAGACAATGCTCTTAAGTGCTGAGTCATCTCTCCAGCCCTGGATAAACATTCTTAAACTAATTGGACCTCTCACCTTGCCCTAATTACAAAATAGTTA
>CAJRSG010002553.1:0-11268 GCA_907169655.1 Acomys percivali | reverse complement strand
TTTTTCCTTCTTGTGTAAGCTAGTTGGATTGTATAATAAAGTTTAATTGTTAAGAAACAGAGCCAACACATATGTGTGCTGTATGATGCTGGTCCATGACGAAAACATCAAACACACATTTCTTGAGACATCCCCATCATCAGGTGGCATATATGCCTGTGCCTGACCCTCCCAACATTCTAAGCCAGTGTTTGTTGCTCTCCTGTCCAGGCCCTCTCATCCCTGCGTTAGGCCCATTTTGATACATGTCACATCTCTCCTTTTAAGCCAAGAGCTCCGAAGAATCCCATGCTAGCCCATCTTTCCATACGACACAGCCTTGGAAGAACGGCCTGTGTTAAGCACTGGGGGATGACTGGGTTTCCGAGTCTTTATGAGTAGGTTATCTCTTACTCTAGACGATGAGAAACTGCCTGCAGAAGTGTTCAGAATTTGGAGTTGGGATGTGCAGCTCAGTTGGCAGAGTGCTTGCCTAACATGCATGAAGCGCGGGCTTCAATCCCCAGCATTGCACACAAGCTGGGTGTGGTGGCCCACGCCTGTAATCCCAGCACCAGAGAAGCAGAGGCAGGAGGATCAGAAGTAAAAGATCACTATCATCTACACCAAAACAGTTTAGGCATGGCCTGGTATGGTGACATGTGCCTCTATTCCCAGCACCCCAGAGGCAAAGGCAGGAGGATCTCTATGAGTTCTAGACCAGTGTAGGCTACATAGAAAGACTCTGTCTCAAAAAATTACAAACAAACAAACAAAAATAAATAAAAATTAAAAAGAAGCTAGCCTGGGCTCCATGAGATACTAAGAAAAGGAAGGGATGAAGGGAAGCAGGGAGAGTTGATGTAGAATTTGTAGTGATGCCCCGGAACAGTCATCTCTGGAATCCCAAACATATTCATCTGGGTTTCTTCAGTGCACTATTCTGTTCTCCCAGTAGCATCTCATATGTGGCTGCTCTGTTGTTCTTCCTAATAAAGACAATGTTGGTTTTTGTTTTGTTTTGTTTTTTGTTTTCTGTCAGCACCAAGAAGCCAGGAGACACCTGAGCAGGGAAGGGAGGGGTCTTCCTGCTGGCAGCAGGGCTTTGGGAAGAAATTTGCATAATGATTAATGGAAAAGAAAATGACTCTTTGTCTAGTAGGACTAGACTTTAATTAGGCAGACATGCACCTGGATCAGTCCTGAGAGGATGCCGTTGTCATGGGAACACGGTTCCTGCAACCCCCAAATTTAAAAGCTTGAATCTTTTGCTAGAACAGTTAAAATACCCCCAAGGAATAGTAGACAGGCGGGGCTTTCGAAAATGTCATTTTCCATTTCCCACATGAGGCAGCTGCCCACAGATCTTTCCCCAAACTTTAGCCCTCTTTCAAGCCCTCTGTCTATGCTCGGGCCTGTCCCTACTTTCCTTCTCCTCCTGGCAACTGCAACAGAGGGAAGCAAGTGTTAAGAACTCATCCAGTTTCTCCCTTCCCTAACCACCTC
This sequence comes from Acomys percivali, assembly GCA_907169655.1. Lineage (NCBI taxonomy): Eukaryota > Metazoa > Chordata > Mammalia > Rodentia > Muridae > Acomys > Acomys percivali. Next base: position 9,783 of record CAJRSG010002553.1, on the reverse strand, counting down.
CCCTCCCTGCCTTCTTCCCCCTCCCCCACCTTCCCCCACACAAGACAGGCATGGCTCTTCTCCTCTAGGAGGTTGGACCTGCGCAGAGCACAGGGCACAGGGCACAAAGCCAAGTGGGCATCAAAACAGCCAGGGTACTAAGTGTCGAGGCAGAGAATGGTCCAACAGATGCTGAGGAGCTCTGGTGGGAAAGAAGTGGACCAGTCTGAAAGAGTGAACAGAGAACCAGAGGGCACATGCCCAGGGAGAGCTGGACTGGTGTGGGGCTGAGTAGTGGAATAAGTGAAACAACAGCAATTTCCCTGGAGGCCACTCACACACTACTTTATGTATTGCGCCAGCCAGGAGAACTGAAAGCATCACTTGCCTGGGCCAGCTGAGCATCTTTAAGCATCTTTGTAAAACGTCCCCCTGGCTTTATGATGGTAGTTTTCTGAAGTCCGTCACTACATTCATACCACACTTCTAAAGACCACCGCGCAGACAGATCAGTTAGTTAGCCCACTGTATAACTTCTAGAAGCTGCACAGCTCTGAAAATCTTACTAACGCATTCCTTATTTTAGAAAAATCTTCTCTGCTATATGCTTAACTTGTTTTTAAAGTGAGAGCTGGGGACGTCGCTGTAGATAAAGGATTAGCACCACAAGCATGAGGACTGGACTTCAGATCCCAGGACTATGTCAGCCTCTTTTTTAAAAAATATATTTTATTAATTTATTCATATTACATCTCAATTGTTAGCCCATCCCTTGTATCCTCCCATTCCTCCCTCCTTCCCATTTTCTCCTTACTCCCCTCCCCTATGACTGTGACTGAGGGGGACCTCCACCCCCTGTATATGCTCATAGGGTATCAAGTTTCTTCTTGGTAGTCTGCTATCTTTCCACCAGGCCTCCCCATCCAGGGGAGATGGTCAAATACGGGGCACCAGAGTTCGTGTGAAAGTCAGACCCCACTCTCCACTCAACTGTGGAGAATGTCCTGTCCATTGGCTAGATCTGGGTAGGAGTTCGAAGTTAACTGGATGTATATACTCACTTATATCTGGACACTAGCCCAAGGGATATGTCCCATGTTAGCCTCTTTAATCCCAGGACTTGGGAAGCAGAGACAGGGGATTGATCCCAGGAAAAACTAGCTAGCTAGACTAGCTGCAATTGGGGGGAAGGGGGCTCCAGATTCAGCAAGAGTCCCTGCTATGCTAAAAAAGTAGAGAGTGACTGAGAAAACTCCTGGTGTGAACCTGTGGCCTACACACACACACACACACACACACACACACACACACACACACCAGCAGTGATCGCAATATAGCTCATTATACTATGACAAGCCATAGGACCAGGATCACATGGAGATATCGCAGATTCCCAGAACGGTCCCCTTTGATCCGTGTTTGACCAGGTGATGCTTTAAGTCTCTCCTCTGGAGACGTGGGGTGGAGAGAAGGGCTGGATCCACGTTGATAAGACCACTACGCCATCGAGCAAGACCAGGAATAGTCTCTACAAGTAAAACCTGATGCCATTTTCCATGGTTGCTGGGATTAAACACAAGCTCTTCTTGAGACCAAGAGACAAGAAAACAATGGTTTCTCAGTCAGGAATATCATGTTAAGATTGTTAAAGAGCCACTTCAATCTGTGTCATTACACATCTCCAAGAAAGCACAGGACACTCAGACTCGCTTCTAAAGGAAGCTGTTGTAAGGAGCTGTCCCTGCCCATCTGGATAGTTACTATAGAAAGAAATCAAATGGCACTGAACTCAAAGGAAACACCATCACTGACTAGTATTTGTACAGATCAGTCTGAAATTGTGAATCATTCCCAAGCCACTGACCCACAAAAACATACTGACCCTGGAACCCAAAATGTGTGCATAGACAAGGAGGATGGTGGCTTAGTCCAAGACAAAGGGAGGATGAGAGAGCAAGATGCCCACACAAGTCCATTTAAAAGTTTTGCTGACAGCTGTAAGCAGTGGCTGGGAGCCCAGGAGGGGACCATCCCACCAGTGGGTGTGGGTAAGGGCAGGGCTCTGGTGAGGCACGAGGACATTAAAGGCCAGGAGAGTTGGCAAGTGTCTTAGGGGAAGCAGCTACCAAATAGAGACCTGACTAGCCACTGGTCCCACCCTTCTCAACAGAGCCAGGCCACCTGAGTCAGAATCTGTGCTGTCCCTAGTTACTAGTGGTGTGACTGGACAGGGTTCTTGGCTCTCTTGAGTTCTTTTCTCCTCTTGGTGACCTACTTTCTCAAAGGGATGGTGAGGATTAATAGTCCACATTTAGCGTGCCTGCCCCTTTCCCAGGTTTGAGTGTCAGCAGCTGCTGGTGCAGCCCCACCAATGCACAACATCCTCCATACACTCCTGAGTGAACAGGAGCTGAGCCAAGGAGCCTGGAGATGCTGAAACCAAGACACCCACCAAAGTCACCTCTCTAAAGTGTTCCTGCGATCCAGGGGGGCAGGACACAGGGGAGGGGCTTATGAAGTCTGCCCTGAAGATCAGAGAGAATGCCTCCAAAGGAAGGGAGGGCACAGAAACAGGGCCAGAAAAACCTCCTTTCTATTTCTACTCCAAAGACTCCTTTCAAGTGCAAAAACCTTTATTCTAATTGGTGAGACAGGACAGGTGACTGTCATACCTGCATGCTCACTAGCTCATTATAATTTGACAAGAGAATGTGTCTTATTTACAGGTTCCCCCCCCTCAACATTTACATTTGTATCAACAACAACAACAAAAAACCAACAAAACAAAACAAAACAAAACAAAACAAAACAAAACAAAACAAAAAGACCGCTCTTAACAACAGAAATCTACCTGAGAGACATGCATGAAAAGTGTGGTCTCTCTATGGGGAGTGTCTGTTGTGCTTTCTCAGACAAGGGCAGCTCTCACAGCTGCTCTCCCTGGGGGGTTGGGAGGAAAGCAGGGGGGGTGGAGAACAAGGAACATACCTGTTTTGTTGATGGTTATATAACTATGCTGTCGTTCTAAGCACTGTTGCCCAAACTAAACGAACTCCCACATTTGCTGGGTTACTACTGCCTGCAACTACGGTAGTTTTGCCAGCTGCTTTTTCCCTCTCGGTAAGTGCGTGCCAACATTTGGCAACAGAGTTTGTTTCTTTAATACACGTGTACTGTTGTAGATTGAACAAGCTTCTTTGCCAATTAAATGATATTTGGAAGAAAATTCTTCTCAATGTACTTTTGATACTATTGAAGTGTCAACAGCAGCGTTAGACCTTTCCTCAGCTTTCGCCTCTGTCACCCACCGAGGCTTTATAATTACCCCAAGTATTTTTGCCTGGACTGTTAAGTATAGATGTTTTAATTTTCAATGCTCCACGAGTTTATGAGCATGAATATTATGATCCTAAATTGCCAAATTAGGGATTATTTGATGTATTAAAAATACCCCAAAGATATACAAACTAGGTCACTCTTGTTATGCCCCATAGGTTTTTAGTTCAAAGTTTCTCATCAGAAAAACAAGAGAGTCCGCTTGTCTTAATGAAGCAAACTCTCTGAACACTTCGCCTTGAAACAGCCAAAATATCTATAGTAAAAAACAAAACAAAACAGCAACAACAACAAAAAAACAAACCAAACCAACCAAACAAACAAAACAGAGATTGGGGCTGGCAAGATGGCTCAAAGCCTAAAGCCACGTGCTGCCAAGGCTGATGAACTGAGTTCAAAGGGACCCACTTGGTGGCAGGAGAAAAACCAAGGCCTGCAAATTGACCTCTGACCTCCACATATGTGCATCATTGTATACATACATCTGCATACACACACACTGAATAAATATATATGTATTCATGCATATAAAAGAGGCCTGCTCTATAAAAAACAAACAACAAAAAACCCCAAATTCTAGAATCCACTGCCCAAAGTAGGATGCGCCCTTTAAAACCAATATCTCAACTTGCTTGGCAAATCAAACCTTGCTTTGAAGAGCCTACAGACCTCTTGAGAGTCCACCTTTATCCTAAGTGGCACACAGACACAACTTCTTTAAACTCTGCCAATCTTTCAGAGATTTAACAGCTTTAAAACGATGACATGTACTTACTGAGACGGGACGAGCCACTGTCTTCTCTTCTTGTGTCAGCTTCAGTATTTTGAAGCCACTCCCCCCCCCCCCCCCCCCCCCACAGGGTTTCTCTGTGTAGCTTTGGCTGTTCTGGAACTCCTTTTGTAGATGAGGCTGGTCTCGAACTCACAGAGATCTGCCTGCCTCTGCCTCCAGAGTGCAGGGATTAAAGGCATAGCAGCACATGCCGCAAAAGCCACTTTATCTTGTGAATGGCGAATCTGCATGTGTGAAGCAGCAGCAAGTTATCTTTGTCGTGTTCACTGGAAGTTGTTAAGTTGCTGTAAAATTCAGCAAGAAGGAATAAAAAACACGGGTGCAGACTTTCTGGCACAGGGCCTTCTATGTGTCAGGCACTCTACAGCAACTCACACCCACTGTCCACCCTGCTGAGACAGCTACCTCGTCTCAAGTGTGACTTTGCTGTGATGTTTTGATCAGGTTAGCTGTAAGTGAGCGGAGCCACAGCCCTGGGGTCTTGGGTGAGCTGTGCTACCCACAAGCAGTCGTAGTATTTCAGCAGTTTGCATCTTTAATTTTTTTTTTTTTACAGATTTGTTTCACCTTAAATGTATAAACGTTTTGCCTGCGTGCGTGTATGTGACTATGTGTGTGCCTGTTGGATCCCCCTGGAACTGGGTTATCAATAGTTATGAGCCATCATATGGGGCGTGGCTTCCTTGGTCACAAGGCTGCAGTGCCTTTACTGGCTGGAAGGCGTTGAAGTCCAAGAGGCACACGGTGAGGGTAGAAGTGGGATGGGGTGGGGGTGGTTTTAGCTTCTACAGCTGGACAGGGATTCCCACTTCCGTGTTTTATGTTCTCTGCTCCGTTACTGTTGCTAAGATGTGTCTGTATTCACTACTCTTCCTGTTGCCCTGGTAAAATACCATGACAAAGCAACTTCACAGAGAAAGGAAGAGCGTGAGACAGCAGTCACATTCCATTCACAGTCAGAAGCAGAGAGGGATGAACGCACGGGGCTGCCCAGCTCCAATTCTCTACTTACATAGTCAGAATCTCAGCCAGAGGATGGTGCCGCCCATGGCGGGTGGGTCTTCCAGTCCACAGTGGGTGGGGCTTCCGGTCCACCTATGCAAGAGGCCCATCATCCATGGGCTTCTAGATTCAATCAAGTTGACAGGTAATACTCACCACCACAGTGGCCGACTCTGTATTTAAACCAACTCTTGGGTTTCTTAGTTTTCTATTTTGGCTTTTCATTTATTTCTTTTTTTGGTGTTGTTTTGAGACCTGATTTCATTTTGGACCACAGTCTGGCCTGGAACCGACTCTGTTGCCCAGGCTGCACTTGAATGTGCACTCCTCCTGCCTTGATCTCTTGAGTGCAGAGATGTAAGGCACCATGATCACCACTTTTCATTGGTTTATATGATTGTAATTCATTCATTTCTTCTCTCCTTAGGTTTCTTCTATTCTTTCTAGTATTTAAAGTATTTTTAGACTTTTTTTTTTCAGTACTGGGGATTGAACCAGGGTTTTGTGTATGTTAGGCAAGAGTTATACCACTAAGCTAAGTCCCCAGGCCTCGTTTTACTTTTTAATTTTGAGACAGAGTCTCATGATGCTGCCCAGCCTGGCCTTGAATTCCTGAGTTTAGATAGTCCTCCCTACCTCAGCCTCCCAGGGTCCTCCCTACCTCAGCCTCCCAGGGGCTGACTGACTAGCTGAGACTACAAATGTGCAAGACGCCTGGCCTGTGTACCTTACCGTGTGTAATCGCTCCTGCTAACTGTGACCCCACTCAGGCCACCCTGGGATCTTCATGGTGCTTGGGTTCAGCAAATGAGAGTGGGGATAAAGATTTATTTATCCATTCGTTTCTGGTACATGTATGTGCATCATGTGTGTGCAGAGCCCACAGGGCTCAGGCGAGGCATTAGATCCTCTGCAATGGCGGTGAGGTGCCCTGTGAGTGCTGGGAAGCAGTCCTCTGGAGGAGCAGATCCCTCTGTTCCTTTGCATTTATATTTTATTGGTCATAAACCGGAAAGGATGGGGACTTTGATCCTTTCCTGCAGGAGAAGGTGGATGGATGTGCACTGGGAGCACGTGGTGCGCTGAGCCACTCTCCTCACCTGTATACTGGCTGCACCGAGCACTGTCCTTCCTCCTCCTCAGCTTGGTTCTTCTGCATGCAAGAATTTTAGTCAAAGCCCTGGGCATCTCAGAAGATGCTTAGGGTTCAGGGACTCTCTGTGTTCATATTTAAAGGAAAACAAAAAAAAAAACCTTAGACCAAACAAAAACAAAAACCAAACCATCCTCCCGCCCTGGACAAAGACTTTTTCTATAATAAAAGAGCATTAATAAAACACTTATTTTGGCTGGCATTTTGCTCAGCACTGTGTTGAAATTTCTAACTAATTCTTCTGACTTACTCATGAATTTAACCCATAGTGTTTAAATTCAATGCCAAATACTTTCAGTCTAGAACGTGACTCTTCCCTCTGTTCCAGGAGAGTGGTGGCACCGGCTTTCTTTCTGTGCCCAAGGACCTTCCTTGGTGCTCCTGCCTGCCCTCACATCTCCTGTTGCTTTCTTGTCTGCACTTGGGTCATCACTTAACTTTTCTTGTTACCTTTGCGGCTGTTGTCTGAGGCAGGTTTCCCGTGCTATGTAGTCTACGGTCACCTTGAACTCTGCTCTTTGGCCTCTACCTCCCAAATGGTGGGGTTCCAGGTTTGCCCAGCACACCTGGTTTCTGCAGTGCTGGGATGGAACCCTTCCCTTTGTTTAATACCTTCTATGTAAATGCTGGTGATGGCTTACAAAGGAGGCAGGGACTCACTGTGTTCATATTTAAAGGCAAACAACCAAACAAATAACCCACAAACAAACAAACAAAACTTAGGTAAAAAAAGGTCAAAACTAAACCTCCATCTTCCTCCCTGGACAAATACTTTTTCTAGAATGAAAAAGCATTAATAAAGCCTTTTGTTTCAGCTAGCATTTTGCTCAGCTGCGTTTTGAAATTTCTTACTGTAATGTCTCACTAGGCATCTTGCTAAGCAGTCTGTCAGCTGGCCTTGTCCTGTGAGACTGGAGGTAATGAGGAGTGGCTTTAGGCCTGTTAATCAGGCTGTTTGGGTTCCTTACTGTCTTTTTGCCCCAAGACCTGGAATGTTTGAGGGACTGACAACCATATTAATGTGGCCCATTATGCGTGATTTTATTTTCTCCCTGATTATTCCAACACAGCCCAACACTAAGTTATTTGGTATGCAATTATTCAATTTTTTATTATAGGATTTGCTTGGGGGGTAGGATTACACTTTGAAGCACAGATTAGCCTTGAACTCACAGCAGTCCTACTGCCTCAACCTCCCTAGTCCAAGGATTAGAGGTCTGAACCATCTGGCTCTTTTTGTTTTGTTTTGAAAAAGAATGGTTTTGAACCAGAACTGCTGCCTGTGTCTCCCAGTGCTGGGGGAGGGACAGGCATGTACCACCACATCCAGCCACAGGATCTAAGCTGTGCACCTTGAGCTGTATTGTCTGATATAAATGTTGCAAAGGTTTAGCTTCCTGTTCGTCCAGCTGATCATTGTCACCACATTCTATGACTTCGTTGTCCCCCGTGTGAACTCTGTCTGCCTCTCACATCCCTCTTGGCATAGCCTGCTCTCATCAGCGTCTTCAAAGCTGTGGCCGCAACACAGCCTCAGAGGAGGCCACGGCTCGTTATGGTCACATGGCATGACCGACACCAGTGCTGTCCTGGTGAGGAAGGGGTGTGAGCGATGGGCTTGGAGATCACGTGGCACACAATGCTCTGGCTTTTGAAGGAACAGCTGCCTCTCCGTGGTTAGCTTTCTGACGGTGGAGGCTTTGCTTGAGCTGGGAGGGAGGCTGGCTGCGGGGCAGAAGGCTCTCCCTTCCTCCTTCCAGCTGGGAGCTGTCTTTGCTGAGTGAAGAAAGAGGAGTGCTTTTTCAGATGCTCTTCCTGCCCCTCCTTCTGTTCCCTCCTTCCATCTAGTGTGTCTAGTGGTAGCATCCTTTGTTTGCCAGTGGCTCTGAGGTACACACCAGCCCTGATCCTTGCAGTTCTCTTGAGCTCTGCTTTCAGTGTGCGAGCTGACATTGAGTTTTGACTGAAAATTGTGTGTGTGTGAAGTGTGGGTCATCCAGACCCCATCCTAACCAGAGTTTCCTGGACCATTTGGGAGATTCTTTGTATTATCACCTATTAGGAAGGCTTCTAAGTGATGTTTATTTTCTTTTAATTTTATTCTATTTTTAGTTATGTGGATAGCTATGTGTGGATGTGTGCATGTGCGTCCTGGTGCCCCTGGAGGCCAGAGCACTCAGGTCCCACTGGAACTGGAGTTGTAGGTGATTTGTCTCCGCCGAATGTGGACACCAGGAACAAGACAGTCAGAGCAGGGGATTTTGAGGAATGTGAGCATTTCAAGTCAGAACCAGATGTGTTTCGTAGGGCCTGTCTCCCCCTCTCCTGAATTATATGTCTATAGGCATTTGTGCTGGATAGCTTTATGTCAACTTGACACAAGCTAAAATCATCTGAGAGGAGGAAACCTTAATTAAGAAAATACCTCCATGAGCTCAAGCTCCACACAAGCCTGTAGGGCATTTTCTTAAGTAGTGATTGATGGGGGAGGGCCCGGCCAATTGTGGGTGTGCCAGTAAGCCACGTAGAGCAAAGCTGTAAGCAGCACCCTCCGCGGCCTCTGCATCAGCTCCTTCCTCCAGGTTATTGCCCTTACTGGTTTTGATGATGAATTGTTATATGAAACTGTGAGTGAGACAAACCCTTTGCTTCCCAAGCTGCCTTTGGCCGTGGTGTTTCATCACAGCAATAGTGACCTTAAATAAGACAGCATCCTAGGGAATAGTGAGCCTGCGTTCCTTCAAAGTCACACTATTTCAGTAGTCACTCATGGTGTTTTCTGTCCTCTTAGCTGGTGTATTACATTGTGTGTGTGTGTGTGTGTGTGTGTGTGTGTTTTAAACAATGAAGAGGAGACCAAAAGTCGGGGAGTTTCCTATCCACTGCCCTTACTACAACAGGCTCTTGTGGTAGGCCACCTTGGATACAAGACAGGACATTTCCTGCCTAGGAATAAAGATTTGCTCCTTTGGGGTGACTGGCAGCCAAAGATCTGATAGCCACACTGCAGCATCTGTTGTCTGAGCAAGTGTCGTCAGTGCCTTTTTACTGTCTTGAATGCTGTCCCGAATAGACAGCCTGGCTCCTCAGATTTACTATGAGATGCCCACGTTCAACATGGTGACAGTATGTCCAAGAGCTTTGGCAGGGGGTGGGTGGGGGGTGCGGGATGGTGTCTGGAGAGGTAAGTTCCAAATTCCATTAGAGCACATTAGAAACGCTCCAGAGCACAAGCACACATCAACCCACTGAATAATTCAGAGAGCTCTCAGAGAAGAATCCGACTGCCTGAGTTGCGCGCGCAGCTAAAATGTTCAGCAGGGTCAAACCCAGCAGCTAATGCTAGGAATCCATAAGACACAGAGGATGCATGCTCCCGAGAAGGGTGGCTAGTACCACCCACTGCCTGTGTGCTCTTACCTCCGTGGCGTTCACCTTGACTTCTGCCTCTCCAGCAGAATCTGTCCTGTCAAACCAGAGACAAATGTACCCACTTAGAAGCTGCACATGCCCACGTATC
>CAJRSG010002548.1:0-12284 GCA_907169655.1 Acomys percivali | reverse complement strand
TGTTCCATCAGCAAAACACTAACTGCTGATACCTAAATAAGTTACCTCTGCACCATTTCTACTGCATTCGGCTGTTACTGAAGGCAGCTGGTCTTTATGTTCTTGTAACATCTTCCTTCTTGATACTTTATGCTAAACTGAGGATTCAAATACAATTATATCATAGGCAACTTTACAAACCAAAATTTTATCATTCAATTTCTAAAAAGAAAATGCTGCATAAAACAGGCAGAATCATTTTGATCTATTGCAAATTTTACCCATCCTGTTTCTCATTATTCTCCAAAGAAACAAGTAATAAGAACTCAAATAGTGCCTCGCTGTTTGGTGGGAAGTTTTCATACATTTCTGTTATTTCTCTTTAATTTTGCCAAAAATTATATATTAAGGCCATATTCCATGGATGTATGGATTCATAAATTTCAGAATTTGAAGATGTAGGTCTAACCAAGAGAAAGTTTACAAACTGTATTATATATGGTTAAATTAATACAAACTACATAGAAAATTGCCTCGCTTTGTAAAAAAACATACTGCATCTAAGATTATCTAGACTTATGGCACAATAAAGGCAATTAGAAATATACTGTAAAACAGGCTTGAAGTTAAGAAAGATAGAATGTAATATTTCTTATGGAGATTAGATTTGATATGGATCCATTGTGAGATAGAAAATCATTGGTTTAATAATTGGGTGGCATCTTTATATACAATTGCCTCCAATATACTCACCATTGAGGCTGAGTGTGGTTACTCAATCTTTAATTCTGGCTCTTGTGAGGCAGAGGAAGGATTTTGAGAAAAGACAAATCTAGAAAGCATGCTCCAGACTGTTATTGTACCTTTATTCTTCCTACATTATTTAACACAGTCAATTATTAAGCCATTAGTTTTCTTTAACCAGCTAGTTCCCAAAGGACAGACACAGAAACAGTGGTTTATGTTTAATTCTGCAAGCACTAGGCTGGGCAGAATGTGAGCTACTCTAATCTTAATACCCTTAAACCCAACATATAAACCAATACCTTGCCAGTGTGATAACTCCCGGGTGGATTATCTTCCCTCCTACTCTTTTTCCCTCCATCCTCCTCATGCTTCTCACCCAGAAATTCCTCCCTTCCACTTCTTGTCCATCTGCCCAGTTGATTGGCCAAACAGCTTTTTACTGAGAGCTGTTATAACCACTCAAGGCATTCCTCCATATCAGGATGCATAGAAAGGTCCTGTAACAAAACAAACAAACAACACACACACACACTTGTTTATCTCATGCATAAATTCTGGACATGGCAGATATTAACTTAACCAATAACTGAAAAGAATTCTGAATTTTTCTCCATTGCTAAGAGCCAGGGAGAAGGACTGTAGCTCCTCTTCATGGAAGGATTCATCTCCATGTAGGACCTCCTTGAGTTATTACTCATCTTCGAATTCCATGTACATTCTACCTCTCATTCATTACATGAACATCCCATGATCCCCTCAGGCTGACCATGGGCTAAACATCTTTCACACAAACCCATAGCTGTGGTCAGAGGACCGGATTGTCCTTGTAATTTCCTGGGTCCTTCTCACATCACTTATTTATCAGGATCTGCTTCTTGTATTTTCAATGTACACAGAACTCTGTGAGCTGAATGTGTTTCTCAAGTGCATCTGTCACACAGCCTCGCTCAAATGGTGTCACTACATCCCAAAGAGAGTGGGACAGGCATCTTCATAGTCGTTTAAGGATAAGTCTTAGCACCAGAGACAAATAAGCACACAGACCCTGTGATCCTGTGAATGTCTAGAAACAGAACCAAAAGAGCCAGTGTCCCAATATGAGTCTCTCACCCATCACAGGTCAGAGCCCTCTGGCCCTCAGTGCCACAGTTCTACTTCACAAAACCAGCAGCCAGAGCCAAACTCTGCCTCAAGTACACAAGGTGTGTGGTGGGACCTTTTACCTCCTGCTCTTATCCTCCTCTCTGCTCTCCCCAGCATGACATGAGTCTGCTTTCACCAGACTACTGTTCATTTTCTTACCCATGACAGCCTTACTCACTTCAAACAATATTCCATGACTGTGGAAAGTCAAGTCACCTCCCTGTTCTAGAAATCACATTTGTCCTCAGGTGTCAGGCATATTCCAGCTTCCTGAAAATACTGAAAATTACTGAAATAGCTCCATAATTAGGTTAAAATAAAATTGTTACTGTCTTATCATCTTAACCTTAAAATTAATTGGAAACTGGCTTTCTTTTGTTGTTGTTGGTCACATATTTGTCATTTGCAGTGAATTAGCTAAAGAAATATTTCCATGATCATTTTCTTGCACTTTTATTTTGCAGGATTGCGTTCTTGAGACAGAGTCACACGTTGTAACTCAGACTGGTCTGGGAATTCTTTACGTAGCTCCATCTCACTGAATTCATGGTGCTCCGCTTTACTGGGTGTTGTGAATACTGGCATTACAGGCATATGGCATGACCCCTAGCTCATTCTTCTTACTTCCTTAGAACTTATCCATTCATTTATTTTATCATATTTATATATTATCATGTATTATAAATACATAAATATATATATACATATATAAATAAAGCATGTATCCACATTGAAGTAATTGTATGTGATTACTTAATAAATTCCCAGCCTGATCCAGGCTCCTGTCTCACTCTCATTTCCCTTTTCCTCCATTCTGTATTTCCCTTCTTCTTAAAGAAAGGGAGGCCCCCAAGGACTACCAACCCACCCAGGCACTTCAAGTCACATCAGATACTAAGCACATCCTCTCCTTTTGAGGAGACAAGGCTTCCCCAGCTATAGGAAATGGATCAAAAAGTAGGTAACAGAATCAGAGATAGTTCCTATTCCCATTGTTAGGGGACCCACATGTTGGCCAGACTGCACATCTGTTACGTTAGTGAGGGGTCGGCAGTTTGTTCTATTCTCTCATATGGAGTCCCAGATATGCAACAGAGATCACTGCTTCCAACATTAACACCTTTACCTACCCTATTCTTAGATGCTTGAAGTTGTTTTGAATGGAGTTACTGTTATATATTGATACACCCAAAATATGACTTGATTTGATGTTTGACTCAAAGATAGCAAGAGTAAAGTTATTGGGTGATTCAAATGCTGAGTTTGTACCCCCTCACATCTGTTTGCAATTCTTTTTTTTTCTGTTTGCAATTCTTGTTGTGAGGATCTGTCTCACTGCTGTGTAAAGAGTGTTCCCCAATTGTCCCCCCCATATACCAAAAGGCAGCTTGCAGTCAATCACTGAGCAGGGGAATGAATAGGGCTGTACTTCTGCCAGGCAGAGGAGGAGGAGTTAGAAGAGAAGAGTGCCAAGAGCCTCCCTGTTGAGGGGGCTCGCTAGGCATATGGGCTGTCTAGGAGGTGATCTGGTGTTTGCAAGGTCTATACCACGATGTACCCCGAAACTGCTTCCAGACTCTGACATGCTGTCAGGAGCCATTGATTTGGGAAAGTCCAGGAGGCATGAGAGATCTCTGGAGGTGATCCGATATTTCCAAGGTCTGTATCGTGATGTGCCCCAGAATTGCTTCCATCCTCTGACTACGCTGTCAATTGTGCACTGCTGCATTTCTCTGAAATCTGGCATTAGAGCCGGGCATGGTGGCACATGCCTTTAATCCCAGCACCCAGGGAGGCAGAGGCAGGTGAATCACTGTGAGTCTAAGGCCAGCTTGGTCTACAAAGTGAGTCCCGGACAGCCAGGACTACCTTAATGACCAGCACAGTCTACAAAGTGAGTCCAGGACAGCCAAGGTTACACAGAGAAACCCTGTCTCAAGAAACCAAAACTAAATACATCTGGCATTGGTGTGTATTGTTATTTTCTGGGTACTGACCAGCTCTGATTGAGCAAACTTCCTAGAGGATCTTATTGAAGATGTACCTTTTGTTATCCAGATGAATTAATCCCTGATTATGGAATTCCTGATTTAACTCAAATAGTTTTAAAATTAAAGTTAGTTTATGGCTGCAATAAATACCTTTGTGGACCTCCAGATGCCTTACTTCGGATAGCCTACCAGCAGATTTGTGGCTTCAGAGAAGCCTCCACCGCAGATGGCACCACGATTCTTGGTATTTGACCATAAATATAGCCAGATTTGTTTAAACTCCATGTCAACCTATATGGAATGAAGTTACCTAGAGATGTCTGAATTTACTGTTTCTTAGAAAGACAGACAAAATTATTGTCCTGAGCTCATAACGAACTAAGAGATAGCTGGATAGTGTATAGTCAGGTCCGTTCTAACTGATAAGTCGTATACTCTTGTAAATTTCAGACCCTGTTAACCTTAGACCCTGCCAACCTTCATCATTCTGAACTCACCATGAACTTATGTAATGGATACATAGAGAAGAAATGTTTAGATTTAAAGCATGTAACCTGTTGTATTTTAGAGTTCATCTGCTTTTGTGATTAATTGTACTCTTCTGACTATGAGGAAATTCCCTTTTCTCAGAAGTATAAGTACGGGCTACAATAAACGTAAGAGGGAGAGTAGAGGAAGAAAGATTGAGCAGCTTAACTTCAGTTGAATTTAAGACGCCTGACTTCATCCACCTTTTCTCCTGATCCTCTTCTTTTGAATGTATGTGCATGAGTAGTTTATTTTCTGTCTCTCTCTCTAACTTCTTATTTCTCTATAGATTCGCAAATAAGTTAGCCGACTCAGGGCCATAAGCCTTCTGTGGCTAGTAACCCTATGTTTACACCAACTTATTGGAGATCTCTGCAAAGAGGCCTATCTACAGATCACAGAGCCTCCTTTTATGACCCCCGTGCAGTTTCTAGTCAGAAACTGCTTTTACAGCCTCAGCCATAGGAAATTTGTGGTCAGTTTAAGTTCTCCTCAGCCACGGTACAGCCAGTCCCTAGAGAAGAAACCTTGGGCTCATTTTCCCCTTCCTTCATTTTTCTTCTTTCAATCCTAATCGGTTGCCTGAGCCGTCAGCTCTGGCCACCCAAGAGATAAAGTGAACTAGAAGGGCATCCGCATCCAGCACCCCAGAGAATCTACCCTGGACCCTCTCCCGAGCACCTACGAGGCATTAACAAGAAGCAACTAATCTACCAATATTTGAATGAAGTATCAAGTGTGGTCCAAGTGATGAACAAAATAAATGTAATAATAAAATTTTTACAAAATGAAGCGACTCATCTAATTATAGATGTTTGAAATACCAAATGTGGTCCAAGTGATGAACAAAGTAAGTGTACTAATAAAATTCAAAAAGTTGCAAGGACCCATCTACTAATACATGGATGAAGTAACAAGTGCGATACTAGCAAAAAACAAAATAAATTTAATAATTAAATTTAAAAAGTAGGAGTGACTCAACTACCAATAGGTGAAGTATGAAGTGTGCTTCAAGCAATGAAAACAAAATTAATTATAAAACTGAAAACACAAGAGTGACTCATCCATGAATAGATAAATGAAGTATCAAATGTGGTCCAATCTATGAACAAAATAAACGTAATAATAAAATTTATAAAGCAGAAGAAATTCATCTAACAATAAATGGATGAAGAAGTATCGACTGTGTGCAAGCGATGAACAAAATAAATGTCATAATTAAATGTAATAATAAATTGTATAAAGCACAAACGAATCATCTACCAATAGATGAATGAAGTATTAAGTGTGATCCAGGCAATGAACAAAATAAATGTAATAATAATATTTAAAAAGTAGGAGCGACTTATATACTAACAGATGTATAAAGTATCAAGTGTGGTGACAGCGATGACTAAAATAAATGTAATAAGAATATTTAATAAGCAGGAGTAATCTACCAATAGATTTATGAAGTATCAAGTGTGGTCCAAGTGATGAACAAATTAAATGTAATAATAAAATTTAAAAAGGAGAAGTGACTCATCTACCTATAGATGGATGAAGTATCAAGTATGGTCAAAGCCATTAAGAAAATGAAAGTAATCATAAAATTTAAAAAACGCAAAAGCGAATAAACTACAAATAGATGGATGAAGAATGAAGTGTGGTCCAAGCAATGGACAAACTAAATATAATGTCAAAATATAAAAAGCAGGAGCGACTCATCTACAAATACATGAATGAAGTAACAACTATGGTTCCCATGATGTACAAAATAAATATAAAATAAAATTTAAAAAGCAGAAGCAACTTTTCTATGGATAGATGGATGAAGTATAAAGTGTGGTTGAAGCAACGAACAAAATAAATCTTATAATAAAATTTAAAAAGTGTGATTGACTCATCTACCAATAGATGGATGAAGTATTAAGTGTGGTCCAATCAATGAACTAAGTATATGAAATAATAAAATTTAAAAAGCAGATGAGGCTATCTATCAATATTTGTGTGAGGTATCAAGTGTGGTCAAAGCAATAAACAAAAAATATGTAATAATAAATTTAAAAAGCAGAGGAGACTCATCTATCAATATTTGGGTGAAGTATCAAATGTGCTCCAAGCGATGAACAAAATAAATATAATAATAAAATTGAAAAAGCAGGAGTGACTCAGGGGCTAAGGTGAGCATGTGCTGAGTCCTGGAGAGAACGGGCGGTGCCAAAGTGAGCATGGGCAGAGTCAAGCGGAGAGTGTGCTGAGTCCTGGAGCATGTGGGTGGAGTCCTGGAGATCATGGGCGTGGCAGGATATTTTTATTTAATAAATTTTTATGAACTAATTTTTTATAAAATTAACTTTTTATACAATTATTTTTTATAAAATAATCTTTTTTTAAAAATAAATTTTTTTGGAAAAAATTCATTTTATAAGAAGTATCATGCATTGTTTAAGAGATGAAGAAAATGAATGTAATATGAAAACTTAAAGAGCATGAGTGACTCATCTACAAATACTTGAATGAAGTATCAAGTGTGGTCCAAATGATGAAAATAACAAGTGTCATAGTAAAATTTCAAAAGCTAAAGGAACTCATGTACTCATAGGTGGATGAAGTATCAAATGTTTTCCAAGAGATGAAAAAAGAAATGTAATAATAAAATTTAAAAAGTAGAAACAACTCATCTAACAAGAGATGAATGAAGTATCAAGTGTGGTCCAAGCAATAAACAAAATAAATGTTATAATAAAGTTTAAGAAGTATGAGCCACTCATCTACCAATAGATAGATGATTTATCAATTGTGGTCCAAGCAATGAACAAAATAAATACAATAATACAATTAACAACAGGAGCAATTTATCAATTGGTAGCGATTGATATATGAAATAAAAATGTGATCCAAGAAATGAACAAAATAAATGTATTTTAAAAATTAAAAAGCAGAAGCAAATCATCTACCAATATATTAATGAAGTATCAAGTGTAGTCCAAGTGATGAACAAAAGAAATGTAATAATAAAATTTAAAGTAGAAACAACTCATCTAGAACTAGATGGATGAAGTATCAATTGTGATCCAAGCAATGAACAAAATAAATGTAATAATAAAATTTAAACACAGGAACAACTAATCCAATAATAGATGAATGAAGTATGAAAAGTGGTCAAAGCGATGAACCAAATAAATGTAATAATAGTGTTTAAAAAGCATGAGCTACGCATCTACCAGTAGATAGAGGAAGTATCAAGCGTGGTCCATGCAATGACAAAAAAAAAAATGATAATAAAATTGAAAAGCAGAAGCAACTCATCTACTCATAGATGAACGAAGTATTAAGTGTGCTCCAAGCAACGAACAAGATAAATGTAACAATAATATATAAAATGGAGAAGCGACTCAAGGATCAAGAAATGGATGAAGAATCAACTGTGGTCCAAGTGATGAGCAAAATAAATGTATTAAAAAATATAAAATACAGGAGAGACTCATCTACCAATAGATGGATGAAATATCAAGTGTGGTCCAAGAGACAAACAAAATAAATGTAATAATAAAAATTAAAAACAGTAGTAACCAAGCTACCAATTGATGAATGAAGTATCAAGTGTGGTCTAAGCTATGAACAAAATAAATGTAATAATAAAATTTAAAAGGAATGAGTAACTCATATGCCAATATATAATTGTAATATCAAGTGTGCGCCAAGCAGTGAACATACTAAATATATTTATAAAATTTAAAACGTAGAAGCAAATAATCTACCAATAGGTGGATGAAGTACCACATGTGGTCCATGTGATGAACAAGGTAAATGTAATAATAAAATTTTAAAAGCAGGACCTACTCATCCACCAATAGATGGATAAGTATAAAATGTGTCCAAGCTATTAAGAAAATAAATGTAATAATAAAATTTCAAAAGCAGGAGAGACTCATCTACCAATAGATGAATGAAGTATTAAGTGTGGTCAAAGAGATGTACAAGATAAGTGTAATAATAAAATTTTAAAAGTAGAAGCGACTCATCATTCAATAGATGGATGAACTATCAAGTCTAATGCAGGTGATGAACAAAATAAATATAATAATAACATTAAAAATTTTGAAGCAACTCATCTATGAATAGATGGATGAAGTATCAAGTGTGATCCAAATGATGAACAAAATAAATGTGAAAATAAATTTAAAAGGAAAAAGTCAATCATCTATCAATAGATGAATGAAGTTTCAAGAGTGGTCCAAGTCATGAGCAAAGAAATGTACTAATTACATTTCAAAACAGGAGCAACAATTCTACCAATAATTGAATGAATTATGAAGTGTGGTCCAAGCAATGAACAAAATAAACTTAATAAAAAATATAAAAAGTAGAAGCAACTCATCTACCAATAGATGAATGGAATATCAAGTGTTGTCCAAGCAATGAACAAAATAAATGAAATAATAAAATTTAAAGAGCAAGAGCAACTAATCTACAAATAGATGAGTGAAGTATCAAGTCTGGTCCGAGCAATGAACAAAATAAACTTAATAATAAATTTAAAAGCAGGAGCAACTCCACTATCAATAGATTGATTAAGTATCAAGTGTTGTCCAAGCCATGAAGAAAATCAATGTAATATTAAAATTTAAAAAGCAGAAGCGACTCATCTACAATAGATGGATAAAGTGTCATCTGTACTCTAAGTGATGAACAAATAAATGTAATAATAAAATTTAAAAAGCAGGAGCGACTCATCTACACATAGTTGCATGAAATACCAAGTGTGGTCCAAGCATTGAAAAAAATAAAAGTAATAATACAATTGGAAAAGCAAGAGGGACACATCTACCAACAGATAAATCAACTATCAAGTGTGGTCCAAGCCATGAACCAAATATATGTAAAAATAAAATTTAAAAAGTACAAGAGACCCACCTACCAATATTTGAATGAAGTATCAAGTGTGGTCCAAGCGATCAATAAATAAATATAATAATAAAATTTAAAAACAGGAAGGACTCATCTACCAATACATAGAGAAAGTATAAAGTTTGAATAGAGCGATTAAAAACATAAATGTAATAATAAAATTTCAAAACAGGAGCAACTAATCTATCAGTAGTTGAACAATATATCAAGTGTTGTCCAAGCGATGAACAAAGTAAATGTAATAATAAAATGTAAGGAAGTAGAGTGACTTATGGAAAAATAGATGAATGAAGTATCAAGTGTTTTCTGAGGGATGACAAAATAAATAAATAAAAATTTTTTAAAAGCAGAAATGAATCACCTACCAGTACACGAAGTAAAAAGTTTGATCCGAGCAGTGAACAAAATAAATGTAATAATAAAATTTAAAAAGCAGGAGTGACTCTTCTACCAATATTTGAATGAAGTATCAGGTGTGGTCCAAGAGATGAAAAAATAAATTCCTAGTTACACTCTGCCCACTGTGATGTTATTTCCTAGTAATTCTCGGCCCCTTGTGGTTCGGCCACACCCTCTATGATGTCATTTCCTGGTTAGGCTCTGCCCAATGTGAGAGTGTGGGCATGGCCAAGGCAAGCGTGGGAAGAATACATGAATACAGACACATATAATGAGAGACATCAAGAGAGACACCAAGAAAGGCAAAGTCGGTGGGGCTTAGTGTGAGTGGTGACGTCAATATCACAATAATTAAATAATAAATCATAAGTAAATAAAAATTAAAAAAAATTTATTGTATAGAAAAAATTATTTTATAAAAAAGTGTAACCAGGAAATGACATCGCTGTGAGCTGACCTTAACCAGGAAATGACATCATAGAGGGTGTGGCCAAACCACAATGCATTGAGCATAACCAGGAAATGACATCACAGTGGGTGGAGAGTATCCAGGAAATAATGTCATGTTGGGCAGAGTATAACTAGGAATTTGTTTTTGTCATCGCTTGGACAACACTTGATACTTCATTCAAATACTGGTAGAAGAGTCACTCCTGCTTTTTAAATTTTATTATTACATTTATTTTATAAATCGCTTGGACCACACTTCATAATTCATCCATCTATTGATATTTGATTCATTCAACTTTTTAAATCTTTTTATAACACTTATTTGTTCATCACTTGGACCACACTTGATACTTCATCCATTATTAGAAGATGAGTCACTCCTGATTTTTTAAATTATTTTACTACGTTTATTTTGTTCATCGCTTGGACCACAGTTGATACTGCATTCATCAATTGATAGATGAATTGCTCTTGCTTTTTAAATTTTGTTATTCCATTTATTTTGTTCATCGCAGTGTCCACACTTGATACTTCATTCATCTGTGAGTAGATGTGTCCCTCCTACTATTTAATTTTAATATACATTTATTTTGCTCATCGTTTTGACCACACTTGGTACTTCATTTATCTCTTAGTAGATGAAATAGTTCTACTTTTTAATTTTATTATTACATTTATTTATTTCATTGCTTTGACCACACTTGATACTTCATTCATCTATTGGTAGATTAGTTTCTCCTGTTTTTAAATTGTATTAATATATTTATTTTGTTTATTGCTTGGACCACAGTTGATATATCATGTTTCTATTGGTAGATGAGTCACTTCTGCCTTTTCAGTTTTATTATAACATTCATTTTGTTCATCGCTTGGGCAACAATTGATACTTCATTCATTATTAGTAGATGAGTCTCTCCTGCTTCCTAACATTATTGCATTTAATTTTTTTTCATCCCTTGGACCACACTTGATACTTCATCCATTTATTGGTAGATGACTCACTCCTGCTTTTAAAATATTCTTATTACATTTATTTGTTCATCACTTAGATGACATTTTGTACTTCATTCATCTATGAGTATATGAGTCCCTTCTATTTTTTAAATTTTATTGCTATATTTATTTTGTCATTGCTTACACCACACTTGATACTTCACTCATGTATTGGTAGATGAGTCGCTTCTGCTTTTTAAATTTTGTTATTACAATTATCTTGTTCCTCACTTGGACCACACTTGATAGTTCTTCCATCTATTAATATATAAGTTGCTTTTACTTTATAAATTTTCTTATTACATTTGCTTTGTTCATAGCTTGGATCACATTTTATACTTATTCATGTATTAGTAGATTAGTAGTTCCTGTTTTTGTTGCTTGGACCATACTTGATACCTCATTCATCTATTGGTAGATGAGTCACTTCAGGTTTTTAAATTTAATTACATTTTTGTTGTTGTTGTATATTGCTTGGACATTTGATGCTTCATCCATCAATTGTTAGATTAGTCAAAAAGCCCCTAGCTGTGCAGTCCCAGCCCAAAAATTCTCGCTGGACCTCTGTGCATTTTGAGCCCAGAATCCCAGGGAGAGGCCCAAACTGTGAGTGGCTGCAATGCTGAGGGTGGGCGGGGCCTGGGGAGGCCTAAACTGTGAGTGGACACAAAGTGGGGGGAGGGGTGGGCAGGGCCTGTGGAGGCGAATATCAAGATTGGCACTGGACAGGCATGTGGTCGGTGTGTTGTGGAGGCAGAAGCTGGGATTGGCTCCAGAGCAGAGGGTGGGAGGACCTTGTAGTTGTGGACACAGGGATTGGCTCACGACTGCAGAGTGGGCGGGGCCTGGGCGTGCTCACACACACCAAGATTTGGGTCTGGAGCAGAGTGTGGGAGGGGCCTGGGCGACGCGGACACCAGGATTGGCTCCTGAGCGGAGGGTGGGCGGGGCCTGGAGAGGTGGGCACCAGGAACAAGAACATCTGGGGAAGGCGGGCAGCCAAGCTACCCCTTTTGTCGCTGCCCCATGCGCAGGAACCCTCGGGAGCAGCTGGCTGCAGCGTCCTCGCTGGCTCGGGATGGCTCATTCGTGAAGGTTGGAATCACCGGGGGCACATTTGCTCCTCCTGACCCTCTCTAGTCGGGAGCCTGCTGTCTTATG
>CAJRSG010002451.1:0-12590 GCA_907169655.1 Acomys percivali | reverse complement strand
ATGGAGCCAATAGCAGGGGATGAAACAGAGAGGGCAAAGGGTGTTTTAATTCAACAGAACTCTCTGAAGTCTCTCCACTTGAGAGAGAGAAAAAGAAATAATCCTAACTTACTCTGACACCTGGGAAGGGGTGTAGTAGGGACCTGATGAAATTCACAAGAAAATTAATAAAAGTCTGAACACTGACTCCAAACTAGAGTCAGAACTTTAAAACCAAGAAGGGGGTATGAAAAATATCCAACCCAGTGACTCATGCAGATAACAATAGTGCTGCTCAGAATAATAGACATGACCCAGCTGTGGGTACAACTGGTCCTATCACAAGGTGCTCCCCGACATGCATCTGGCTTAAGCCATCTGTGACTCAGGTTACCCGAGGATGGACAGCAGGAGTTTGAATGCTTCCCTCAAAGATCGCCATTCAATAGAAATAAAATACAAACCATCTTAAGTCTGCTGGTCACATTAAAATAGTAAAATAAATAAATAAATAAATAAATAAATAAATAAATAAATAAATAAAAAGCTTTACTTAACCCAGTCTTTCCCAAAATCTTTCATTTCGACAAACCATCAGTATAAAAATTATTACACTATTTTATTTTATACTCTTCAAAATCTGGCATTTATTGTACATGTGGTAGCAGCTTTCATACTGGAAAGCACAGGTTTAGAATTTGAAGGTTCAAAGGAGCTGCCAGCATACAGGTGCTCCGCATTTTCTATAGATGCAGCTGGACACAAATGCTTACAAATACTTTTAAAGCAAGCCTGATGATGCATGCCCATGATCTCAGCACTTCAGAGGTAAAAACAGGAAGACGAGGAGTTCAAGGCCACCTTCAGCTAGGAAGTGAATTCATTAGCCAGCCTGGTCTACACAAGACTTGTCTCAAAAAAAGTAACGCTTTTTTCTAATTTTCTATTGATGTCTTGAATCCTCTAAAACTGCCTTGGTGTGGCATAATCAGAAATATTAAAATTCATACAAATGTATCTCAACCTACAGCTTTGAGTTCCCCCCTGATGAGCCTGTCCCACTTCCTGCATTTGCTCTTATAACTTCACTTTCACAAAATGCTTCCCTTTCAAAGGCCCAGCCTAGATGCCAGCACATGTAAATATTGTGATTGTGTGGGTGAGGGAAGAAACCACAGCAAGTGATGGAGGTCAAGGCACAACTTACAGTCTGCTCTCCTCTGTGTTCATGTGGACTCCAGGGATGTCCCATTTGTGCCCCAGCACTTGTGTGGGGGTCAAAGGACAAGTTTTAGGAGTCAAGTTCGTTCCTTCCACCTGTGGGTGCAACGGATCAGGTCATCAGCTTGACAGCAAATGCTTTTACGTCCAAGCCGTCTCATTGCTCCTCCTTTAGTTGTTTTTTAAATCCAAGTGCAATTCCCTACAGTGTTTGAAGTGATACTGATGAAAGATTTGGGACCATTGGTCTTTTTTGGTTTTTTCCATTTTCTTATGTGTGGTATACAGTCCACATGTATGTGCGTGCATCTGGAGTTGACATCATGGCAGTCGCGCCTCCATTCCCTTTCTACCTTATTTACTGAGGCAAGGTCTCTCAGCCAAACCCGAAGGTCCCCAGTGCACAGTGAGTCACTTCTTAGACTGGTCTTGCTCTGGGCATCTCCTGCCGGCTGCCTTCTGAGGTTGGGACTGTAGAAGGCAGATGACGACAGCGTTTGAACGGGTTCTGGAGAGCCAAGCTACAGTCATCCTACGTGTGTACTACAACCACCTAGCAACCAACAGACTAAAATAGCTGTTCATGTATTCATTCAAATATTAAGCGAGACCCTACTACATACCACTGTTCGAAGAGACGGAGATACAGGACTTTTTTAAAGAACGAAATTGAAATGCATGCAAATAACAAAGCGTTTTGAAATCAAGAAAGGAAACGGTAGTGTGAAGCCGAGAGCACAAAGGGTATCAGAACTCAGTAGGAACCTTTGGCAGGCCACAGGCCTCAGAGCTCCTGAGGGACAGGCAAGGAGAGAACCAGACCACAGAAAGGGGGCAAGACCATAATGGAGCTGGAGAAACAGTTCCAGGGCTCATGACTTCCTACTTCCTGTGAGACCATCACAGAAAACTTCTTCGACCCAAACTACGTGAGACACTGGAGGAAGAGCACCCAACCACGAGGGGACACGGAAGGCCCAGCTGTGGGAAGGCACCTTTTCAAGAACAGGTTCAGGAGCACCTAGACTGTGCCTCACACTGAGGAAGTGGTCATCAGCCAACCTGATGGATCACCTGAGTCAGTGCAGCAACTGTATTCCTGAATGAACGGCCCCATTAGTTTGGAAGTTAAATCTGCTTCATTTGAAGTAATTTCTTCACTAGACAGAATTGAATCCATCTTTATTGCCTACCGTTTTTCACCCATGAGAGAGAATAAAATTAACATGCCAACAAGATTACACTAAAGCCACTTTGTGCATCTATAGAAATAAACATTATGACTTATTTTGTTACTTTTGTTAGCGTTAATCCACATTCAGAAAACACAAGAAAAATAGCAACACTGCAAAAGACAAAAGGGGTTTACAAAACTCAAATACCCCAAATCATCACAAGCAAAGAAAAAATACTCCCAAAATGACCTCGGATTTTAAGCAAAGGGAGTCTCCATGCTTCTGAGATTACAACGTCGCCTGAAACTGAAAACTTGACTAGCTATACCCCAAGACACCACAGAGATGAAATAAGCAGCCCCGAGTTATAAGATGTGGCAAACGGGAAGCTGCAGATGCTTTTTGGCTTCGTGCAACCTCCAGAGACCCCAGGTGGAAACTGTGAAGTAATAGACTTGATTTGGCGTTTGAGACTGCGCGGGGTACACAGAATGAAATGGAACAAACGTCAGGGAAAACTGAGATTTCGCTGGTGTGATTCCCCAAGTGGACGCCCTCTGCCTACTAAAACAGCTGTGGGAGTCCTGGCATCCTCACACTAGTTCATGACCAGAGCTAGAATTTCCTCCTGTGACTTTCATCATTTCTAAGAGCATGCTCACCTTCCAAAGACTTGAAGCCTCTTAAAGAGGGTTTTTAATTTTTTTTTTTTTTACTGAAAAAATAAAACAATAAAAGTCTATGACGTAGTAAATCCATTTCACTATTGTACTCCTTACTGTTTCAGCAGCCAGTGTGTCAGGCTGTGGTTGGTTCCCCAGCACGGGGCCCTGCTACGTCATCAGGGTTGAAAGTGACCCTCTTCATGCTTCTGAATGTGCCTCCATATAAAGCTCACTTCCGGAGTCAGCTAAAGCTGATCCTGGGGATGCTGACTGTGTCTGCGTGCCTCTGGTTCTCAACAAACTCCCCTTTAAACCAAGGCCACGCTGCTAGAAAGCCCAGTCTAACACAGCAACAAGGTTGGAAGCAAAAAGATTCGGAACACCCAGAAACACTTAAGTCATTCCCAAGGCCTCCTGTATAAACGCATTTGTACTTTTTGTGTAGAAGCATGCTCTGCTTAGCTGGCTCTTCAGACAAAAGCACTGTCGAACAGGGGCTGCCGGCTGAGAACAGTGGCACACTCCTGAGCCCTCAGTGGAAGGGCCAGAAGGTCAGTCTCAGCTAACAGTGAGTTTAAGAGCAGCCTGAGCTATCAAACCTATACCCCCAAAAAGTAAGGGGTTTTGGTCAAAAGCAGTGACAAACCAAGTTTGGTGGCTCATGCCTGTAATCCCAGCACCGGGAAGCGGAAGGATCACAGATATTAGAGTCTAGCCTTAGCTACATAGTGAGACCCTCTTAGGAAAAGAAACAAAAAGACAAAGATCCTGATGGGGCAAACAATACTGGGCACACACAGGAGAAGGGATCAGGAAGGCGACCGGGCAGGAAGAGGAAGACCACCAGGAGGTGGGGTGACCATGACCACAGAACATCACACTCATAGGTGAAACTGACAGAATCAAAGGTTCATAATTTTGTCCAAAAATTCAGTATACATACACGGCTGTTTTGGGAAACTTTCAGTGTGATTTTTGGGATCCGTGAGGACAGGAAGGTTTCCTTCTTGTAGGACAACAGAAAGGAGACCTTTCAATTAGACCCAATTACAGCGGCTGCTACCGAATGATGGGCCTGGCACCACACACCAGGCTCTGCTGTGTAATTTACATATGTCACCTTACATAATCTCTGTCAAATATTAAGGAACTCTCAAAAAGGTTACAAAGAACAGCTCACGCCTGCTTAGGCTTTATTGCCCTGTGGCGGCCCGCGCTGCTCTACCTGTTTTGCACAGCCAGGCAGTTGCACAGATCTTAATCCCTCTTAAAATGGAACTAGGTCTTCCACTTCTCCTGATAGCACCACGAAGCAAAGGCAGGTTTGATGTACTGAACAGGCATTTAGATACAGGTTTCACTGTACCCCAGTACCAAATAACCCACTTTCTAACTGCCCTGCTTCTCCAAATCCTTCCAAGCCACTTCATGAGCATCTGTGCCCACTCTCACTTTCCAATGGGGAGGCAGGGATGGACCCATGCAATGTCAGCCAAACACTCCAACTCCTGCACTAGAAATGCAGGGCATAGCTGATTATAACCTAACGGAAGGAGACACATCCGAACACCTGGAGAGTCTTCCAAGTGCTCTGATAAATAAAAATGAACAAAAATTGCCAAGTGCTGGGATTAAAGGCGTGCACCACCACTGTCTGTCTAAACTAGTCACAAGAGAAGTGTGTGAGTGTTTTGGATCCTGAGTCTGTCACAGTCCTGAGGCCAGATTTTTGTTGTTTGTTTGTTTGTTTGGAGACAGAGTTTCTCTGTGCAGCCTTGGTTGTCCAGGACTTCCTTTATATATCAGTCTGGCCCCAAACTCACAGAGATCCACCTGCTCTTGCCTCCCTGAGTGCTCAGGGACAGAAGCTCATAACGGACAGGGCTTTGTCAAAGGAACTACAGAAGCTGAGGTTCCACACACACTGTTAGGATGCCAGACCTCCTCCCCTGAGGCCCCACAGGAGAAAGGAAGCCTGGGGTGCTCAGGAGGTGCCCTTTGCTTCCAAGGCAGTCAAAAAGTCTGTCACCAAGATCACAGAACAGGCCTGTGAGGTCCAGAAATCACTAAAACCACCATGAGGGGCTTGAGCAATGCAACTTGGAGTTAGGGAATCGAAATTTCCTTCCCAAGCAAGTCAGAGCTCAAAACTGAGAACACACTTCCTGCTGATGACCCCAGGTGATGGATGCTGGCTCCAAGGAGGCTGACAGAACACAGAGAGCATCTTCACCTTGCTTCTCTTTTATCAAGATCTGGAAAGGTTGCAAATCCTAAAATTGCACCAGTTCTCTCAACAAACACATGTCTTCTGTTTTCAAGGTTATTTTGTTAATCCTCTTATCGAATTAGCATCGTGTTTCGTAAGGTGTGGTCTGCTGCCCCAAGGCTTCAGGGATAATTGGTCAAGTCCTCAGATGCCTAGGCCTCAGGAGCATGGAATCAAGGAATATGGATTCAGGGCCCAGAAATCTGTGGCCTTGAGGTATGGATGTTCCTTCTTAGGGACATTTAAGGCTGGGGATACTGGACCTTCAAGCATTCATGTGCTGGCCAAGTCTACCATCATCACACAAGTAGCAGTCAAATAGATGCACTCTCTCGATTAAAGCCATCGATATGTGACCACCAAATTGGTACAGGTTGGAAGGCATCTAGCACAGCCATCCTTGCTCAAGAGACATTAGGCAACAAACGCATGTGTGGAGGTCAGAGGACAACTTGCAATGGCTGATTCTCTCCTGTCATGTAGGTCCCAGGAGTCAAACTCAGGTGTTCAAGTTCAGCAACAAGTGCCTCTTCATCCTCTGAACTCCTCCCCCTAACCCCAACAGACATTTTGATTGTCATAATCAGATGAACATCACTAGCATCTAATGACAAGAGTATGTAGCTAAGCATCCTGACAGAACTAAGTGCACAGTCAGACCCCAAGGTCGGAAGTGTCCATGTGTGCTGCACATGAGGACCTTTGTTGAAACCTGTCATTTGTCTGTCTAAGTGGTATAAAATTAAACATAAACAAGAAATGCCCTTTTTGTTTTGTTTTGTTTTTTCCCTTGTGACAGGGTTTCTCTTTGTAGCCTTGGCTGTCCTGAACTCGCTTTGGAGACCAGGCTGGCCTCGAACTCATAGAGATCCATCTGCCTCTGCCTCCCCGAACACTGGGTTTACAGGCATGTGCCACTGCACCTGGCTTCTAATGTCCTCCTTTTGATGGATTCCCAGTTCTAATCCTGTGGCGGAGAGGGACCCATCTTCCTCTACAGAGACCCAGGGAGATGCTGTAGCTGTGGAGTGTCAGCATGGAAACCAGACAGGACCAATTTCAAGTCCCTCTGTCAATTGTAATACACTAATCATAAAAAAAGGAACAGGGGCTGGCCTGTGGCTCAGCAGGTAAAACTGCTTATGGCCAAGGCTGAAAACCGAGGCTCAGTCCTCAGAACCCACATGGTGAAAGGAGAGAACTGACTCCAGCAAGTTACCCTCTGACCCCCACGTGCATACTGTAGCACACGTACTCACACACACACACACACATACATGCACACACAAAATAACAGATAATAAATGTAACAATAAAATAACACATTTTAATTAGGATGACTGGATGAGTAAGGACAGTGATGGCTACAGCTACAGAATCCTCAGAGCAGAGCAGCAGCAGCCGCCACCCTCTGCTCACTGGCTAGACTCACTTCTCTAGACTTCCCAGAAAGTCTGCAAAATGCGCTACTGCCTTCTCTTTGTTTAAACCTGCTGAAACCAGTCACTGTCCTTTTCACTTAATTCAACTACATTATCAAAAAAAAAAAAAAAAAAAAAAGTTGTAGGACCATTCATTTGTACCAGCACCACAACTTCACTTCATGGTTGGAACCTTTGGTCATATATATTTGAAACACCTTCCTCAGATGTGTTGGGCCCTAAATGCTGACTAATTGCTCGTTTTAGAAAACAAGGTAAACCTATAAAAATAAAATTCAAGAAAACTTCTGAACCAGAGAGGTTTTGTTAGACTGGAGGAACCAGCAATGGTTGGCTGAGAAAATGCTGCCACCCTGTGGTCAATGTAAGAACTTGCCCTTTAATGGCTGGTTCCCAGCAGAGTGGCCTTTTTAATAAAAGCCTTCCTCCACCCATGAGATCCATGTACTACCATTGAAATCCTGTTGAAGAAGTCAGCACAGTGACACGCGCCCACAATCTCAGCGTTGGAAAGATGGAGGCAGGAGAACCATGATCTCAAGGCTAGCCTGAACTACATCACAAAACTCAAAAGCCAAAGAAAAGCAGGGCATAGAGGTTCAGGCCTGTGATCCCAAGACTCGGGAAATGGAGACAGAAAGAAAAGGATTCCTTCAAAGTTACACACAGTATGTCCCAGGCCATTCGGAACTGCATGACACTGTGTCTTTAAAAAGAAAAGAAAGAAAAGAAAGGTGGGAGGAGGGGGGTGCTAAAGGATGAGAAAATATTAAAGAAATCTTCGTGCTGATAAATGTGGGCTTCCTTCCTAACCTAGAAGTCCTGGTTCTCAAAAGCAATCTGGATTTAAAAATAAAAAAGTGGGGTCTACAGAAGAGAGCCACAAGTGGTCACGTGACTTCTTCAGACACTCCAGTCTCCCTTCATGGCTAGAAGCTCTCATGTGTCCCAGTGAGCTCACCACACAGGCCTTTCCTCCAGATCCTGCCTTACCTTCACCTTAGGTTAGAAGTGTCCAAAACTCTATAGCCCTCTAGAGCTCGAGAAGCCGACAGAATGCATCTGCCCAGCAGCCTCTGCGTGGATCTGACTGGGACAGGGCTGCAACTGCAGACTTGCCCAACAGAACTTTCTGCAGTGACGGACACAGTCCACATCCTCAGTACAGGATGACAAGCACTTCACTCATGTTTGTGGTTTTTTATTTGTGTGTGTGAGAGTGTTTTTGCCTGTGTGTACCTCTGTGCACTGGCTGGTCATGTTGGTGCATGCTTTTAATTCCAGAGCTCAAGATCTTTAAATTTGAAGCCAGCCTGGTCTACAGAAAAAATTCCAGGACAGCCAGGACTACATAGAAAAAAAAATCTTGAAAACAAAACAACCAAAAGAAAAAAAAGTTAAATACAATAGTGTGCCTGGGGGGGTGCTTTCGTGTGTGTGTGTGTGTGTGTGTGTGTGTGTGTGTGTGTGTGGGCTTTCGTGTGTGTGTTTTCATGTGTGTGTTTTCATGTGTGTCATGCCATGTGCATGTCTAGTACCCACAAAGCCCTATAACTAGAGTTACAGATGGTTATAAGCTGCCATGTGGGTACCAGGAACTGAACCTGGGTCTTCTGGAGGAGCAGCCAGTGTTCTTGGCTACTAAAACAGCTTCCCAGACTTCAAGTGGCCTTTGAACATCCAAAATGTGATTGAGGCAAAGTTTTCATGTTACTTAACTGGAATCCACCAGAGTAAAATGACTCATGTGGCTACCGTTATAGACAGCACCACTGCAGACTGCGTGTCCCTAACCCACTCCAACATATTGCTTCCCCAGAGCGACCCAGCCACCGTCTCACAAAGGTATGTTGTGACCACTAAACGGAATAGTATCGCACAGCACGCAGCACAGAGCGTGACCTTCCCAGAGCACACCGCCAAGCTGGCCAGGGCAGTAACTAGAAGACCAGAGCACAGGAAACGCGGTCCCGCCTCTGTGCTGGAGAGCGACAGGGCGAGCCTAAAGGGAGCCACACAGCTTGACTAGACCTTGAAGGTTAGGAGGCAGCAGGAGGCTCCGAAGCATTTTAGAAAAGGGAAGAGCGGCAAGAGTAAGGAACCAGCAAGGGAGACCAGAACGTCTGCTGGAGACTCTGAGGTGCTCCATCGAAATCACAAGAGAAAAACCTAGAAAGACTGAACGGTGGAGGGGAAGCCGGACAACATGGGGGTCAGACCAGATGCCCTTGACAGAACTGCAAAGGACTAGAACAGGAGGAGTTGGCAAGAGAGGAGCGGCAGACAGACTTTACGTGCAGTGGAAGGAACAACTCTGCAGGGTGAAGGGGAAAGAGAATCCAAGACGCACACTAGACAGGAAGTGAGGGGGCTGCTTCCTGTTCATTCCGTGCCCCTCCTGTGACTGTCCCTGCCTTCCAATGTAGGCTGCACACCGGGCAAAGATGGGACTCAAAGACTCCAACCTCAAAGCTGAGAGCAGAGAAGGAGGCAGGGGGTGAGGCAAAAGGCCCCAAGAGGAAGCGAGTCTTCAAACAAAAACTGAATTTTCACTAGTGTGAAAAATTAGCCCTGAACACTGGTGTGGTTTCACCTGACAAATTAACAGCATCAGCAAAGACATCTGTTTACAAGTTCCCCTGTCGACTCTAATTAGCACCCAGGGCCAGGGGCTGCTCACCGATTCCTAAATTTTCAATGGTTTCTGTTTTCAGAGTATCCTCTAAACTTGTTCCCTCAAGTATAATAACGATGTTTTTTTTTTTTTATGTAACACCCTTTGCAGATCTCAGGATACTAAGAGAGTAAGAGTCCATGTGGAGAGAGAGGACCAACACATTAGCCTTTTATTTGTACCTGTCCTGTGAGGGGAGCACTCAGAAGGAATTTTTAGTGGAGAAAAGGTCAGTTGCCTATCCAAGAGCCCATAGGCAGTGACAACTCCAGAGGGATGAGCCCGCCCCCTGCCCACCAGAAGCCCCAGAATTTCAGAGCCCAGAGAATTTCAGAGCCCAGAGAATTTCAGAGGCCAGCCCCTTCTGCACTGCTTCTCTGCTAGCCCCTGGCGGGTGTGGTCCTGCAGCTCTCTGGTTGTCCTGGGAAAGCAGAAAGAATGGCCATCTCAGAGAAATCTCTCTCCAAAACGCCGCCTTCCCTGGCCTTCACCTCAGCGCGGCCCTGAAGGCAAGAGGCAGGAAGGTCCCCTGCCAAGTCTGGGCAGCAAGCTACAAAGTCCTTTCCCCTGTGACCGCTGTTCAACACTGCAACAACAGGCCCCGGTGCCCTGTGCTTCCCAAGGACCGATTTCCCTAAGTGAGAAACTCCCACGAAAGAACTCTCCCCAATCCTAAGAACTGCAGCAGAGGAAACAAGGCTGCGCTTAACCTGGCCAGGGCTTGGACCTTGTCTGACCGCATGTAGACAAGGCTGGACCAGGCCCACTCTCAAGGATCCTGAATCTCTACCCAGCAGGAACACAGAAGACGCCTGAACAGCGCCGACTCAACACGTGTGCATCAAATTCCAATAGACAACGCTACAGTCTAAATACCGGAATCAGTGTGATGCTCCCTAGGGAAGCAGCGGGTGAAGACTCAACCTGTCTTCTTTCCAGAAACAAATGGCTTGGCTCCCTAGGGAGTGTGAAAATCGGGGTTCCCCTTCCCAGATTGCCCTTGGGGCGACTACCTTACCCACAGGAGCACAGATCACAGATGCACTTCCTGTTCACCATCCTTCAACTCGGAGCTTCGACCACCTTAGTCTCCTGGAGGACTCCAACTGCCTGGGACGGCGACCACACTTGTATAGTACCTTGGCCGATGCTATATTTGCTCAGAAGAAAACTTAGGTGGCCCTTAAATTCTGTAGTCTATTCCCTTCCTGAAGCTGTCCTTGGGCAAACAAGCAGCACCCTGCCCAATGGAGTGCCAGGCTGGCTCAAGTCTCGGCTTGCAGCCCCACAGGCACTGGGAAGCACTCACCTGCCTCCAGCAGCCTGGCCCCTGCGAGCCACAGGTCCCAGAACAGAGTCCTCCATGACCTTCAGGGCATCTTGAGGTGGCAATGACATCACAACCGCGTCCTGTGAGGTCAGACCTCACCCACTTCCTCACCTGGGAGACCCAAGACAGGGACTCTCCCACTGGACCTTGGAAAGAAGACGGAGGATGTGTTGGAAGGCTTTGGAAAGCCTGAGTTAACCTATACTACGGTTACATAACGTCAAGTGGAACTTGCCATCTCTAGGACACATTGTGCTCCTTAAGGAAATGCATGCCCTGCCCTCCAGAATGTGGACCCCGGGTCCTATTTCCAGATCTTGCTGGAAAATCTGTACCTTGGATGCCTGCGTCTTGGAATCGCTCTCCACCACAGGCCTCGGTTCTTGGGAACTGAGCAGTTTAAGAAGGCCTAGCCCTTTACTGCTCAGGTGGATCCGTGCTTCTCCAGCTGCTCCTAATGATGACTGGTAGCAGGGGCTTCTCAAACGATAGCAGCCATCAGAACCACAGGGCTTGATGAAAACCACATTGTCAGGCCTACCGTCAGTTTCTGTTGTTTCTGAGAGAGGAGCTCCAGAAAATGTGTGTCCCTTACACAGAGCCTACACTGCAAGGACCACAGCTTTGAGGATTCTGCTTCGCCCTCTCATCTCTCTCCCCTAATAGTGAACATGCTCCTGAAAACCACTGCACACCTCTGCCCTGAAATCCCCTGTATCAAATAACCCCTGGTCTGAGCACATGATGGCTTAGGCCTGTGATCCCTGCACAGACTGAGAGACAGGAGGATTGCTGAAAGCTCAGGGCCAGCCTGGGCTGCAGAGTGAGTCTTCACTCTATTTCAAAGAAACAAAGAGCAAAACTATTCTGGGAATCATGTTTTCACAAGATAGCAGCTTCTTCTGATGATAAAGCAAGGTCAAGGGCCCTGCTCTAGAGCTGGGCCTGGCAGCACGTGCCTAAAATCCCAGCAGCTGGGAAAAAGAGGCAAGTAAATCACAAGTTCCAAACCAGCCTAGGCTACAAAGCATTTCCCTTTCACAAAATATACAGTAGTATATAGTATACTGCTATAGTAGGATGTTTAGATTTAAAAATTACTGTTTTCTTATTGTTGTTGTTGTTGTTGTTTCTATGTTTATTTATTTGCAGGTTCTGGGTACAGAAAGCCATGTGTGCCGTGACTCATATGGAGCTCAGAGGACAGCCTGTAGAAGTTGGCTCCCTCTTTCTAGCATGTGGGTCCGAGGGCTGCACGGGATTCAGATAATCAGGCTGGGCTACAAGGGTCTGAGGAGTCACAAACTGCCCACATGTTGAACTGTCATGTGCTCTGTTTTAGTTTTTGCTTCCATGCCAGACTGAAACAAAAGTCAGCAAACCATTGCTGGCTGTCCAAATTCAGTTGGTAGCTGGTTGTTGAGCCACAGAGCTAAGAATGTTTGACATGTTTAAATGGTTGAAAAAGTAAAATACTATTACATGATCTGTGAAATATAAAATTCTAATTTCACTGTCTATAAAGATTTGAATTTTGTCACATTCTACAATAACATTCCTGATTTTGCCTCTTTGCCCACAGAAGCTAAAATATTTACTATCTAACTATTTACAGTTTTCCAACGTGGGTTGGACACACATTCAGTCAGGCAAACCACTTACTCATCATTCTTAAGAAGAACAAAGCTCCTTCCTGCCTTTCTGGTAAAGGGGAATATAGAAATATGAGATGGGACGGGGAGGGAGGAGGCCTCAGAGAGAGAAATGGGAGCTTTTGGTAACCAAACCAAAGCCTGAACACACTGCTCATTGCCTAGGACAGGGTCCACCATGTG
>CAJRSG010002439.1:1120-17196 GCA_907169655.1 Acomys percivali | reverse complement strand
CACTCATTACATTCATAAGGTTTAGCTCCAGTATGTGTTCTTTGATGACCTTGGAGAGTTGAAGAGCGAGTAAAGGATTTCCCACACTCATTACATTTGTAAGGTTTATGTCCTGTATGGATTCTTTGATGACGTTGGAGAGTTGAAGACTAAGTAAATAATTTCTTACACTCATTACATTTGTAAGGTTTATCTCCAGTATGGATCCTTTGATGATTTCTGAGAGTTGAAGAGCAAGTAAAGGATTTCTCAAAGTCATTACATTTATAAGGGTTTTCTCCAGTATGGATTCTTTGATGATGTTTAAGTGTTGAGGACTGTCTGAATGATTTCTCACAGGTATTACATTCATACTGTTTATCTCCAGTATGGATTTTTTCATAACCTTGGAGAATTGAGTAATGGGTAAAGGCATTCCCACACTCACTATATTTGTAAGGTATTCTCCAGTGTGGATTCTTTGATGATCTTTCAGTGTTGAGGACAGTCTAAAGGATTTCTCACAGATATTATATACATATGATTTGTCTCCAGTATGAATTCTTTGATAAACTTTGAGATTTGAGTTCTGGGCAAAAGATTTCCCATACTCATTACACTTGTAAGGTTTTTCTCCAGTGTGGATTCTTTGATGAACTTGGAGATTTGAGTACCGGCAAAAGGATTTCCCACACTCATTACATTTGTAAAGTTTATCTCTGGTGTGGATTCTGTAGTGAACATGAAGACTTGAGGAGTTGGTAAAGGATTTCCCACACTCACTACATTTGTAAGGATATTCTTGAGGATGAATACTTTGATGATCCTGGAGAGCAGAGGATGAGGTAAATGATTCCCCACATTCATTACATTTTTGACATTTTTGTCCAGTGTTAATGCAGTGTTGAGCTTGATGTTTTGAGGACTGTGTAAATGATTTCTTCCTCTTAGTACATTTATAAGTGTTATCTCCACTGTGGATTCTCTGATGATCTTGAAGTTTTGAGGACTTGGTAAATGATTTTCCACACAGATTACATTTGTAAAATTTGCATCCCATATGTATTCTGTGTTGACCTTTAGGTTCCTTACATAATATTTTCCTATTTCTCTGCAGAAAAGAATTGTATTTCAAAACTTGTTGTGAACCTTTTCCCTGCAGAGCCCCCTATTGTGAAATTATGATTGGCACAGACTGAGTTCTCTCAGGAGTAGCCAGAGCTTCTTGAACTTTTGTTTCAGAAATGAAACAAATGTATTTTTCACACAGATCATTTCCATAATGACCTGTTTTATTCTTCACTGTCATGTGAATATTCCCAGAACTTCTTTCTATCCAGCTCTGAAAGGCCATTACAAGCAAATATTCTTGGTATTTCTTTCAGGAAAGAATCATGGGTACACTCCTTTGGGAATTGCTTCTTGGTATGGTTAGAAGACAAAACTGAAACAAATGAAAGCATATCATTATCTGATATTTCAAATGCATATTAATGTAATATAGATATATATTACATAAACTGGCATCAAACTGGGGATCTTAGCAAAATGGTACAACTCAGAACTACAGCTATTTTTTACAAGGAAACAAACGTCCTGATCATAATGGATGTTAGAAGATATCTCATGAAACTATCATATATTTTGGAATATATATTAATGTCTTCATTAAGTATTCATTAGAACAAGAAGAACACTATGATGGGCAGATCTGGGCCCAGGGGTTCTGCTCGATATATGGCACCAACCCAGGACAACATGTGTAGTCATCATCAAACCCCTACCCAGACCTAGCCTCGGGACAGAATATTCTCCACAGTTAAGTAGAGACTGGGTACTGACTTTCACATGAACTCTGGTGCCCCTTCTTTGGCCATGTCCCCTAGATGTGCAGGACCGATGGCACTCAGAGGAAGGACAGCAGACTACCAAAAAGAAATTTGATAACCTAGCATCATATTCAAGCAGAAGAGGTCCCCATCAGTCACAATCATAGGGAAGGGGAATGGGGTGAAAGCGAGAGGAAGGGAGGAATAGGAGCATGCACGGGAAGGGATAGCAATTGAGATGTAATATAATTGATTTTATTTTTCAATAAAAAAACAAACAATGCGGGATTCCAAAATGGTGCCGACCAATAAGCCACTTATCTGAGCTACTCCGAGGAGACCAGGTACATAAATGGAGCTATAGATTGCTGTACATTGAGAACTGTAGGTGAGTGGGGCCCCAAAGGCTGCAGACCAAACAGGGGGCCTACCACCCTGGGACAAGCAACATCCAGGAGGTGCTTAACGCACTCCACAAACTCTGGAACGGAATCCACATGAAAACTGCAGTCTGCATATAAAGCACAGACTCGCTGTTTGGGGAGGGGATTTTCCAGAATCCCCAGCCAGAGAAGTCTCAGTGAAGAGGGTGAATATGCTCTAGGATTCCTCCTTCCACACCACCCCAAATTGCGGATGTCACCCACCTAGGCCAAGTGGAAGCAAAGGCTGCGTGCCCCAACAGAGACAGCTAAAGTGGGATTGCAGCTCGCTGGCCATCTGGGGCACAACCTAACACCGATCACAGCGGACTGAGCCTGTAAACAGCTACAGTGAGAAATCAGCTTGGATTGCACCCACAGACCTATCGGGAGATGTGGATCTTGCCTAGAGTGATAGCTGAGCATCAGAGGCTGGCAGGAATATCTGGTTCTACAGGGGGTGACACCCAGAGCTCACCAACCCTATTGTTCCCACCCAGCCATGCCTCAAGGCACTGTCCATGCACTCCTGAACGAGAGAGCCTCCTTGGTGCTCCTGGCCCGAGAAAGCCAGGCACTCTTACATTATCAGGAGACAAAACATGGGTCTTGCTTGCAGTATCTAATTGCTGACCAAGAGCGAACTTGGTCCCTCCAGGTATATAGTTCTGGAAGAGGTTGAACACCTCTACAGGGTATAGAGACAGATCGAAAAGACAGCGACACCTCCAGAAGATCTGATTTACCTGGGGTCTTGACTATAAACCCACAGGAAGTACGGGCAGCTGGGATCAAACTACACAACCAGAACGTTTGTTTGCGGACCTTAGTCTAGGTCCCAAAACTGCTGATCTGAATTACAGCAGTAAAGTCCAAACAGAAATCTACTTTGGCTGACTCAGCCAGGAGCCCACAGTGCAGAGGAAAATTACCAGGAGGGAAACCGGATCACCTACCTGTTCCACGGAAATACTCCCTTGATCCCCACAGGTAAGAGCACCTGACCTATAATCAGTCATCAATTAACCACTCTCAACCAATGACGGTCACTACAAAATATCTTCCAACATCGGAGCCATCAAAATGACAAAAGGACAGCAAAAGAACGCTAACAAAAACCAAAACAGTTTGGCATCTCCGGATCCCACTTTTCCCAATGAAAACAACCTGGAGAACCTAACAGCAATGGATAGTCAAGAAAATGACCTCAAGTCCTTAGTAAAGAAGATGATAATGGAAGAAACAAATAAAATCTGTAAACAAATGAAGGAGGAGGCAAACAAGAGGGCTGAAGAGTTACAAGAGTCATATAAAGAGGCACTTGAAGAATTTCAGAAAAATGTAAATATCCAGATGAAGGAAATCATTAAAACAGTCCAAGACATGAAGATAAAAATGGAAGCTAAGATACAGAAACACACAGAAGAAAAACGCAATCAAGAGGCATCAGAGAAGAAAGCAAGGATCTCAGAGGTGGCTTTATCTAACAAATTGCACGAAATGGAAGAACGAATATCGGGACTTGAAGATACAATTGCCCAACTGGAAACAACCATCCAGCAAAATGCTAAATCTGAAAAGTTCCTGACACAGAGCATTCATGAAATAAAAGACAACATGAAAATATGAAACTTGAGAATAATAGAGATAGAGGAAAGAGAAGGCAACCGACTCCACAGTACAGAAAATATCTTTAATCGAATAATAGAAGAAAAATTTCCCCAATTTGAAGAAGGAGAAGCACACAAGCATACGAGAGGCCTACAGAACACCAAATAGAATAGACTTGAAAAGAAAATCTTCCCGCAACATAATAATAACAACACAAAATATACAGAACAAGGAAAAATATTAAAAGCGGCAAGAGATAAAGGCCGAGTAACATATGAAGGCAAAACTATCAGAATTACTCCTGATTTCTCAGCAGAGACCATGAAAGCCAGAAGGGCCTGGCCAGGGGTTCTGCAAACCCTAAGAGAATACAGAGACCGGGCAAGACTACTATATCCAGCAAAATTATCAATAACCATTGATGGAGAAGACAAGATATTCCATGAAAAAAACAAATTCGAACAGTACCTAGCCACAAATCCGGCTTTACAGAAGTTAATAGAAGGAAAACTCCACCCCAACAAGTCAAACAACAACCAAATCTACATAGGAAATAGGTAATTACACCGTTGCAAAATCACAACCTCACAAAATATTGATTGTTACAAATACCAAAAATGAAGGGACTTACCAATCACTGGTCATTAATATCTCTCAACGTCAGTGGTCTCAATTCTTCAATAAAAAGACACAGACTAACGGAGTGGATGCATAAACACGACCCAACATTCTACTGCATTCAAGAAACACATCTTAACCACAAGGACAGATATTGCCTCAGAGTAAAAGGTTGGGGGAAAATATTCCAAGCAAATGGTCACAAGAAACAAGCTGGGGTAGTCATTCTAATATCTAGTAAAATAGACTTTCAACGAAAATTAATCAAAAGAGATGAGGATGGACCCTTTGTACTCGTCAAAGGTAAAGTCAACCAAGAAGACATCATGATTGTGAACATCTGTGCTCCTTATACAAGGGCACACACATTTGAACAAGAGTTATTAACAAAGCTTGCCCCACTCATCAATACCCACACATTAATAGTGGGAGACTTCAATACCCCACTTTCACTCAAGGATAGGTCTTTGATTAAAAAATTAAGCCGAGAAATAACCTCATTAACCAATGTCATGAATCAAAATGATCCAACACATATCTACAGAACTTTCCACCCAAACGCAAAGGAGTATACCTTTTTCTCAGCACCCCATGAAACGATCTCTAAAATTGATCACATAGTTGTTCACGAAGCAAACCTCAACAGATACAAGAAGATTGAAATAATACCGTGTATCTTATCGGATCACCATGGTCTAAGGCTGGACTTCAACAACAACAGAAATGATAAAAAGTATATTAAAACGTGGAAACTAAACAACTTTCTATTTAATGACACATGGGACAAGGAACAAATAAGGGAAAAAATAAAAGACTTCCTGAAATTCAATGAAAATAATGGGACAACATACCCAAATTTGTGGGACACATTGAAAGCAGTGCTAAGAGGAAAATTCATAGCACTAAGTGCCTTTAAAAAGAAAATGGAATCATCCCACATAAACAACTTAACAACACATCTGGAAGGTCTAGAAAAAAAAGCAGAAACACCCAAGAGGAGTAGAGCCTAGAAATAATCAAACTCAGGGCTGAAATCATTAAATTAGAAACAAAGAGAAAAATCCAACGAATCAACAAAATCAATAGCTGGTTCTTTGAAAAAATTAACAAGATAGACAAAGCGTTAGCCAATCTAACTAAAAGACAGAGAAACACTATCCAAATTAACAAAATCAGAAATGAAAAGGGAGACATAACAACAGACACCGAAGAAACACAAAAAATCGTAAGATGCTACTACAACATAATTTATGCCACAAAATTTGAAAATTTAAAGGAAATGGACAAATTTCTTGACTGATTCCATTTACCAATATTGAACCAAGACCAGATAAACAAATTAAATAGCCTATTTCGCATATAGAAATAGAAGCAAACATTGAAATTCTCCCAACAAAAAAAAGCCCAGTGCCAGATGGTTTCAGCGCAAAATTCTACCAGTCCATCAAAGAGGACCTAACACTGATACTATTCAAGCTATACGGAAAGAGAGAAATGGATGGAACATTACCAAATTCCTTCTATGAGGCCACAGTCACATTGATACCTGAACCTCACAAAGACCCAACAAAAAAAGAGAATTTCAGACCGATTCTTCTTATGAATATTGATGCAAAAATACTCAATAAAATACTCGCAAAGCGAATACAACAGCATATCAAAGACATCCTTCACCATGACCAGGTAGGATTCATTCCAGGCATGCAGGGATGGTTTAACATACAGAAATCCATCAATGTAATCCATTATATAAACAAACTGAAAAAGAAAAACATCATGATCATCTCGTTAGATGCAGAAAAAGCATTTGACAAAATCCAACACCCATTTATATTTAAAGTTCTGGAGAGATCGGGAATACAAGGCACTTATCTAAACATAATAAAGGCTATATACAGCAATCCAACAGCCAACATTAGATTAAATGGAGAGATACTCAAGGAAATCCCTCTAAAATCGGGAACCAGACAAGGCTGCCCACTTTCCCCATATCACTTCATTATAGTTCTTGAAGTTCTACCCAAAGCAATAAGATATCAAAAGGAGATCTATGGGATCCAAATGGGAAAGGAAGAATTCAAATTACCCCTATTTGCAGATGATATGATAGTGTATATAAGTGACCCCCCAAATTCCACCAAAGAACTCCTACAGCTGATAAGCACCTTCAGCAAATTGGCAGGATACAAAATAAACTCAAAATAGTTAGTAGCTTTTCTGTATACAAATAACAAACAGGCAGAGGAAGAAATTAGGAAAACTACTCCCTTCATGATAGCCACAAACTATATAAAATATCTAGGCCATCTTACCAAAAGCAACTTACAGATTCAACGCAATCCCTATCAAGATACCTACAAAGTATTTTGAAGATATTGAAAGATCAATTCTCAAATTCATATGGAGAACCAAAAAAACCTGAATAGTAAAAACAATCCTATAAAATAAAAGATCCTCTGGAGCCACCTCCATAACTGATCTCAAGCTGTAGTATAGAGCAACAGTAATTAAAACAGCATGGTACTGGCAAAGCAATAGGCTGGTAGATCAATGGAATCGAATCGAAGACCCAGAGATGAATCCACACACATTTGCTCACTTGATTTTTGACAAAGAAGCCAAATCTGTTCAATGGAAAAATGATAGCATCTTCAAAAAATGGTGCTGGTCTAACTGGATGTCTACATGTAGAGAAATGCAATTAGACCCTTATTTGTCACCATGCACAAAACTCAAGTCCAAGTGGATTAAAGACCTCAACTTAAAACCAGAGACATTAATTCAGTTAGAGGAAAAATTGGGGAAGAGCCTGGGATACATAGGCACAGGAAACAACTTCCTGAACAGTACAACAACAGCCCAGGCCTTAATGTCAACAATTAATAAATGGGACCTCATCAGGCTGCGAAGCTTCTGTAAAGCTGGAGACACTGTCAAGGGAACAAAGCGACAGTCTACAGACTGGGAAAAGATCTTCACCAACCCTATATCTGACAAAGGTCTAATATCCAAAATATATAAAGAACTCAAGAAATTAAACACCACAAACCCAAACAACCCAATTGCGAAATGGGGCTTGGAACTTAACAGAGAATTCTCAACAGAGGAATATCAAATGGCCAAGAAACACTTAGAGAAATGCTCGTCCTCATTAGTCATCAGAGAAATGCAAATCAAAACGACACTGAGATTCCATCTTACACCCATCAGAATAGCTAAGATAAAAACTCAAGCGACACCACATGCTGGAGAGGATGAGGGGAGAGTGGAACACTCCTTTCTTTCGGGTGGGAATGGAACCTAGTACAACCACTATGGAAATCTATCTGGCACTTTCTTAGAAATCTGAGAATAGGGCTTCCTCAAGACCCAGCTATCCCACTCCTGGGAATATACCCAGAAAATGCCCTACCATGCAACAGGGACATATGCTCAACCATGTTTATAGCTGCCTTATTCATAATAGCCAGATCATGGAAACAGCCTAAGTGTCCATCAGTAGAAGAATGCACTAAGAAACTGTAGTACATATACACTATGGAATACTACTCAGCTATTAAAAACAAGGAATTCCAGTAATTTGTGGACAAATGGATTGATCTAGAAATTATCATAATGAGTGAGTTCACCAAGAAGCAAAAAGAGACAAACGGTATATACTCATTTATATCAAAACACTAGTCCAAGGGATACATACCATGAAAAATTTTACTTACCAGGAAAGTGGGTCAGAGGAGAGGTGATCCTATTGAGACTTTAGGCGAGAGTAGCATGGAAGAATAGGGATATAGTAGGACCCACAGGGTCCTGGAAACCTACAAGAAGAACTTTATGACAGGCAGATGCAGGTCCTGTGGTCCTCCTCAAACTAAGGCACTAGCCAAGGAGAATATAGGCAGTAAACGTCGAACCCCTACCAAGACCTAGCCGACGAACATGATATTCTCCACCATTTAGGGGAGAGTGAGATTTGACTCTCACACGAACTCTGGTGCCCCTTTTCTGACAATGTCCCCTGGATGGGGAGGCCTGAGGGCACTCAAAGGAGGGATAGTAAGTTAC
Organism: Acomys percivali; assembly: GCA_907169655.1. Classification (NCBI taxonomy): domain Eukaryota; kingdom Metazoa; phylum Chordata; class Mammalia; order Rodentia; family Muridae; genus Acomys; species Acomys percivali. The sequence continues at coordinate 8,675 of CAJRSG010002439.1, read as the reverse complement.
CAATAAGAGTCTTGCTATACTAAGGGCATATATAGGGGGAGGAGGTCTCCCTCAATCACAGACATAGGGGAGGGGAGAAGGGGAGAAGTGGGATTGAGGGAAGAATGGGAGGAAACAGGAGAAGGGCTAACAATCGAGATGTAATACGAATAAATTTATTTAAAAATCTGTTACAGTGACTCGGGGTGTGCCTCCTCCCTCCCTCCTGAGTGCATGTCAAGGCCTCCTGACGCGCATCAGCAGTAAACCTTGTGTCTTTGCATTAAACAAACAAAAAAACAAAACAAAACTAAACAAAAACAATTTATAATTAATTTAGAATTATTACAGAATACATTTTTATCTTGTAGAAGTTGTCCTGAAAAAAAGACTTGCAAATGAGGTGCTTTAATCACACCGGTGACATAAGTTTTAAAGAGTTAATAATGAGAATCAAATGAGAAAAGTACTTCTGAAAATTAGCATCAACATAATGAAGGTTCAGAAAGTCTGAAAATGAAGTATTTTTGTAATGACAATCAACTTGTCCCACACACATTCATTTACCTGTGAAAAAGACATCTCTTCTTTCCCCTTCAGAATGGAATGTCCCAGGAAAGTTTACATTGAAATTTCACCTTCCAGATTCCACTCTGTGTTTCAATGAGCAGATTTTCCCTGTCCCTGGTGAAATGGAAGAGTGCAATTCAATAATCAAACTACCACAATTTCTTCTTCTTGCCGTTGAAGTGATGCAGAAACCATGGCCTCCTACAAGATTTTCCTTTCCTGAAATTAGCTGTTCTGTTTTCCCAGCATATTATGTTTTTCTCTCCAAACCTAGTTGTGCTGCTGCAGTAACCTTCTATATACCTAACAGAGGCAGATTGGAATTTTAAAGGATGGATAAACACAGCTGTGAGGTAAGATTCCTCTTCACCTTTTCCTCTCTTTTCTTTGCCTGGGATAGCTCATTAAAAAAAAATTGGCACGTATGTTTGCAGTCACGGCCAGAATCTGTGAGGTTCCCCACCTGAAAGTATTTCTTGTCCTGGGTAAGCAATGAAGTTGCCTAGAGCCAAGAGGAGAGAAGCTAATCACTGCCAGATTCACTATTGTCTCCACTGAGATATTACTTTTGGCTTCCATGTCCCAGTCTAAAAATACAATGATGTTGTTGTTTTGAAGAAAGCCCCATGGTTATATTATCTCACAATTTCCCTTTTATACTGACATTGATGTTTTGTTCCATCAGTAAAATACTAACTGCTGATACCTAAATAAGTTAACTCTGCACCATTTCTACTGCATCTGGCTGTTACTAAAGGCAGCTGGTCTTTATGTTCTCGTAACATCTTCCTTCTTGATGTTTTTTGCTAAACTGAGGATTCAAATACAATTATATCATAGGCAACTTTACAAACCAAAATTTTATCATTCAATTTCTAAAAAGAAAATGCTGCATAAAACAGGCAGAATCATTTTGATCTATTGCAAATTTTACCCATACTGTTTCTCATTAGTCTCCAAAGAAACAACTAATAAGAACTCAAATAGTGCCTCAATGTTTGGTGGAAAGTTTTCATACATTTCCTTAATATCTCTTTAATTTTGCCAAAAAATTACATATTAAGGCCATATTCCATGGATGTATGGATTCATAAATTTCAGAATTTGAAGATGTAGGTCTAACCAAGAGAAAGTTTACAAAGTGTATTATATATGGTTAAATTAATACAACCTACATTGAAAATTGCCTTGTCTTAGTAAAAAAACATACTGCACCTACGATTATCTAGAGTTATGGTACAATAAAGGCAATTAGAATTATACTGTAAAACAGGCTTGAAGTTAAAGAAAGATAGAATGTATTATTTCTTATGGAGATTAGATTTGATATGGATCCATTGTGAGATAGAAAATCATTGGTTTAATAATTGGGTGGCAACTTTATATGCAATTGCCTCCAATATACTCACCATTGAGGCTGAGTGTGGTTACACATTCTTTAATTCTGGCTCTTGTGAGGCAGAGGAAGAAAGATGTCCAGGATTTTGAGAAAAGACAAATATAGAAAGCAAGCTCCAGACTGTGGATGTACCTTTATTCTTCCTACATTATTTAACACAGTAAATTATTAAGCCATTAGTTTTCTTTAACCAGCTAATTCCCAAAGGACAGACACAGAAACTGTGGTTTATGTTTAATCTGCAAGCACTCAGCTGGGCAGAATGTGAGCTACTGTAATCATAATACCCTTAAACCCAACACATAAACCAATACCTTCCCAGTGTGATAACTTCCAGGTGGATTATCTTCCCTCCACCTCTTTTTTCCCACCATCCTCCTCATGCTTCTCACCCATAAATTCCTCCCTTCCACTTCCTGTCCTTCTGCCCAGTTGACTGCCCAAACAGCTTTTTACTGGCAGCTGTTATACACACTCAAGGCATTCCTCCATATCAGGATACATAGAAAGGTCCTGTAACAAAAGAAACAAACAAACATCACACACACACACACACTTGTTATCTCATGCATTAATTCCGGACATGGCAGATATTAAGTTCACCAATAACTGAAAAGAATTCTGAATTTTTCTCCATTGCTAAGAGCCAGGGAGAAGGACTGTAGCTACTCTGGATGGAAGGATTCATCTCCATGTAGGACCTCCTTGAGTTACTACTCATCTTCGAATTCCATGTACATTCTACCTCTCATTCATTACATGAACATCCTATGATCCCCTCAGGCTGACCATGGGCTAAACATCTTTCACACAAACCCATAGCTGTGGTCAGAGGACTGGATTGTCCTTGTAAATTCCTTGGTCCTTCTCACATCAATTATTTATCAGGATCTGCTTCTTGTATTTTCAATTTACACAGAACTCTGTGAGCTGCATGTGTTTCTCAAGTGCATTTGTCACACAGCCTCGCTCAAATGGTGTCACTACATCCCAAAGAGAGTGGGACAGGGATCTTCATAGTCGTTGAAGGATATGTCTTAGCACCAGATTCAAATAAGCACACAGACCCTGTGATCCTGTGAATGTCTAGAAACAGAACCAAAAGAGCCAGTGTCCCAAGATGAGTCTCTCACCCATCACAGGTCAGAGCCCTCTGGCCCTCAGTGCCACGATTCTACTTCACACAACCAGCAGCCAGAGCCAAACTCTGCCTCAAGTACACAAGGTGTGTGGTGGGACCTTTTACCTCCTGCTCTTATCCTCCTCTCTGCTCTCCCCAGCATGACATGAGTCTGCTTTCACCAGACTACTGTTCATTTTCTTACCCATGACAGCCTTACTCACTTCAAACAATGTTCCATGCCTGTGGAAATTCAAGTCACCTCCCTGTTCTAGAAATCACATTTGTCCTCGGGTGTCAGGCACATTCCAGGTTCCTTTCCTCTGCAGAGCCACTAATTTACAAAGGATGATGAAGGCTCTATTGCCATGGACTAGACTTAGACAGGAAAGGCAATACTCACTGCAAAGAAACATGACTTTATGAAGACACAGTGCTGAGATGAAGTGCATTTGAGCAGAATTGCTAGTATGCGATCGACAGATATATTTCTACCTGGGCAGGCCTTGAAAGAAATCGAAGCCACCAGATGCAGATCAGACAACCTGTGTGGGTACCTGGGGATTATTGTCCTAAATTAGTAGAGATGAAAGGACTGAAGGCCCTTCTGAGAGGTACAAGGAAGGAACATGCAGACAAGAACAGGGCACCTGAGAACATCAAAGAGGTTAAAAGGTGCAACCCAAGTGTGGTGGGCAATGAAGTTCTGCGTATGAAAGTGATTGGATATATCTGCAGAGGACAGGACTGAATCCTACAGGCAGATGCTTATTCTAACAGATACAGGTATCTCCACTGTATCTTTAGAAGAATCTGCCACACTACTTTGGGGTCAGTACAAGTGTCTGTCACAAATTGGAACATATAACCAGCTGGATGCTACAGGATGAGAGCCATGAGACCTGGCAGATGTGCAACCAATAATGCAGTGGAAGGAACGAACAGTGTAAACACTGCTGTATTTGGAGGACAGAGGTATCCACCTGGAAAACAATGACATGTCCAATTCACATGTTGGGAATTAAAGAGCTTTCAGTTACTCATTGGGGGATCTCATGGCAATGGTTTGTTGAGGACTGGACACTAATCTGATAAAAATGGTGGTAAGGCAGGAAAAGGAAGAAGGAAAGACCACAAGATTCTCTCTCTTTCTCTCTTTCTCTCTCTCTCTCTCTCTCTCTCTCTCTCTCTCTCTCTCTCTCTCTCAGGCCACTATCTCTTCCAGCATCTTCAACTAGCAGCCAAGCCTAGAGCTGTGACCTCAGCATAGCAGAGACAGGAGGACAAGGGCAGTAAGTAAAGAGCCCTGCAATTCGCCTGGTGTATTTGAGGCAGAGGTGGGCTCTGGCTTTAGAGCTTAAGAACTAGAAATATGACACTGAGGGCGTCAGTGAGCTCTGAGCCATGATGGACCAGAGGTTCACATTGGGATGATGGCTGTGTTGGATCTGTTCCTAGCCATTCATGCTATCTCTGGGCTTATTGGTCTCCGATGATTAAATTTATTCAAAAACTACCATGAATATGTCTTTCACAGTCTGTTTGCGAGATTGTGACACCATGTTGTGAGGATGACTGGGATTGACTAGTACCCTTAAGACACTCATGCAGTTCACAGAATTCTGTGTAGATTGAAATCATAGGAGGCAGATCCAGATGACATAAGTGATGTATGAAGGATACCAGTAAATTACAAGGACAATCTGGTCCTCACCACAGCTATGGGTTTTTGGCAGAAAGGTCTCTAGCTCATGGCCAGCTGAGGGGACCAAAGGATGCTCATGTAATGAACAAGAGGTAGACTGTCCTTAGAATCCCAAGGAGAGTAGTATCAAAGACAGTTGAATCCTTCCATACAGAGAAGCTCCATTCACTCTCTCTGCCACTTAGAGATAGAGAAAAGTTCAGAATGTTTTTCTTTTTGGGACTCCTATAGCGTCTGACATGGCCCAAAAGTATTCATGAGAACAACATGCTCTGTGTGTACCTATGTGTGCTTGTGAGCACAGGTACTTATGTGTATGTGTGTGTGTGTTTGTGTTGTTTGTTTGTTTTTTACAGGATCATTCTATGTAACCATAATATTTTAGAATGGGACATGGAAACCAAATGTAATATCTCAGTGGAGACAATGGTGAAACAGAAATTGATTTGTGTGTTTTTTCTTGGCTCCCAGCAACTAGATTGCTTACCCAAGACAAAAAATACTTTCACGTGTGGATTACCTTCCACATTCTGGCAATTATTTCCAGTACAGGTGCCAATAAACTCTCTCAGGCAAAAGAGAGACAATAGTCAATAGAAATTTAACTGACAGCTGTGTTCAGTCTTCATTTAAAATGCCAATTTGACTCTGTTATGTATATAGGAGTTACTGCAGCCAAACAAGTAAGTCTGTAGAGAAATATATAATCTGGTGGGAAAACAGAGCACCTCAATTCAGGAAAGGGTCCTCTTTGTTTTTTCAACCTGTAGGAGTTCATGGTTTTTGCATCTCACTGGCAAAATTCAGGAAGGGTGGCCACTTTTGATTCCTGCTTTCCACTCTTCAAGTTTACTAGGGAAAGGTAAAATCTGCTGCCTTTAAATACAGAGTGGCTTCTGGAAGGTGAAATGTTCATATAAACATTCGTGAGACATTCCATTCAGAAGGGGAAAGGAGAGATGGCTTCTCAGGTAAACATTTATGTGTGGGTCTGGGAAAAGTTGGTTATTCTTACAGAAATACTTCATTGTCAGATCTTCCAAACTCTCACTATGCTGAATTAAACTTCTGAAACTATTTTTCAATTGAATCTCAGTATTAATTGAGTACAAGTTATGCCACTTGTGTACTTAATCCACCTTTATTTCCATTCTCCTTTAATATTTTTCAGGATAACATGTATGAATGAAAACATAATTTGAAAAAATAAAAAATTTGATATCAAAGAAGAATGTACATACACAATTTTTATTGAGAAGGGATTGGGTGGTTATTTATCTTTGAAGAAAGACAATATTTCATCTGCCTTTCATCTGAGGCCGTATGCAATAGTTTTCACCCTTCTTAATACTGCAAACTTTTAAGAACATTACAAATACTGTGGTGACCCCAAACTATGAATTCATTTTTATTGCTACTTTATAACTGTAAATGTGTTACTGCTATGAATCTTAAAGTAAATATCCATTCTTCCTGTTGGCTTAGACGGTGACCATTTGATTATTGTGAGGATCATGTCATTTGATCCTCAAATGGGTAATAACCCACAGGTTGAGTCCCACTGGTCTATTGGATCTTTGCAGAAAAGTCAGAGTATTCTTTGTTAAGAACATGATTTTTCAAATTTATCAAAAATTAACACATATTTTTATTGATAGCAGAACAAGCTTTATAATTAACTATTCTTTCCTTGTGTCTTATATAGAAATTATCCAGTGCTCATAAGGAGATATGATTATCTTTAATGTCAGGGCTTACTGACATTCAAGGATGTGGCTATGAACTTCTCCAGGGAGGAGTGGAAATGTCTGGATTCTGCTCAAAGGTCTTTGTACAGAGATGTCATGTTGGAGAATAACAACAATCTGGCTTCTGTGGGTGAGAATATTTGTATTCCATAATTTTTACTTCAACTTATGGTTGTCTAACAGTTCTAGTAATATATGTACATGACATTCACTGCATAATTTATGTCTTATGTTTTTGCAGGTATTGGTCGTTGTCTTATGTATAACTTACATTTTACGTCCATTTATCTTGTTTTTATGTTTAACATAATGATAATTTAATCATTTATGCTTTTTGTACTGGTAGACTGTAGCACTTATATTTAAATCCACTTTGGCATTCATATTTTTCAGTTTTTATAATGTAATTTAGAAAAAGGAATACAGAAATTTTAAATGTACTGAGTTATTAAGTGTCTAAAACTTATTGGAAGGAAGTGAGAACTAGGAAGTCACTCATGTGTATTTTATTTTTTCCATCTTCTCTCTTTGTCACAACGCTGTGCTTATACCCAGCTATGTTGAATAGTGTATGTGTGTGCCTGTTTGAATCCACAGGTGTTTCTGTTCCAAAATCAGAGATAGTAACCTGTCGTGAACAAAGCGAGGGACCCTGGATGGTTGGTGAAGAGGAGATTGAAGGAAGAGAACAAGGTAAGTTGAAATAAAATGACACAGCATGTGACGTTACAAAATCTAGACATGAAGTGTGGTTAGACGACCTCTTCAGCAGAAATTATTGCTGAGAATTTCTTTTAGATCTGTGTACTAAATGTGAAGTCTAGCACGAATGTTATATGATTTTTGTCTTTTTTATCTTAATAGTGGTGTTTTGAAATGCGCTGTTAGAAACATTTGACAAACTAGTATATTATTCTGTGTTCTAATTCCTGATGATATTTTCATTAGATGTGAATGATGAATAGATTTGGGTTTTCCTATTATTTATTACCTTAAAATAATTCAATAGCATTTATTTGGCATATAGGTTTTTT
>CAJRSG010002426.1:3861465-3877349 GCA_907169655.1 Acomys percivali | reverse complement strand
TTCAGCCTTCAACAAATACATGTGTAGAAGGACAGGGCTGGCAGAAACGACAGTTTCTCGACGTTTTCTAACTCAGGGAACAAGCTGCACACTTCTGGGATGCGTATGGGAACTGTACCCGAAACGTGTTTTTTGCCTAAAGAGACTTGCATTAGAATGCATTAGTTTTGTCTATCGGCGCAGTAGGACAGATTCTGAGTACGTAAGTGTGTTTGATGAAATCAGCATTTCTCTTGCTTCCTTGTGAGTATGGAATCTCAGGTATAGTCACAGGAGCTCCCACAAGTATTTCCTAAGTGTGTTCACATTTGCTTAGAAACAGTGTGTTTGCTAGGAGAAACAGGCGATACTGTGCTGTTTCACACTTCAGCAAATACATGTGTAGAAGGACAGTGCTAGCAGAAATGACAGTATCTCGAAATTTTCTAATTCAGGGAACAAGCTGCACACTTCTGGGATGCGTATGGGGAACTGCACCCGAAACGGGTTTTTTGCCTAAAGAGACTGGCATTAGAAAGCATTAGATTTGCCTATCTGTGCAGTAGTACAGATTCTGAGTACGTAAGTGTGTTTGATGATATCAGCATTTCTCTTGCTTCCCTGTGAGTAGGGAAGCTTAGGTTTAGTCACAGGAGCTCCCACAAGTGTTTCCTCAGTGTGTTCACATTTGCTTAGAAACAGTGTGTTTGCTAGGAGAAACAGGCGTTACTTTGCCGTTTCAGCCTTCAGCAAATACATGTGTAGAAGGACAGTGCTAGCAGAAACGACACTTTCTCGACGTTTTCTAACTCAGGGAACAAGATGCACACTTCTGGGATGCATAAGAAGAACTAGGCCCGAAACGTGTTTTTTGCCTAAGGAGATTTGCATTAGAAGGCATTAGTTTTGCCTATCTGCGCAGTAGTACAGATTCTGAGTACGTAAGTGTGTTTGTTGAAATCAGCATTTCTCTTGCTTCCCTGTGAGTAGGGAAGCTCAGGTGTAGTCACAGGAGTTCTCACAAGTGTTTCCTCAGTGTTTTCACATTTGCTTAGAAACAGTGTGTTTGCTAGGAGTAACAGGCGGTACTGTGCCATTTCACCCTTCAGCAAATACATGTGTAGAAGGACAGTGCTAGCAGAAACGACAGTTACTAGACGTTTTTTAACTCAAGGAAAAAGCTACACACTTCTGGGATGCGTATGGGGAACTGCACCCGAAACGGGTTTTTTGCCTAAAGGGTCCTGCATTAGAACGCATTAGTTTTGCCTGTATGCGCAGTAGTACAGATTCTGCGTACATAAGTGTGTTTGATGAAATCAGCATTTCTCTTGTTTCCCTGTTTGTAGGGAAGCTCAGGTGTAATCACAGGAGCTCCGACAAGTGTTTCCTCAGTGTGTTCACATTTGCTTAGAAACAGTGTGTTTGCTAGGAGAAACAGGCATTACTGTGCCGTTTCAGCCTTCAGCAAATACATGTGTAGAAGGTCAGTGCTAGCAGAAACCACAGTTTCTCGATGTTTTCTAACTCAGGGAACAAGATGCACACTTCTGGGATGCTTATGGGGAACTGCACCTGAAACAGGTTTTTTGCCTAAAGAGACTTGCCTTAGAACGCATTAGTTTTGGCTATCTGCGCAGTAGTACAGATTCTGAGTATGTAAGTGTGTTTATTGTAATCATCATTTTTCTTGCTTCCCTTTGAGTAGGGAAGCTCAGGTTTAGTCACAGGAGCTCCCACAAGTGTTTCCTCAGTGTGTTCACGTTTGCTTAGAAACAGTGTGTGTGCTAAAAGAAACAGGCGTTACTGTGCCGTTTCACCCTTCAGTAAATACATGTGTAGAAGGACAGTGCTAGCAGAAACGACAGTTTCTCGACCTTTTCTAACTCATAGAACAAGCTGCATACTTCCGGGATGCGTATGTTGAACTTCATCATTTTTCTTGCATCCCTGTGAGTAGGGAAGCTCAGGTTTAGTGACAGGAGCTCATAAAAGTGTTTCCTCAGTGTCTTCACATTTGCTTAGAAACAGTGTGGTTGCTAGGAGAAAAAGGCGTTACTGTGCCATTTTACAATTCAGCAAATACATGTTTAGAAGTTCATTGCTAGCAGAAAAGACAGTTTCTCTATGTTATCAATTCAGGGAACAAGCTGCACACCTCTGGGATGCGTAAGGGTAACTTTGCCCGAAACGGGTTTTTTGCCTAAAGGGACTTGTTTAAGAACGCTTTAGTTTTACCTATCTGCGCAGTAGTACAGATTCTGAGTGCATGAGTGTGTTTGATTAAATCAGCATTTCTCTTGCTTCCCTGTGAGTAGGGAAGCTCAGGTTTAGTCACAGGAGCTTCCACACGTGATTTCTCAGTGTGTTCACATTTGCTTAAAAACTGTTTTTGCTAGGAGAAACAGGCGTTACTGTGCCGTTTCACCCTTCAGCAAATACATGTGTAGAAGGACAATGCTAGCAGAAATGACAGTTTCTCGACGTTTTCTAACTCAGGGAACAAGCTGCACACTTCCGGGATGCGTTTTCGGAACTTCACCCGAAACAGGTTTTTTGCCTAAGCAGACTTGCATTAGAACGTATTAGTTTTGCCTATTTGCGCAATAGTACAGATTCTGAGTACATAAGTGTGTTTGATGAAATCAGCATTTCTCTTGCTTCCTTGTGAGTAGGGAAGCTCAGGTTTAGACACTGGAGCACCCACAAGTGTTTCCTCAGTGTTTTCACATTTGTTTAGAAACAGTGTATTTGCTGGCAGAAACAGATGTTTCTGTGCCGTTTCACCATTCAGCGAACACATGTGTACAAGGACAGTGCCAGCAGAAATGACAGTTTCTCGACACTTTCTAACTCAGGGAGCAAGCTGCATGCTTCTGAGATGCGTTTGGGCAACTTCGTCCTAAACTTTTTTTTGCTTAAAGAGACTTGCATTAGAAAGCACTAGTTTTGCCTATCTGCGAAGTAGTACAGATTCTGAGTTCGTAAGTGTGTTTTTTGAAATCAGCATTTCTCTTTCTTTCCTGTGAGGAGGGAAGCTCAGGTTTAGTCACAGTAGCTCCCACAAGTGTTTCTTCGTAGTGTTCACATTTGCTTAGAAACATTGTATTTGTTTGTCAGAAACAGGTGTTACTGTGCCGTTTTACTCTTCAGCAAACACATGTGTAGAAGGACAGGAATAGCAGAAATGACAGTTTCTCGACATTTTCTAACTCAGAGAACAAGCTGCACACTTCTTGGATGCATTTTGAAACTTCGTCTGAAACAGGATTTTTGCTTAAAAAGACTTGCATTAGAACGCACTAGTTTTGCCTATCTGCGCAATCGTACAGATTCTGAGTTCGTAAGTGTGTTTGATGAAATCAGCATTTCTCTTGCCTCACTGTGAGTAGGGAACCTCAGGTTCAGTCACAGGAGCTCCCACAAGTGTTTCCTCAGTGTGTTCACATTTGCTTAGAGACAGTGTGTTTTCTAGGAGAAACAAGCGTTACTGTGCCGTTTCATCCTTCAGCAAACCCACGTGTAGAAAGACAGTTCTAGCAGAAACGACAGTTTTTCCACATTTTGTAACTCAGGGAACAAGCTGCACAATCTGAGATGCATTTGGGCAAATTTGTCTAAAGCGGGTTTATTGTCTAATGAGACTTGCATTAGTACGCAGTAGTATTGCCTATGTGCGCAGTAGTACCGATTCTGAGTAATTGTGTTTTATGAAATTTGCATTTCCCTTGCTTCCCTGTGAGTAGGGAATCTCAGGTTTAATCACAGTCACTGCAACAAGTGTTTCCTCAGTGTGTTCACATTTGCTCAGAAACAGTGTATTTGATGGCAGAAAAAGGCGTTTCTGTGCAGTTTCACTCTTCAGCAAACACATGTGTAGAAGGACTTTGCTAGCAGAAACAACAGTTTATCAACGTTTTCTAACTCAGGGAACAAGTTGCACACTACTGAGTTGCGTTTGGGCAAATTCGTCTGAAGCGGATTTTTTGCCTAAATAGACTTAAATTAGAACGCACTAGTTTTGCCTATGTGCGCAGTAGTACACATTATAAGTACGTAAGTATGTTTGATGAAATCAGCATTTCTCTTGCTTCCCTGTGAGTAGGGAAGATCAAGTTTAGTCAGAGTAGCTCCCACATGTGTTTCCTCTGTGTGTTCTCATTTGCTTAGAAACAGTGTATTTGCTTTCCAGTAACAGGCGTTACTGTGCCGATTCACACTTCAGGAAACACATGTGTAGAAGGACAGTGCTAGCAGAAACGACAGTTTCTCGGCGTTTTCTAACTCAGGGAACAAGCTGCACGCTTCTGAGATGCGTTTGGGCAACTTAGTCCGAAACGGGTTTTTCGCCTAAAGTTACTTGGGTTAGAATGCACTATTTTTGCCTATGTGCGCAGTAGTACCGATTCTGAGTATGTAAGTGTGTTTGATGAAACCAGCGTTTCTCTTGCTTCCCTGTGTGTAGGGAAGCTCAGGTTTAGTCACAGGAGCTCCCACAAGTGTTTCCTCAGTGTGTTCACATTTGCTTAGAAACAGTGTACTTGCTGGCAGAAAAAGGTGTTACCCTACCGTTTCACCCTTCAGCAAACACATGTGTAGAAGGACAGTGCTAGCCGAAATGAGAGTTTTTCAACATTTTCTAACTCAGAGAACAATCTGTATGCTTCTGAGATGCGTTTGGGCAACTTCGTCTGAAACATGTTTTTTTCCTAAAGAGACTTGCATTAGAACACACAATTTTTGCTATATGTGCAGTAGTACCGTTTCTGAGTACATAAGTGTGTTTGATGAAATCAGCATTTATATTGCCACCCTGTAAGTATGGAAGCTGAGATTTAGTCACACTAGCTCCCACTACACATATGTTTGCTGATGGAGGAAACGTCACAGTAATGCCTGTTTCTGCAAGCAAAAAGACTGTTTCTAAGCAAATGTGAACACACTGAGGAAACACTTATGCGAGCTACTGTGACTAAACCTGAGTTTCCCTACTCACAGGGCAACAAGGGAAATTGTGATTTCATCAAGCACAGTTACGTACTCAGAATCTGTACTACTGCGTACAAAGGAAAATCTAGTGCGTTCTAAAGCAAGTCTCTTTAGGCAAAAAAATTCTGTCGTTTCTGCTAGTACGGTCTTTCTACACATGTGTTTGCTGAAGCGTGACACGCCACAGTAACACCTCTTTCATACGAAGTTGCCCAAAGTCATCTCAGAACCGTGCAGATTTTCTCCTGTGTTAGAAAACGTCGACAAACTGTCGTTTCTGCCATTACTGTCCTTTTACACATGTTTTGCTGAAGGGTGAAATGGCACAGTAATGCATGTTTCTGCTAGAAATACACTGTGACTCAGCAAATGTGAACGCACTGAGGAAACACTTGTGAGAGCTATGTGACTAAACATGAGGTTCCCTACTCACAGGGAAGCATGAGAAATGCTGATTTCATCAAACACACTTAAATACTCAGAATCTGTACTACTGCGCACATAGGAGAAACTATTGTGTTCTAATGCCATTCTCTTTACACAAAAAACCCGTTTTTGACTAAGTGGTCCGAACGCATCTCAAAAGTGTGCAGCTTGTTCCCTAAGTTAGAAAACGTCGAGAAACTGTCGTTTCTGCTAGTACTGTCCTTCTACACATGTGTTTGCTGAAGGGTGAAATGGCACATTAACGCCTCTTTCTGTCAGCAAATATACTGTTTATAAGCAAAGGAAACACTTGTGGGAGCTACTGTGACTAGACTTGAGCCTCCCTACTCACAGGAAAGCAAAAGAAATGCTGATGTCATCAAACACACTTACATACTCATAACCTGTACTACTGCGCACATACGCCAAACTAGTGCGTTCTAATGCAAATCTCTGTAGGCAAAAAACCTGTTTCAGTCGAAGTTGCCCAAAGGCATCACAGAAGTGTACAGCATGTTCCCTGAGTTAGAAAACGTCGAAAAACTGTCGTTTCTGCTAATACTGTCCTTCTACACAAGTGTTTGCTGAAGGGTGAAAAGCCACAGTAACTCCTGTTTCTGGCAACAAATACACCGTTTCTCAGCACATGTGAACACACTGAGGAAACACTTGAGGGAGCTATGTGACTAAATCTGAGCTTCCCTACTCACAGGGAAGCAAGAGAAATGCTGATTTCAGCAAATACACTTACATACTCAGAATCTTCACTACTGCGCAGATAGACAAAGCTAGTGCGTTCTAATGAAAGTCTCTTTAGGCAAAAAACGCGTTTCAGAAGAAGTTGCCCAAACGTATCCTAGAAGCATGCAGCTTATTCCCTGAGTTAGAAAAGGTTGAGAAACTGTCATTTCTGCTGGTACTGTCCTTCTACACATGTTGTTGATTAAGTGTGAAACAGCACAGTAACGCCTGTTACTGCCAACAAATACATTGTTTCTAAGCAAATGTTAACACACTGAGGATGCAATTGTAGGAGCTACTGTGACTAAACCTGAGATTCGCTCCTCTGAGGGAAGCAAGAGAAATGTTGATTTCATCAAACACACTTACGTTCTCAGATTCTGTACTACTGCGCACATAGGCAAACTAGGGCCTTCTAATGCAAGTCTCTTTACGCAAAAACCCCGCTTCTGAAAAATTTGCCCAAAGGCATCTCAAAAGAGTGCAGCTTCTTCCATTAATTACAAAAAGTCGAGAAACTATCATTTCTGCTATCACTGTCCTTCTACTCATATGTTAGCAGAAGGGGGAAATGGCACAGAAACGCCTGTTTCTGTCAGCAAATACACTGTTTCTAAGCAAATGTGAACACACTGAGGACACACTTTTGGGTGCTACTGTGACTAAACCTGAGCTTCCCTACTCACAGGGAAGCAAGAGAAATGCTGATTTCATCTAAAACACATACGTACTCATAATCTGTACTACTGCGCACATAAGAAAAACTAGTGCGTTCTAATGCAAGTCTCTTTAGGCAAAAAACCGGCTTCAGACGAAGTGCCCAAACACATCTCAGAAGTGTGCAGCATGTTTCTTGAGTTAGAAAACGTCAAGACACTGTTGTTTCTGGTAGCACTATCCTTCTACACATGTGTTTGCTGAATGGTGAAACGGTACAGTAACCCCTGTTTCTGCCTGCAAATACACTGCTTCTAAGCAAATGTGAACACACTGAGGAAACTCTTGTGGGAGCTACTGTGATTAACCTGACCTTCCCTACTCACCGGGAAGCAAGCGAAAGGCTGATTCCATCAAACACACCTACGTGTTCAGAAGTGGTACTACTGCACACATAAGCAAAACTAGTGCGTTCTGAGGCAAGTCTCTTTAGGCAAAAAACCCGCTTCAGACGAAGTGTCCCAAACGCATCTCAGAAGCATGCAGCTTGTTCCCTGAGTTGGAAACTTCGAGAAACTGTCGTTTCTGCTAGCAATGTCCTTCTACACATGTTTTTGCTGAATGGTGAAACGGCATAGTTACGCCAGTTTCTGCCAGCAAATACACTGTTTCTAAGTAAATGTGAACACACTGAGGAAACACTTGTGGGAGCTACTGTGACTAAACCTGACCTTCCCTACTCACAAGGAAGCAAGAGAAATGCTGATTTCCTAAAACATGCTTATGTGCTCAGAATCTGTACTACTGCGCACATAGGTAAAACTAGTGCGTTCTAATGCTTGTCTCTTAAGGCAAAAAACCCGCAACACAGGAAGTTGCCCAAACGTATCTCAGACTAGTGCAGCTTGTTCCCTGAGATAGAAAACGTCGAGAAACTGTTGTTTCTGCTAGCACTGTTCTTCTAAACATGTGTTTGCTGAAAGGTGAAATGGCACAGTTACGCCTGTGTCTGCAAGCAAATAGAGTGTTTCTAAGCAAATGTGAACACTCTGAGGAAACACTTGTGGGAGCTACTATGACTAAACCTGAGCTTCCCTACTACAGGGAAGCAAGAGAAATGCTGATATCATCAAACACACTTACGTACTCAGAATCTGTACTACTGCGCAGATAGGCAAAACTAATGCGTTCTAATGCAAGTCTCTTTAGGCAAAAAACTCGTTTCGAGTGCAGTTCCCCATACGCATCCCAGAAGTGTGCAGCTTGTTCCCTGAGTTAGAAAACGTCGAGAAACTGTCGTTTCTGCTAGCACTGTCCTTCTACACATGTATTTGCTGAAGGCTGAAACGGCACAGTAACGCCTGTTTCTCCTAGCAAACACACTGTTTCTAAGCAAATGTGAACACACTGAGGAAACACTTGTGGGAGCTCCTGTGACTAAACCTGAGCTTCCCTACTCACAGGGAAGCAAGAGAAATGCTGATATCATCAAACACACTTACGTACTCAGAATCTGTACTACTGCACACACAGGAAAAACTAGTGTGTTCTAAAGCAAGTCTCTTTAGGCAAAAAACCTGATTCAGACGAATTTGCGCAATGCATCTCAGAAGTGTGCACCCTGTTCCCTGAGTTAGAAAACGTCGAGAAACTGTCGAATCTGCTAGCACTGACTTTCTACACATGTGTTTGCTGAAGGGTGAAACTGCACAGAAATGCCTGTTTCTGCCAGCAAATACACTGTTTCTAAGCAAATGTGAACACACTGAGGAAACAATTGTGGGATCTACTGTGACTAAACCTGAGCTTCCCTACTCACAGGGAAGCAAGAGAAATGCTGATTTCATCAACCACACTTACTTACTCAGAATCTGTAGTACTGCGCACATAGGCAAAACTAGTGCGTTCTAATGCAAGAGTCTTTAGGCAAAAAACCCGTTTCAGACGAATTTCCCAAAACACAGATCAGAAGTGTACAGCTTGTTCCCTGAGTTAGAAACGTCGAGAATCTGTCGTTTCTGCTAGCACTGTCCTTCTACACATGTGTTTGCTGAAGGGTGAAACGGCACAGTTATGCCTGTTTCTGCCAGCATATACACTGTTTCTAAGCAAATGTGAACACACTGAGGAATCACTTGTGGGGACTACTGTGACTAAACCTGAGCCTCTTTACTCACAGGGAAGCAAGCGAAAACCTGATTTCATCAAACACACCTACGTGTTCACAATTGGGTCTACTGCGCTCATAGGCAAAACTAGTGCTTTCTGATGCAACTCTTTAGGCCAAAAAATCCCGTTTAAGGCGAATTTGCCCATATGCTTCTCAGAAGTGTGCAGCTTGTTTCCTGTATTAGAAAACATCGAGAAACTGTCGTTTCTGCTAGCACTGTCCTCCTACACATGTGTTTGCTGAAGGGTGAAACGGCACAGTAACACCTGTTTCTGCCAGCAAATACTGTTTCTAAGCAAATGTGAACACACTGAGTAAACTCTTGTGGGAGCTACTGTGACTAAACCTGAGCTTCCCTACTCACGGGAAGCAAGCGAAAGGCTGATTTCATCAAACACATCTACGTGTACACAATTTGTACTACTGAGCACATAGGCAAAACTAGTGATTTCTGATGCAAGTCTCTTTAGGCAAAAAAATCCCGTATAAGGCGAATATGCCCATATGCTTCTCAGAAGTGTGCAGCTTGTTCCCTGAATTAGAAAACATTAAGAAACTGTCGTTTCTGCTATCACTGTCCTCCGACACATGTGTTTGCTGAAGGATGAAACAGCACAGTAATACCAGCCTTTGCCAGCAAATACACTGTTTCTAAGCAAATGTGAACACACTGAGGAAACACTAGCGAGGGCTACTGAGACTAAACCTGAGCTTTTCTACTCACAAGGAAGCAAGAGAAATGCTGATTTCATCAAACACACTTAAGTACTCAGAATCGGTACTATTGCGTACATAGGCAAATCTTGTGCGTTCTAATGCAAGTCTCTTTGGGCAAAAAACCCGTTTCAGGTAAAGTTGTCCAAATGCATCTCAGAAGAGTGCAGCTTCTTCCCTGAGTTAGAAAAGGTCGAGAAACTGTCGTTTCTGTTAGCACTGTCATTCTATACATGTGTTTGCTGAAGTGAGAAACGGCACAGAAATTCCTGTTCCAGCCAGCTAATACACTGTTTCTAAGCAAATGGGAACACACTGAGGAAACAATGTGTGAGCTACTGTGACTAAACCTGAGTTTCCCTACTCACAGGGTGGCAAGAGAAATGCTGATTTCATCAAACGCACTTATGTACTCTTTATCTGGACTATTGCGCACATAGGCAAAACTAGTGCTTTTTAATGCAAGTCTATTTAGGCAAAAAACACGCTTCAGACGAATTTGTCCAAATGCATCACAGAAGCGTGCAGCTTGTTTCCTTAGTTAAAAAAACATCGAGGAACTGTCGTTTCTGCCAGCACTCTCCTTCTACACATGTGTTTGCAGAAAAGTGAAAGGACACAGGAACTCCTATTTCTGCCAGCAATTACACTGTTTCTAAGCAAATGTGAACACACTAAGGAAACACTTGTCTGAGCTACTGAGACTAAACCTGAGCTTTTCTACTCACAGGGAAGCAAGAGAAATGCTGATATCATCAAACACACTCACGTACTCAGAATCTGTACTACTGCGCACATAGGCAAAACTAGTGCGTTCAAAGCATGTCTCTTTAGGCAAAAACCTGTTTCACACGAAGTTGCCCAACGCATCTCAGAAGCGTACAGCTTGCTACCTGAGTTAGAAAAGTTCGAGAATCTGTCGTTTCTGCTACCATTGTCCTTCTACACATGTGTTTGCTGAAGGGTGAAACGGCACAGTTACGTCTGTTTCTGCCAGCATATACACTGTTTCTAAGCAAATGTGAACGCACTGAGGAAACACTTGTGGGAACTACTGTGACTAAACCTGAGCCTCCTTACTCACAGGGAAGCAAGCGAAAAGCTGATTTCATCAAACACACCTACGTGTTCACAATTGGTACTACTGCGCACATAGGCAAAACTAGTGCTTTCTGAAGCAAGTCTCTTTAGGCAAAAAAATCCCGTTTAAGGCGAATTTGCCCAAATGCATCTCAGAAGTGTGCAGCTTGTTCCCTGACTTAGAAAACATCGACAAACTGTAGTTTCTGCCAGCACTCTCCTTCTACACATGTGTTTGCAGAAGGGTGAAAGGGTACAGGAACTCCTATTTCTACCAGCAAATACACGGTTTCTAAGCAAATGTGAACACACTGAAGAAACACTTGTGGGAGCTACTGAGACTAAACCTGAGCTTTTCTACTCACAGGGAGGCAAGAGAATGCTGATTTCATCAAATACACTTACATACTCAGAATCTGTAGTACTGCCCACACAGGCAAAACTAGTGCGTTCAATGCATGTCTCTTTAGGCAAAAACCTGTTTCAGACGAAGTTGCCCAAACGCATCTCAGAAGTGTACAGCTTGCTCCCTGAGTTAGAAAAGGTCGAGAAACTGTCGTTTCTGCTAGCACTGTCCTTCTACACATGTGTTTGCTGAAAGGTGAAACGGCGCAGTAACGCCTGTTTTTGCCAGCAAATACACTGTTTCTAAGCAAGTGGGAACACACGGAGGAAACACTTTTGGGAGCTCCTGTGACTAAACCTGAGTTCCCTACTCACAGGGAAGTAAGAGAAATGCAGATTTCATAAAACACACTTACGTACTAAGTATCTGTACTACTGCGCACATAGGCAAAACTAGTGCGTTCAAATGCAAGTCTCTTTAGGCAAAACACCCGCTTCAGATGAATTTGCCCATCTGCATCTCAGAAGTGTGCAGCTTGTTCCCTGAATTAGAAAACGTCGAGAAACTGTCGTTTCTGCTAGCACTGTCCTTCCACACATGTGTTTGGTGAAGGGTGAAATGGCACAGTAACGCCTGTTTCTGCGAGCAAATACACTGTTTCTAAGCAAATGTGAACACACTGAGGAAACAATTGAGGGAGATACTGTGAATAAACCTGAGCTTCCCTACTCACAGGGAAGCAAGATAAATGCTGATTTCATCAAACACACTTACGTACTCAGAATCTGGAATACTGTGCAGATAGGCATAACTAGTGCGTTCTAATGCAAGTCTCTTTAGACAAAAAACCTGTTTCAGATGAAGTTGTCCAAATGCATCTCAGAAGTGTACAACTTGTTACTTCCCTTATAAAACGTAGAGAAACTATTGTTTCTGCTAGCACTGTCCTTCCACACATGTTTTTGCTGAAGGTGAGACTGCACATTAACACATGTTTCTGCCCGCAAATACACTGTTTCTAAGTAAATGTGAACACACTTTGGAAACACTTATGGGAGCTACTCTGACTAAACCTGAACTTTCCTACTCATAGGGAAGTAAGAGAAATGCTGATTTCATCAAACTCAGTTATGTACTCAGAATCTGTACTATTGCGCAGACAGGCAATTCTAGTGCCCTCTAATGCAAACCACTTTAGGCAAAAAACCTGTCTCAGCCGATGTTGCCCAAATGCATCTCAGAAGTGTCCAGCTTGTTCCCTGAGTAAAAAAAGGTAGAGAAACTCTCAATCATTTGTCTGAGCTTTAGGTCCTTCTTCTGTAAAACAGAGTCTTCCCCTATCCAGCTGACAATTTCATTTTCCTTCTTAGTTACAACATGTTGCAGATAGAATGGAGGAAAGTGTAATGTAAAACAGTATACAATGGAGAATAAACACATTGTGTTAAAAGGTCTAAGCTTATTTGATAGTTGAATATTAATTAAAACAGGCTTTTTCTTAGTATGCTGGAAATCCACTCTTTTTGTATTTTTTGCTTTGCTTTGCTTATTCCTGTCTTGTTTTCTTATTATAAGCTAGCACCAAAAAGAAGGTATATACTGTTGCAATGTTTTGGCTGTTTTCAATAATTTCTTTGCACCATGAGTGAAAAAGAGCTTTGCATAGACTCCTCTAAGTTATGCATAACCATCTGGTTGAGATGCCCTTGGTCTCATGATGTACTGGTTATTCTACAAGTTTACCTTATTTGAACACTACTTTAGAAACTGTGTTTCCTTTGTTAAATTGCTCTGTTACCTCCAACCAAGAAAATGCTCAAATTACCTTGTAATAGAAATTACGTTTCTCAATATGGAAGTTGACAGAAAGGATGATTAGTGGGCACAGATACAGCTGACGGAAGAACTTCAACTGTTCTACAGCACATGCAGATGCTGATGATTAATAACTATTAGTCAAATATGGAAATGTCAAATAGTTTAGGTATTTATAACACACGGAAAAATGGTGAAGTTTCAAAAGGTTAAGAAAAGTGCACAAAGTGATAAGTATATCAGTTATCCTAATCTGCTCATTATACATGTGATCTGTATTGAAAGGTAACACCATATCTCACATATAAGAACAATCGATCAGTGCAAGTTAGAAATAAAATTACAGCCGGATATGGTGGCACACACCTTTATTCACAGCATTTGGAAGGCAGAGGTAGGAAGACTGCTGTGTGTTCAAGGCCAACCAGGACTAGAATTTGACAGACAAGATAACATCAAGAAACCTTGTCTTGAAAAAATATATAAAGATAAATAAATAAAATATATTTAGTAATGAAGGAGAAAAAAGAGGCTTGAAAGTATCAGAAGAACAGAGAGGATCAGCATGAAGGAACTACACTTACTGGAAGCTGGCAGGACACCTACTAGCACTCCTGCATGATGAGTGACACCTACTGGAAGGTGCTGGGTCATCCTGCAGCTCTCCTGCATGGGAGAGTGACACTTACTGGAAGGTGATAAGACAACCTGCAGCACACCTGCATGAGGGAGTGACACCTGCTGGAAAGTGGATGGACAGCCTGCAGCACTCCTACATGAGCAACTGACACCTGTTGGAAGGTGCTGGCACAGCCCCCAGCACTCCTGCATGAGGCAGTGACATCGGCCGGAAGGTGCTGGCACAGCCTGCAGGACTCCTGAATGAGGGAGGGACACCTACTTGAAGGTTCTGGCACAGCCTGCAGCACTTGTGCATGAGGAAATGACACCTGTTGGAAGGTGCAGGGACAACCTCTAGCACTCCTGCATGGGGAGTGACACCTACTGGCAGGTGGTAGAACAGCGTGCAGCACTCCCGCATGGAGGTTTGACACCTGTTGGAAGGTGCTAGTACAGACAGGAGCACTCACGCACGGAGGAGTGACACTTACTGGAAGGTGCTATAACAGCCTGCAGCACTCCGGCATGGGGGAATAACACCGACTGGAAAATACCAGCACGGCTGAAACACTCCTGCATGGGGGAGTGACACTTGCTGAAAGGTGGATGGATAGCCTGCAGCACTCTTCCATGAGGGAATGACACCTGCTGGAAGGTGCTGGCACAGCCTGCAACACTCCTGCATGAGGGAGTGAACCTGCTGGAAGGTGCTGGAACAGCCCACAGCATTCCTGCATTGGGGAGTGACACCTCCTGGAAGGTGCTAGGATAATCTGCAGCACTCCTGCATGGGGGAGTAACACTAGTTTGAAAGTGCTGGCACAGCCTTAAGCACTCCTGCTTGGGGGAGTGACACCTGCTGGAAGGTGTTGGAACACCCTGCAGCAATCCTACATGGGGGAGTATCACCTAGTGGAAGGTGCTAGAACAGCCTACAGCACTCTTGCATGGGGGAGTAACACCAGCTGGAAGGTACCAGCACAGTATGCAGCACTCCTACATGGGGGAATGACACCTGCTGGAAGGTGGAAGTACAACCTGCAGCATTCCTGCATGAGTGAGTGACACCTGCTGGAGGTTGCTGGCACAGCCTGCAGCACTACTGCATGATCGAGTGACACCTGATGAAATGTGCTGGCACAACCTGCAACACTTGTGCATGAGGCAGTGACACATGTTGGAAGGTGCAGGGACAGCCTGCAGCACTCTTGCATGAGAGAGGGACACTTGCTAGAAGGTGCTGGCATAGCCTGTAGCACACCTGTAGGAGGGAGTGACAACTGCTGGAAGGTGCCGGCACAACATGCAGGACTTCTATGTGGGGGATCGACACCTGCTGGAAGGTGCTGGCACCACCAGTAGCAGTCCTGCATTAGGGAGTGACACCTGCTGGAAGGTGCTGGCACAGCCTGCAGCACTACAGAATGGGGGAATGACACAGGCTAGAAGGTGCTGGGACAGCCTCCAGCACTCCTGCATGAGGGAGGGAAAGCTGCTTGAAGTTGCTGAACCAGCCTGCAGCACTCCTACATGAGGGAGTGGCACTTGATATAGGTGCAAGCACAGCCTGTACCACTCCTGCATGAGGGAGTGATACATGCTTGAAGGTGCAGGACAGACTGCAGCACTTATGCATGAGGGAGTAACAGCTACTGGAAGGTGAAGGGACAGCCTGCAGCACTCCTGCATGTGGGAGTAGCACTGGCTGGAAGGTACCAGCACAGCCTGCAGCACACCTGCGTGGGGGAATAAAACCTACTGGAAGGTGCCGGGAAAGCCAGCAGCAGTCCTGCTTTGGTGGACACCTGCTCGAAGATGCTGGGACAGGCTGCAACACTCTGGCATGGGGGATTGTCACCTGCTGGAAGGTGCTGGGACTGCCTGCCAAATTCCTGTATGGGGGAGTGACACCTGCTGGAAGGTGCCGGGACAGCCTGCAGCACTCCTGCATGGGGCAATGACATCTGCTTGAAGGTGCTGGGACAGCCTGAAGCTTTCATGCATGGGGTAGTGACACCTATTGGAAGGTGCTCTGACAGCCTGCAGCACTCCTGATGTGGGAGTAACACCGGCTGGAAGGTACCAGCACAGCCTGGAGCACTCCTGCATGGGGGAATGACATCTGCTGGATGGTGCTGGGACAACCTGCAGCACTCCTGCATGGGGGAGTGACACCTGTTGGAAGGTGGATGGACAGCCTGCAGCACTGCTGCATGGGAGAGTGACATCTGCTAGAAAGTGCTGGCATAGCCTGTAGCAGTCAAGCATGAGGGAGTGACACCTGCTGAAAGGTGATGGTACAGCTTGAAGCACTCCTGTATGAGGGAATGACACCTGCTTGAAGGT
>CAJRSG010002426.1:3842190-3861455 GCA_907169655.1 Acomys percivali | reverse complement strand
TGACACCTGCTGGAAGGTGCAGGGACAGCCTATAGCACTCCTGCATGAGGAAGTGACACCAACTGGAAGGCGGTAAGACAGCCTGAAGCACTCCCGCATGGAAGAGTGACACCTGCTGGAAGGTGGAGGGACAGCCTGCAGCACATCTTCTTAAGGTAGTAACACCAACTGGAAGGTACTTGGACATCCTGCAGCACTCCTGCATGGGGGAGTGCCACATAATGGAAGGTGCTAGGACAGACTGCAGCACTCCTTCATGTGGGAGTACCAAGGGCAGGAAGGTACCGGAACAGCCTGCAGCACACCTTCATGGGGGATTGACACCTGCTGGAAGGTGTTGGGACAGCCTGCAGCCCTCCTGCATGGGAGAGTGACACCTACAGGAAGGAGCTAGGACAGCTGGCAGCACTCCTGCATGCAGGAGTATCACCAGCTGGAAGGTACCTGCACAGCCTGCAGCAAACCTGGATGGGGAAATGACACCGGCTGGAAGGTGGAAGGACAGCCTGCAGCATTCCTGAATGAGGGAGTGACACCTCTTGGAGGTTGCTGGCACAACCTGCCGCAATCCTGCATGAGGGAGTGACACCTGTTGGGAAGTGGTGGCACAGCCAGCAGCACTCCTGCCTGAGGGAGGTACACCTGCTTGAAGTTGCTGGCACAGCCTGCAGCACTCCTGCATGAGGGAGTGAAACCTGCTGGAAGGTGCTGACACAGACTGCAGCACTCCTGCATTGGGTAGTGATACCTGATGTAAGGTGCTGAAACAGCCTGCAGCACTCATGCATGAGAGCGTGACACCTGCTAGAAGGTGCAGGGACAGCCTGCAGCACTCGTACATGAGGGAGTAACACCTACTGGAAGGTGCTTGGACAGCCGGAGCACTCCGGCTTGGGGAGTGACATCTACTGGAAGGAGCCAAGACAGCCTGCAACACTCCTGCATGGGGTAGTAGCACCGGCTAGAAGGTACTGGCACAACATTCAGCACACCTGCATGGGGGAATGACACTGCTGGAAGGTGCCGGGACAGCCGGCAGCACTCCTGAATGGGGGAGTGAAACCTGCTGCAACGTGTCAGGACAGCCTGCAGCACTCCTGCATGGGGGAGTGACACCAGCTGGAAAGTACCAGCATGGCCCAGAGCACTCCTGCATTGGGGAATGACACCTGCTGAAACATGCTGGGACAGCCTGCAGCACTCCTGCATGTGGGAGTGAAAACTGCTGGAAAGTGCTAGGACAGCCTGCAGAACTCCTGCATAGGGGAGTGTCACCTATTGGAAGGTGCTAGGACAGCCTGCTGCACTCATGCATGGGGGAGTAACCCCGGTTGGAAGGTACCAACACAGCCTGAAGCACTGCTGCATGTGGGAGTGACACCTGCTGGAAGGTGCTGGCACAGCCTACAACTGTCCTGCATGAGGAAGTGATACCTGCGGAAAGGTGATGGCACTGCCGGAAGAACTCCTGCATGAGGGAATAACACCTGCTTGAAGGTGCTGGCACAACCTGCAGCACTTGTACATGAGGGAGTGACACCTGTTTGAAGGTGCAGGGACATCCTGTAGTAGTACTACATCTGGGAGTGACACCTAGTGGGAGGTGGTAGGACAGCATGAAGCACTCCCACATGGAGGAGTGAAACCTGCTGGAAAGTGGAGGCACAGTTTGCAGCACTCCTCCTTGAGGGAGTAACATCTACTGGAAGGTGCTGGAACAGCCTGCAGCACTCCTGCATGGGGGAGTGCCACCTAATGTAAGGGGCTAGGAGAGCTTGCAGCACTCTTGCATTGGGGAGTGCCACCTACTGTAAGGGGTTAGGACAGCCTGCAGCACTCCTGCATGGGGGAGTAACAACGGCTGGAAGGTACCAGCACAGCCTTCAGCACACCTGCATTGGGATTGACACCTCCTGGAAGTTGCCGAGTAAGCATGCAGCACTCCTGGATCTGGAAGGACACCTGCTGAAAGGTGCTGGCACTGCCTGTGGCACTCCTGCATGGGGTAGTGACACCTGCTGGAAGGTGCTGGCACAGCCTGCCACACTCCTGCATGGGGGAATGAAACCTGCTGGAAGGTGCTGGGATAGCCTGCAGCACTCCTGAATGGGGGAGTGACACCTGCTGGAGGGTGCAGGGACAGCCTGCAGCACTCCTGCATGGGGCAGTGACACCTGCAGGAATGTGCTTGCACAGCCTGCAGGACTTGTGCATGAGTGACACCTGCTAGAAGGTGCAGGGACAGCCTGCAGTATTCCTGCATGGGGGAGTAAAACCTACTGGAAGGAGCTAATACAGCCTGCAGCACTCTTGCATGGGAGAGTAGCACCGGCTGGAAGGTACCAGCACAGCCTGCAGCAAGCCTGCATGGGGAAATGACACCTGCTCGAAAGTGAAAGGATAGCCTGCAGCTTTCCTGAATGAGGGAGTGACACCTACTGGTGATTGCTGGCACAACCTGCAGAAATCCTGAATGAGGGAGTGACAGCTGCTGGAAGGTGCTGGCACAGCCTACACCAATCCTGCATGAGGGAGTGACACCTTCTGAAAGGTGATGGCACTGCCTGAAGCATGCCTGTATGAGGGAATAACACCTGCTTGAAGGTGCTGGCACAACCTGCAGCACTTGTACATGAGGGAGTGACACCTGTTTGAAGGTGCAGGGACAGCCCGTAGCACTACTGCGTGGGGGAGTTACACCTACTGGAAGGTGATAGGACAGCATGCGGCACTCCTGCATGGAGAAGTGACACCTGCTGGAAGGTGGAGGGACAGCCTGCAGCACTCCTCCTTGAGGGAGTAACATCTACTGGAAGGTGCTGGAACAGCCTGCAGCTCTCCTGCATAATGGAGTGCCACCTACTGTAGGTGGCTATGACAGCCTGCAGCACTCCTGCATGGAGGAGTGCCGCCTACTTTAAGGGGCTAGGACAGCCTGCAGCACTTCTGCATGGGGGAGTAACACCGGCTGGAACTACCGGCACAGCCTTCAGCACACCTGCATTGGGATTGACACCTGCTGGAAGCTGCCGGGACAGCATGCAGCAATCCTGGATGGGGAAGGACACCTGCTGGAAGGTGCTGGCACAGCCTGCCGCACTCCTGCATGGGGGAGTGACACCTGCTGGAAGGTGCTGGGTTAGCCTGCAGTACTCCTGAATGGGGGAATGACACCTGCTGGAGGGTGCAGGGACAGCCTGCAGCACTCCTGCATGGGGCAGTGACACCTGTAGGAAGGTGCTTGCACAGCCTGCAGGACTTGTGCATGAGTGACACCTGCTAGAAGCTGCAGGGGCAGCCTGCAGCACTCCTACATAGGGGAGTGACACCTACGAAGGAGCTAATACAGCCTGCAGCACTCTTGCATGGGAGAGAATCACCGGCTGGAAGGTACCAGCACAGCCTGCAGCAAACCTGCTTGGGGTAATGACACCTGCTGGAAAGTGGAAGGACAGCCTTCAGCATTCCTGAATGAGGGAGTGACACCTACTGGTGATTGCTGGCACAACCTGCAGAAATCCTGAATGAGGGAGTGACAGCTGCTAGAAGGTGCTGGCACAGCCTGCAGCACTTGTGCATGAGGCAGTGACACCTACTTGAAGTTGTTAGCACAGCCTGAAGCACTCCGTATGAGGGAGTGACACCTGCTGGAAAGTGCTGGCACAGCCTGCAGCACTCCTGCATGAGGGAGTGACACCTGTTAGAAAGTACAGGGACAGCCTGCAGCACTCCTTCATGAGGGAAAAAACCCTTCTGAAAGTTGCTTGGACACATGCAGCACTCTTGCATGGGGTAGTGACACCTACTGGAAGGAGCTAGGACAGCGTGGAACACTCCTGCATGGGGGAATGACACCTACAGTAAGGTGGTAGGATAGACAGCAGCACTCCTGCATCGGTGAGTGACTCCTGATTGAAGTTGATGGGACAGCCTTCAGCACTGCTGCATGGAGGAGTGACACCAACAGGAAGGTGCTAGTACAGCCTGCAGGACTTGTGCATGAGTGACACCTGCTAGAAGGTGCAGGGACAGCCTGCAGCACTCCCGCTTGAGGGAGTAACACCTGCAGAAAGGTGGAAAAAGAGCCTGTAGCATTCCTACCTGAGGGAGTGACACATGCTGGAGGTTGATGGCACAATCTGCCGCACTCCTACATGAGTGAGTGACACCTGCTGCAAGGTGCTGCCACAGCCAGCAGCAGTCCTCCATGATGGAGGTACACCAGTTTGAGGCTGCTGGCACAGCCTACAGCACTTGTGCATGAGGCAGTGACACCTGCTGGAAGGTGAGGGACAGCCTGCAGCACTACAGCATGGGGGAATGACATCTGTTGGAAGGTGCCAGGACAGCATGCAGCACTACTGCATGAGAGAAGGACAACTGCCTGAGGTGCTGGCACAGCCTGCAGCACTACAGCATGGAGGAATGACACCTGTTGGAAGGTGCTGGCACAGCCTGCAGCACTCCTGCATGGGGGAGTAACACCGGCTGGAAGTTACTGGCACAGCCTGCAGCTCCCCTGCATGGGTGATTCACACCTGCTGGAAGGTGCTGGGACAGCCTGCAGCACTCCTGCATTGGGAAGGACACCTGCTGGAAGGTGCTGGCACAGACTGTGGTACTCCTGCATGGGGGAATGACACCAGCTGTATGTGCTGGGACAGTCTGCAACAATCCTGCATGGGGGATTAATACAAGCTCGAAGGTGCCAGCACAGCCTGGAGCACACTTGCAATGGGGAATTACAGCTGCTGGAATGTGCTTGGACAGCCTGGAGCACCCTTGCAATGGGGAATTACAGCTGCTGGAACGTGCTTGGACAGCCTGCAGCACTCCTGCATGGGGGAGTGACACCTGCTGATAGGTGGATGGACAGACTACAGCACTGCTGCATGAGGAAGTGACACCTGATGGAAGGTGCTGGCACAGCCTACAGCACTCCTGCATGAGGGAATGACACTTGCTTGAAAGTGCTGGCACAGCCTGCAGCACTAGTGCATGAGGGAGTGACACCTGTTGGAAGGTGCAGTCACAGACTTTAGCACTCCTGCATGGGGGAATGACACCTACTGGAAGGCAGTAGGGCAGCATGTAGCACTCCGGCACGGAGGAGTGACACCTGATGGAAGGTGGAGGCAGAGCCTGCAGCACTCCTTCTTGAGGAAGGAGCACCTACTGGAAGGTGCTTGGACAGCCTTTAGGACTCCTGCATGGGAGAGTGATACCTACTGGAAAGAGGTAGGAAAGCCTACAGCACTCGTGCATAGAGGAGTAGCACTGGCTGGAAGGTACTGGCACAGCCTGCAGCAAACCTGCATGAGGAAATGACACTGGCTGGAATGTGGAAGGACAGCCTGCAGCATTCCTGAATGAAGGAGTGACACCTGTTGGAGGTTGCTGGCACAAACTGCAGCAATCCTGCATGAGGGTGTGACACCTGCTGGAAGGTCCTGGAACAGCCTGCAGCACTCCTACATGGGGGTGTGGCACCTACGGAAGGAGCTAGGACAGCCTGCAGCATTCCTGCATGGGGAAGTAGAACCGGCTGTAAGGTACCGCACAGCCTGCAGCACACCTGCACGGGGGAATGACACCTGCTGGACAGTGCAGGGCCAGCCTGCAGCAGTCCTGCATGGGTGAGTGACAACTGCTGGAACGTGCTGGGACAGACTGCAGCAATAATGCATGGGGGATTAACACTGGCTGGAAGGTACCTGCACAGCCTGCAGCACTGCTGCATGGGGGAGTGGCTCCGACGGAAGGAGCTAGGACAGCCTGCAGCACTCCTGAGTGGGGAAGTAGAACCGGCTGGAAGGTACCGGCACAGACTGCAGCACACCTGCATGGGGAAATGACACCTGCTGGATGGTGCCGGGACAGCCTGCAGCAGTCCTGCATGGGTGAGTGACACCTGCTGGAACATGCTGGGACAGCCTACAGCACTCCTGCATGGGGGAGTAACACTGGCTGGAAGGTACTGGCACAGCCTGCAGCACTGCTGCATGAGGGAATGACACCTGCTGAAGGTGCTGACACAGCCTATAGCACTCCTGCATGAGGGAGTGACACCTGCTGAAAGGTGATGGCACAACCTGAAGTACTCCTGCATGAGGGAATAACACCTGCTTGAAGGTACTGGCACAACCTTCATTACTTGTACATGAGGGAGTGAGACCTGTTGAAGGTCCAGGGACAGCCTATAGCACACCTGCATGGGGGAGTGACACCTACTGGAAGGCGGTAGGATACCCTGCAGCACTCCCGCATGGAAGAGTGCCACCTGCCTGAAGGTGGAGTGACACCCTGCAGCAATCCTTCTTGAGGGAGTAACACCTAATTGAAAGTGTTGGGACAGCCTGCAGCACTCTTGCATGGGGGAGTGCCACCTAATGGAAGGGGCTCGGACAGCCTGCAGCACTCCTGCATGGGGGAGTAACACATGCTGAATGGTGCCGGGACAGTCTGCAGCACTCCTGCATTGCAAAGGACACCTGCTGGAAGATGCTGGCACAGCTTGCGGTACTCCTGCATGGGGGAGCGACACCTGCTAGATGGTGCAGGGACAGCCTGCAGCACTGCTGCATGAGGAAGTGACACCTGCTGGAAGGTGCTGGCACAGCCTATAGCAATCCTCCATGAGGTAGTGACACCCGCTGAAAGGTGATGGCTCAACCTGAAGCACTCCTACATGAGGGAATAACACCTTCTTGAGGGGCTGGCACAACCTGCAGCACTTGTACATGAGGGAGTAAGACCTGTTGAAGGTGAAGGGACAGCCTGTAGCACTTCTGCATGGGGGAGTGACACCTGCTGGAAAGTACTAGGAAGCCTGCAGCACTCCTGCATGAGGGAGTAACACTGGCTGGAAGGTACCGGCACAGCCTGCAGCACCACTGCCTGAGGGAGTGACACGTGCTGGAAGGTGCTGGCACAGCCTATAGCACTCCTGCATGAGGGAAAAACACCTGCTTGAAGGTGCTGGTTCAAACTGCAGTACTTGTACATGAGTGAGTGAGACCTGTTGTAGGTGCAGGGACAGCCTATAGAACTCCTGAATGGGGAAGTGACACATACTTGAAGGCGGTAGGACAGCCTGCAGCACACCCGCATGGAGGAGTGACACCAGCTGGATGGTGGAGTGACACCCTGCAGCAATCTTTCTTGAGGGAGTAACACCTACTGGAAAGTGCTGGGACAGCGTGCAGCACTCTTTCGTGGGGTAGTGACACCTAATGGAAGGAGCTAGGACAGCCTGCAGCACTCCTGCATGGGTGAGTAACACCGGCTAGAAAGTACTAGCACAGCCTGCAGCACTACCGTGTGGGGAGTGACACCTCCTGGAAGGTACCGGCACAACCTGCAGCACTCCTGCATTAGGGAGTGACCTCAGCATGAAGGTGCTGACACAGCCTGCAGCATTTGTGTATGAGGGAGTGACACCTGGTGAAAGGTTCAGGGACAGCCTGTAGCACTCCTGCGTGTGGGAGTAACACCTACTGTAAGGTGGCAGGACAACCTGCAACACACCTACATGGAGGTGTGACACCTGCAGGAAAGTGGATGGAAAGCCTGCAGCACCCCTTCATGAGGGATTAACACCTGCTGGAAGGTGTTGGCACAGCCTGCAACACACCTGCATGAGGGAATGAACCTGTTGGAAGGTGCTGGCAAAGCCTGCAGCACACCTGCATGGAGGAATGACAACTGCTTGAAGTTGATGGCAGCCTGCAGCACTCCTCCATGAGGGAAGGACACCTGCAAGAAAGTGCTTTCACAGCCTGTAGCACTCCTTCATGTGGGAGTGACACCTAACCACACCTATGGTAAGGTGGTAGGACAACCTGCAACCCTCCTACATGGAGGTGTGACACCTGCAGGAAGATGCTGGGACAGCCTGCAGCACTCAGGCATGGAGGAGTGACACCTACTGGAAGGTGCTAGGAAAGCCTGCAGGACTCCTGCATGGAGGAGTAACACCAGCTGGAAGATACCATCACGGCCTGCAGCACTCCTGCAGGGGGAGTAACATTGGCTGGAAGCTAACAGCACGGCCTGGAGCACACCTGCATTTGGGGAATGATACCAGCTGCAATATGCGGGGACAGCCTGCAGCACTCCTGCATTAAAGAGTGTCACCTGCAGGAAGGTGCTGGCACGGCCTGCAGCACTCCTGCATGAGGGAGTTACACCAGCATGAAGGTGCTGGCACAGCCTGCAGCACTTGTGCATCTTGTGCATGAGGGAGTGACACCTGGTGGAAAGTGCAGGGGCAGCCTGTAGCACTCCTGTATGTGGGAGTGACACCTACTGTAAATTGGTAAAACAACCTGCACCACTCCTACATGGAGGTGTGACACCTGCAGGAAGGTGCTGGGACAGCATGCAGCACTCAGGCATGGAAGAGTGACACCTACGGGAAGGTGCTAGGAAAGCCTGCAGGACTCCTGCATGGAGGAGGAACACCAGCTGGAAGATACCATCATGGCCTGCAGCACTCCTACATAGGGGAGTAACACCTGTTGGAAGGTGGATGGAAAGCCTGCAGCACCCCTGCATAAGGAATGGACACCTGCTGGAAGGTGCTGGCACATCCTGCAACACACCTGCATGAGGGAATGAACCTGTTGGAAGGTGCTGGCACACCCTGCAGCACTCCTGCATTGGGGAGTGACACCTAGTGGAAGGTGCTAGGACAGTCTGCAGCACTCCTGCATGGGGGATTAACACCGGTTGGAAGGTACCGGCACAGCCTGCAGCACACCTGCATGGAGGAATGACACCTGCTGGAATGTGCTGGGAATGCCTGCAGCACTCCTGCATGGTGGAGTGACACCTGTTTGAAGTTGGATGGACAGGCTGCAGCACTCCGGCATGAGGGAGAAACACCTGCTGGAAAGTGCTTTCACAGCCTGCAGCACTCCTGCATGAGGGAGAGATACCTGCTGGAAAGTGCTTTCACAGCCTGTAGCACTTCTGCATAAGATAGTGACACCTGCTTGAAGATAATGACACAGCCTGCAGCACTTGTGCATGAGGGAGTGACACCAGCTGGAAGGTGCAGGGACAGCCTTTAGCACTCCTGCATCGGTGAGTGACACCTACTAGAAGGTGATAGGACAGCCTGCAGCACTCCTGCGTGGAGGAGTGACACCTGCTGGAAGGTGCTGGGACAGCCTGCAGAACCCTGCATGGGGGAGTGACACCATGGGAAGGTCCTAGGACAGCTTACAGCACTCCTAAATGGGGGGGAGTAACACCAGCTGGAAAGTACCAGCACGGTATACAGCACTCCTGCATGGGGGAGTGAAACTTGATAGAGGGTGGAAGGACAGCCTGCAGCATTCCTGCATGAGGGAATGACACCTATTAGAGGGTGGTGGGACAGCTTGCAGCACTCCTGCATGAGGGAGTGATACCTGCTGGAAGGTGCTGGCACAGCCTGCAACACTACTGCATGAGGTAGTGACACATTCTGGAAGGTGCTGGAACAGTCTGTAGCACTCCTCCATGAGGGAGTGAACCTGCTGGAAGGTGCTGGCACACGCTACAGCACTACAGCATCTGGTAAAGACACCTGCCGGAATGTGCCGCGACAGCCTACAGCACTCCTGCATGAGGGATGAACACCTGCTTGAAGATGCTGTCGCAGCCTGCAGAGGTCCTGCATGAGGGAGTGACACCTGCTGGAAGGTGGTGGCACAGCCAGCAGCACTCCTGCAGGGGTGAGTAACAACTGATGGAAAGTCCTGGCAAATCCTGCAGCACTCCTGCATGAGGAAGTAACACCTACTGGAAGGCGCTCTCCAGCCTGCAGCACTCCTTCATGGGTGAGTATCACTGGCTGGAAGGAATGGGCACAGCCTACAGCACACCTGCATGAGTGAGTGACACCTGCTGGATGGTGCTGGGACAGCCTGCAGCACTCCTGCATATGGGAAAGGCACCAGCTGGAAGGTACTGGCACAGTCAGTGGCACTCCTGCATGAGGAAGTGACACTTGCTGGAAGGTGGGTCAACAGCCTGCAGCACTGCTGCCTGAGGGAGTGACACCTGCTGGAAGGTGCTGGCACAGCCTGTAGCACTTGTTCATGAGGGAGTGAAACCTGCTGAAAAGTGATGACACAACCTGAAGAACTCCTGCATGAGGGATTGTCACCTGCTTGAAGGTGCTGGCACAGCGTCATCACTTGTGCATGAGGGAGTGACACCTTTTGAAGGTGCAGGGACAGCCTGTAGCACTTCTGCATGGGGGAGTGACACCTACTGGAAGGTGGTAGGACAGCCAGCAGCACTCCCGCATGGAGGAGTGACACATGCTGGAAGGTCGAGGGACAGCATGCAGCACTCCTTCTTGAGGGAGTCACACCTACTGGAAGGTGCTGGGACAACCTGCCTCACTCCTGCATGGGGGAGTTCCACCTACTGGAAGGTGCTAGGATAGCCTGCAGCACTCCTGCATGGGGGATTGACACCTGCTGGAAAGTGCTTTCACAGCCTGCAGCACTCCTGCATGAGGGAGTGATACCTGCTGAGAAGTGCTTTCACAGCCTGTAGCACTCCTGCATGAGGGAGGGACACCTGCTGGAAGGTGCTAGCACAGCCTGCGCACTCCTGCATAAGGTAGTGACACCTGCTTGAAGGTATTGGCGCAGCCTGCAGCACTTGTGCATGAGGGAGTGACACCTGCTGGAAGGTACAGTGACAGCCTTTAGCACTCCTGCATGGGGGAGTGACACCAGCTGGAAGGTCCTAGGACAGCCTACAGCACTCTTTCATGGGGAGTAACACCAGCTACAAGGTACCAGCATGGCATGCAGCACTGCTGCATGGTAGAGTGACACCTGATAGAAGGTGGAAGAACAGCCTGTAGCATTCCTGCATGATGAAGTGACACCTGTTGGAGGGTGGTGGGACAGCTTGCAACACTCCTGCATGAGGGAGTGATACAAGCTGGAAGGTGCTGGCACAGCCTGCAGAACTACTACATGGGGTAGTGACACCTGCTGGAAGGTGCTGGCATAGACTGTAGCACTCCTGCATGAGGGAGTGAACCTGCTGGAAGGTGCTGGCACACCCTACAGCACTGCAGAATCAGGTAAAGACACCTGCTGGAAGGTGCTGGCACAGCCTACAGCACTCTTGCATGAGGGATGAACACCTGCTTGAAGTTGCTGACACAGCCTGCAGCAATCATGCATGAGGGAGTGACACCTTCAGGAAGGTGCTGGCACAGCCTGCAGCACTCCTGCATGGGGGAGTAACAACTGATTGAAAGTCCTGGCAGCGCCCGCAGCACTCCTGCATGATGGAGTGACACCTGCTAGAAGGTGCAGGGACAGCCTGCAGCACTCCTGCATGGGGGACGGACACCCCTGGAAGGTGCCGGGACAGCCTGCAGCACACCAGCATGGGAGAATCACACATGCTGTAAAAGTGCTGGCACATCCGGAATCACTCCTTCCTGGGGGAGTGACACCTACTAGAAGTTGCTGGGACAACCTTCAGCACTCCTGCATGGGGAAGTGACACCTACTTGAAGGTGCTGTCACAGCCTGTAGCACTCCTGCATGAGGGAGTGACACCTCCTGGGAGGTGCTGGCACAGCCTTCAGCACTAGTGCATGAGAGAGTGACACCTGCTAAAAGGTGCAGGTACAGCCTCCAGCACTCCAGCATGAGGGATGGACACCTGCAGGAAGGTGGAGGGACAGCCCTCAGCACTCCTTCTTGAGGGAGTAATACGTACTGGAAGGTGCTTGGACAGCCTGCAGCATGCCTGCTTTGGGCCGTGCCACATACTGGAAGGTGCTCGGACAGTCATCAGCACTCCCGCATGGGCGAAGGACACCTGCTGGAATATACTGGCACAGCCTGCGGCACTCATATCTGGGGAAGTGACACCTGCTGGAAGGTGGATGGACAGCCTGCAGCACTGCTTCCTGAGGGAGTGACACCTACTGGAAGGTGCTATGACACCCAGTAGCACTCCTGCATGGGGGAGTAACACTGGCTGGTAGGTAACAGCACGGACTGGAGCACTCTCGAATTGGGCAATGACACCTGCTGGAATGTGCTGGGACAGCCTGCTGCACTCCTGGATGGGGGAGTGACACCTGCTGGAAGGTGAATGGACAGCCTGCAGAACTCCTTCATGAGGGAGTGACACCTACCGGAAGGTGGTAGGACAGCCTGCAGCACTCCCCCATGGAGGAATGACACCTGCTGGAAGGTATTGGCACAGCCTGCAGCACACCTGCACGGGGGAAGGACACCTTCTGGAAGGTGCAAGTACAGCCTGCAGCACTGCTGCATGGGGGAGTAACACCTGCTGGAAGGTGGATGGACAGCCTGCAGAACTTCTTCATGGGGGAGTGACACCTACTGGAAGGCGGTAGGACAGCCTGCAGCACTCCTGCATGGAGGAATGGCACCTGCTGGAAGGTGGAGGGACAGCCTGTAGCACTCCTGAATGGGGGAGTGACAGGTGCTGGAAGGTGCTAGCACAGCCTGCAACACCCCGGCATGAGGGAGTGACATCTGCTGGAGGGTGCAGGGACAGCCTGCAGCACTCTTGCATGAGGGAGTCACACCTGCTGGAAGGTGCCGGGATAGCCTGCAACACTCCTGCATGAGGGAGCGACACCTGCTAGAAGGTACAGGGGCAAACTGCAGCTTTCCTGCATGAGGGGTAACACCTATTGGAAGGTGCTGGGACAGCATGCAGCACTCTTGCATGGGGGAGTGACACCTAATGGAAGGTGCTAGGACAGCCTGCAGCACTCCTGCATGGTGGAGTAGCACCAGCTGGAAGGTGCTGGGACAGCCTGCAGCACTCCTGCATGGGTGAGTGACACCTACTGGAAGATGCTAGGACAGTCTGCAGCACTCCTTCATCAGGGAGTAACACCAGCTGGACAGTACTGGCACAGCCTGCAGCAATCCTGCATGGCAGAATGACACCTGCTGGAAGGTGCCAGGAGACCCTGCAGCCCTCCTGCATGTTTGAGTGACACCCGCTGGAAGGTACCAGCACAGCCTGCAGCACTACCGCGTGGGGAGTGACACCTCCTGGAAGGTACCGGCACAACCTGCAGCACTATTGTATGGGAGAATGACACCTGCCAGAAGGTGCTGGGACAGCCTGCACCACTCCTACATGGGGCAGTGACACCTGATGGAAGGTGCTGGCACAGCCTGCAGCACTTCTCCATTAGGGAATGGCACATGCTAGTAGATACTGGCACGGCCTGCAGCACTCCTGCATTAGGAAGTGACACCAGCATAAAGGTACTGGCACACCCTGCAGCACTTGTGCATGAGGGAGTTACACCTGGTGGAAGGTGCATAGACAGCTTGTAGCACTCCTGCATGTGGGAGTGACACCTACTGTAAGGTGGTAGGACAACCTGCAATGCTCCTACATGGAGGTGTGACACCTTCAGGAAGGTGCTGAGACAGCCTGCATCACTCAGGCATGGAGAAGTGACACCTACTGGAAGGTGCTAGGAAAGCCTGCAGGACTCCTGCATGGGGCAGGAACACCAACTGGAAGATACCATCACGACTTGCAGCACTCCTGCATAGGGGAGTAACACCTCCTGGAAGGTGGATGGACAGCCTGCAGCACCCTTGCATGAGGGATTGACACCTGCTAGAAGGTGCTGGCACAGTGAGCAACACATCTGCATGAGGGAATGAACCTGTTGGAAGGTACCAGCACAGCCTGCAGCACACTTGCATGGAGGAATGACACCTGCTGGAAGGTGCCGGTACATCCTGAAGCACTCCTGAATGGGGGAAGGACACCCTCTGGAAGGAGCTGGCACAACCTGCGGAACTCCTGCATGGGGGAGTGACACCTGCTGGAAGATGCCGTGACAGCCTGCAGCACTCCTGCATGGGGGAGTGACACCTGCATGAGAGTGCCAGCAGAGCCTCAAGAACTTATGTATGAGAGAATGACATCTGCTAGAAGGTGCCAGCACAGCCTGCAGCAAACCTGCATGGGGAAATGACACCTGCTGGAAGGTGCCGGGACAACCTGCAGCACTCCTACATGGGGGAGTAACAACAGCTGGAAGGTACCAGCACAGCCTGCAGCACTCCTGGATGGGTGAATGACACCTGCTGGAAGGTGCTTCAACAGCCTGCAGCACTCCTGCATGGGGGAATGACACCTGCTGGAAGGTTCTGGGACAGACTGCAGCACTCTTGCATGCAGGATTGTCACCTCCTTGAAGGTGCTGGCACAGCCTGTAGCACTCCTGCATGAGGGAGTGACACATGCTGAAGGGTGCAGGGACAGCGGCACTCTTGCATGGGGGATTGACTCCTGCTTGAAGGTACTGGGACAGCCTGCAGCACTCCTGCATGAAAGAATGACACCTGCTAGAAGGTACCAGCACAGCCTGCAGCAAACCTCCATCGGGAAATGTCACCTGCTGTAAGGTACCGGGACAACCTGCAGCACTCCTGCATGGGGAAATAACACCAGCTGGAAGTTACGGGCAGAGCATGCAGCACTCCTGCATGGGTGAATGACACCTGCTAGAAGGTGTTGGGACAGCCAGCTGCACTCCTGCATGGGGGAAGGACACCTGCTGGAAGGTGCTGGGACAGCCTGAAGCACACCAGCATGGGAGCATCACACCTGCTTGAAAGTGCTTGCACAGCCTGCAGCATTCCTTCCTGGGGGAGTGACACCTACTGGAAGGTGCTGGGACAGCCTGCAGCACTCCTGCATGGGAGAGTGACACCTACTGAAAGATGCTGTCACAGCCTGTAGCACTCCTGCATGAGGGAGTGACACCTGCTGGAAGGTGCTGGCATAGCCTTCAGCACTTGTGCTTGACAGAGTGACACCTTCTCAAAGGTGCAGGTGCAGCACTCCTGTATGAGGGAGGGACACCCGCTGGAAGGTGCAGGGACAACCTTCAGTACTCTTTCTTGAGTGAGTAAGACCTACTGGAAGGTGCTGGGACAGCCTGCAGCATTCCTGCTTTGGGGAGAGATACATAATGGAAGGTCCTCGGACAGCCAGCAGTACTCCTACATGGGCGAAGGACACCTGCTGGCAGGTAATGGCGCAGCGTGCAGCACTCATGCTTGGGGAAGTGACACATGCTTGAAGGTGGATGGACAGCCTGCATCATTGCTGCCTGAGGGAGTGACACCTGCTGGAATGTGCTGGCACTGCCTGCAGCACTTGTGCTGGAGGGAGTGACACCTGCTGAAAGGTGATGGCACAGCATGAAGAACTCCTGCATGAGAGAATAACACCTGCATGAAGGTGCTGGCAAGGCCTGCATCACTTTTGCATGAGGGATTGACACAGGTCGGAACGTGCAGTAAAAGCCTGTAGCACTCCTGCATGGGGGAGTGACACCTACTGGAAAATGGTAAGACAGCCAGCAACACTCCCGCATGGAGGAGTGACACCTGCTGGAAGGTGGAGGGACAGCCTGCCTCACTCCTGCATGGGGGAGTACCAACTACTGGAAGGTGCTAGGACAGCATGCAGCACTCCTGCATGGGGTATTGACACCTGCTGGAAGGTGCCAGGATAGCCTGCTGCACTCCTGCATGGGAGTGTAACACCAGCTGCAATGGACCAGCACAACCTGCAGCACACATGCATGGGGGATTGACACCTGGTGGAAGGTGCCGGGACATCCTGCAGCACTCCTGCATGGGGGAAAGACACCTCCTGGAAGGTGCTCAGACAGCCTACAGTACTCCTGCATGAGGGAGTGACACGTGCTGGAGGTTGCAGGGACAGCGGCACTCCTGCATGGGGGAGTGACACCTGCTGGAAGGTGCAAGGACAGCTTGCAACACTCCTGCATGGGGGAGTGACATCTGCATGAAAGTGCCTGCACATCCTCAAGCACTTGTGCATGAGAGAATGACACCTGCTACAAGGTACCAGCACATCCAGCAACAAACCTGCATGGGGAAATGACACCTGCTGGAAGGCACCAGAACAACCTGCAGCACTCCTGCATGGAGGAGTGCCACATAATGGAAGGTACTAGGACAGACTGCAGCACTTCTGTATGGAGGAATGTCACCTGATGGAAGTTGCCGGGAAAGCCTGCAGAACACCATCATGGGAGAATCACACATGCTGGAAAGTGCTGGCACGCCTGAAACACTACTTCCTGGGGGCGTGACACCAACTGGAAGGTGCTGGGAGAGCCTGCAGCACTCCTGCATGGGGGAGTGACACCTACTGGAAGGCAGTAGAACAGCCTGCAGCAACCCTGCATGGAGGAATGACACCTACTGGAAGGTGCTGGGAGAGCCTGCAACACTCTTGCATGAGGGAGTGACATCTGCTGGAGGGTGCAGGGACAGCATGCAGCACTCCTGCATGGGGGAGTGACACCTGCTGGAAGGTGCTGGGACAGCCTGCAGCACTCACGCATGGAGGAATGACACCTGCTGGAAGGTGGAGGCAGAGCCTGCAGCACTCCTGCATGGGGAAGTGATAGGTGCTGGAAGGTGCTGGCACAGCCTGCAACACTCCTGCATGAGGGAGTGACATCTGCTGAAGGGTACACGGACAGCTTGCAGCACTCCTGCATGGGGGAGTGACACCTGCTGGAAGGTGCCGGGACAGCCTGCAACACTCCTGCATGAGGGAGCGACACCTGCTAGAAGGTGCAGTGGCAAACTGCACTATTCCTGCATGAGGGAATAACACCTACTGGAAGGTGCTGGGACAGCGTGCAGCACTCTTGCATGGGGGAGTGACACCTAATGGAAGGAACTACGACAGCCTGCAACACTCTTGGATGGCATATTGACACTTGCTGGAAGGTGCCGGGACAGCCTGTGCCTCTCCTGCATGGGAGAGTAACACTGGATGCAATGTACCAGCACAACCTGCAGCACACATGCATGGGGGATTGACACCTGCTGGAAGGTGCCGGCACAACCTGCAGCACTCCTGCATGGGGGAAGGACACCTGCTGTAAGGTGCCAGGACAGCCTGCAGAACTCCTGCATGCGGGAGTGACACCTGCTGGATGGTGCTGGCACAGCCTGCTGTACTCCTGCATGAGGGAGTGACACCTGATGGAGGGTGCAAGGACAACGGCACTCCTGCTTGGGGGAGTGACACCGGCTGGAAGGTGCAGGGACAGCCTGCAACACTCCTGCATGGGGAATGACACCTGCTTGAAGGTGCCAGCACAGCCTCAAGCACTTGTGCATGAGAGAATGATACCTGCTAGAAGGTACCGGCACAGCCTGCAGCAAACCTGCAAGGGGAAATGACACCTGCTGGGATGTGCTGGGACAGCCTGCAGCACTCCTGCATGGGCGAGTAAGACCGGCTGGAAGGTACAGAAACAGCTTGAAGCACTCCTGCATGGGTGAATGACACCTGCTGAAAGGTGCTGGGAAAGCCTGCAGCACTCCTTCAGGGGGAAGGACACCTGCTGCAAGGTGCCGGGACAGCCTACAGCACTCCTGCATTGGGGAGTGCCACACACAGGATGGTGCTCAGACAACAGGCTGCACACCTGCATGGTGGAGTAACACAGGCTGGAAGGTACGGCCACAACCTGCAGCGCACATGCATGGGGGATTGACACCTGCTGGAAGGTGCCGGGACATCATGCAGCACATCTGCATGGGGGAAGGACACCTGCTGGAAGGTGCTGGGAAAGCTTACACTACTCCTTCATGCGGGAGTGACACCTGCTAGAAGGTGCTGGCACAACCTGAAGAACTCCTGCATGAGGGAATGACACCTGCTTGAATGTGCTGGCACAGCCTGTATCACTTGTGCATGAGGGAGTGACACCTATTGGAAGGTGCAGGGACAGCCTGTAGCACTCCTGCATGTGGAGTGGCACCTACTGAAAGGTGCCAGAACAGTAGGCGGCACTCCTGAATGTGGGAGTAACACTGGCTGGATGGTACCGGCACAATCTACAGCACAAATGCATGGGGGATTGATACCTGCTGTAAGTTGCCGGGAAAGCCTGTAGCATTCCTGCATGGGGGGATGACACCTGCTTGAAGCTGCCAGGACAGCCTGCAGCACTCCAGCATGGGAGAGTCACACCTCCTGGAAGGTCCCAGAACAGCTGGCAGCAGTACCGCATAGGGGAATGACACCTGCTGGAAAGTGCTGGAACAGACTGAAGCACTTCTGCATAGGGGAAGGACAACTGCTTGAAGGTGCTGGAACAGCCTGCGGCACTCTTGCATGGGGAAGTGACACCTGCTGGAAGGTGCTGGGACAGCCTGTGGCACTCCTGCATGGGGGATTGACACCTGCTGGAAGGTGCTGGCACAGCCTACAGCACTTCTGCATGAGGGAGTGACATCTGCTGGAGGGTGCATGGACAGCTTGCAGCACTCCTGCATGGGGGAATGACAGCTGCTGCAAGGTGCCGGGACAGCCTGCAGCACCCCAGCATGGGAGAATCACACCTGCTGGAAGATGCTGGCACAGCCTGAAGCACTCCTTCCTGGTGGATTGACACCTACTGGAAGGTGCTGGGACAGCATGCAGCACTCCTGCATGGGGGAGTGACACGTACTGGAAGGTGCGGTCACAGCCTGTTGCACTCCTACATGAGGGAATGACAGCTGCTGGAAAGTGCTGACACAAACTTCAGCACCCCTGCATGAGCAAGGGACATCTGCTGGAAGGTGGAGGGACAGCCTGAAGCACTCCTTCTTTAGGGAGGAACACCTTTTGGAAGGTGCTGGGACAGGCTGTAGCGCTCCTGCATTGGGGAGTGCCACATACAGGATGGTGCTCGGACAACAGGCTGCACACTTGCATGGTTTAGTAACACAGTCTGGAAGGTACCACCACAACCTGCAGCACACATGCATGGGGAAGTGACACCTGCTGGAAGGTGCTGGGACAGCCTACAGCACTCCTGCATGGGTGAGCACACCTGCTGGAAGGTGGATGGACAGCCTGCAGAACTCTTTCATGGGGGAGTGATACCTACTGGAAGGCGGTAGGACAGCCTGCAGCACTCCCGCATGGAGGAATGTCACCTCCTGGAAGGTGGAGGCACAGCCTGCAGCACTCCTGCATGGGGGAGTGACAGGTGCTGGAAGGTGCTAGCATAGCCTGCAATACTCCTGCATGAGGGAGTGACATCTGCTGGAGGGTGCATGGACAGCCTGCAGCACTCCAGCATGGGAGAATCACACCTGCTGGAAGATGCTGGCACAGCCTGAAGCGCTCCTGCATGGGGGAGTGACACGTACTGGAAGGTGCGGTCACAGCCT
>CAJRSG010002426.1:3814235-3842180 GCA_907169655.1 Acomys percivali | reverse complement strand
GCTCCTGCATTGGGGAGTGCCACATACAGGATGGTGCTCGGACAACAAGCTGCACACCTGCATGATTTAGTAACACAGTCTGGAAGGTACCACCACAACCTGCAGCACATATGCATGGGGGATTGACACCTGCTTGAAGGTGCCGGGACATCATGCAGCACATCTGCATGGGGGAAGGACACCTGCTAGAAGGTGCTGGCACAGCCTGAAGAACTCCTGCATGAGGGAATGACACCTGCTTGAATGTGCTGGCACAGACTGCATCACTTGTGCATGAGGGAGTGACACCTATTGGAAGGTGCAGGGACAGCCTGTAGCACTCCTGCATGTGGAGTGACACCTACTGGAAGGTGCAGGGACAGCCTGCGGCACTCCTGAATGTGGGAGTAACACTGGCTGGATGGTACCGGCACAATCTGCAGCACATATGCATGGGGGATTGACACCTGCTGTAAGTTGCCGGGAAAGCCTGCAGCATTACTGTATGGGGAAGGACACCTGCTGGAAGCTGCCGGGACAGCCTGCAGCACCCCAGCATGGGAGAATCACACCTCCTGGAGGGTCCCGGAACAGCCTGCAGCACTACCGCATGGGGGAATGACACCTGCTGGAAAGTGCTGGCACAGCCTGAAACACTCCTTCATGGGGGAAGGACACCTACTGCAAG
The DNA here is from genome assembly GCA_907169655.1 of Acomys percivali. NCBI lineage: Eukaryota > Metazoa > Chordata > Mammalia > Rodentia > Muridae > Acomys > Acomys percivali. The sequence goes on along the minus strand of CAJRSG010002426.1, from coordinate 3,841,513 downwards.
GTGCTAGGACAGTCTGCAACACTCCAGCATGGGGGTGTTACTCTGGCTGGAAGGTACTGGCACAAACTGCAGCACTCCTGCATGGGAGAATGACACCTGCTGGAAGCTGCCGAGACAGCCTGCAGCACTCCAGCATTGGAGAGTCACACCTCCTGGAAGGTACCGGAACAGCAAGCAGCAGTACCGCATAGGGGAATGACACCTGCTGGAAAGTGCTGGCACAGACTGAAGCACTTCTGCATAGGGGAAGGACACCTGCTGGAAGGTGCTGGAACAGCCTGCGGCACTCTTGCATGGGGAAGTGACACCTGCTGGAAGGTGCTGGGACAGCCTGCGGCACTCCTGCATATGGGAGTAACACCGGCTGGATGGTATAGGCACAATCTGCAGCACATATGCATGGGGGATTGACACCTGCTGTAAGTTGCTGGGAAAGCCTGCAGCATTCCTGCATGGGTGAATAACACTTGCTGGAAGGTGCAGGCACAGCTTTCATCTCTCTTGCTCGTGGAATTACACTGGCTGTAAGGTACCGGCACAGCCTGCAGCACTCCCGCATGGGGGAGTGACACCTGCTGGAAGATGGAGGGTCAGCCTGCGTCACTTTCTCTTCAGGGAGTAACACCTACTGGAAGGTGCTACTACAGCCTGCAGCACTCCTGCATGGGGGATTGACACCTGCTGGAATATGCCAGGACAGCCTGCAGCACTCCTGCATGTGGGAGTAACACCGGCTGGAAGGTACCTGCACAACCTGCAGCACATAGGCATGGGAGATTGACACATGCTGTAAGGTGCCGGGACAGCTTGCAGCACTCCAACATGGGAGAGTCACACCTACTGGAAGGTATTGGAACAGCCTGGAGCACTACAGCATGGGAGAATGACACTTGTTGGAAGGTGCTGGCACAGTCTGAAGCTCTCCTTCCTGGGCGAGTGACACCTACTGGAAGGTGCTGGGACAGACTACAGCACTCCTGCATGGAGGAGTGACACCTACTGAAAGATGCTGTCACAGCCTGTAGCACTCCTGCATGAGGGAGTGACACCTGCTGGAAGGTGCTGGCACGGCCTGCAGCACTCGTGCATGAGGGAGTGACACCTGCTGGAAGGTGCAGGGAGAGCGTACAGCACTACTGAATGGGGGAATGACACCTGCTGGAAGGTGCTGGCACAGTCTGAAGCACTCCTGCATGGGGTAACGACACCTGCTGGAAGGTGCTGGAACAGTCTGCAGCACTCCTGCATGGAGGAGTGACACCTACTGGAAGGCTGTAGGACAGTCTGCAGCACTCAAGCATGGGGGAGTAACTCCTGCTGGATAGTACCGGCACAGCCTGCACCACTCCTGAATGGAGAAATGACACCTGCTGGAAGGTGCCGGGACAGCCTGCAGCACTCCAGAATGGGAGAGTCACACCTCTTGGAAGGTACTGGAACAGCCTGCAGCACTACCACATGGGAGAATGACACTTGCTGGAAGGTGCTGGCACAGCCTGAAGCACTCCATTCTGGGGGAGTGACACCTACTGGAAGGTGCTGGCACAGCCTGCAGCACTCCGGTATGGGGGAGTGCCACATATTTGAAGGTGCTAAGACAGCCTGCAGCACTCCTGTATGGGTGAGTGACACCAGCTGAAAGGTACTGGCACAGCCTGAAGCAATCCTGCGTGGGGGAGTGCCACATACTGGAAGGTGCTAGGACAGCCTGCAGCACTCCTGCATGGAGGAGTGACACCGGTTGGAAGATGCTGGCACAGCCTGCAGCACTCCTGCATGAGGGAATTACACCTGCTGGACGGTGCTGGCAAAGCCTGCAGCACTCGTGCATGAGGGAGTGACACCTACTGGAAGGTGCAGGGACAGCCTGCAGCATTAAGACATGAGGAATAACACTTGCTGGAAGGTGCTGGCACAGCCTGAAGCACTCCTGCATGGGGGAAGGACACCTGCTGGAAGGTGCTGTCACAGCCTGCATCACTCCTGCATGGGGAAGTGACACCTGCTGGAAGGTGCTGGCACAACCTGTAGAACTCTTGCATAGGAGACTGACACCTGCTGGAATGTGCCGGGACAACCTGCAAACACTCCTGCATGGGGGAATAACACCTCCTGGAAGGTGCAGGGACAGCCTTCAACAATCCTCCATGGAGGAGTGACACTGGCTGGAAGGTACCAGCGCAGCCTGAAGCACTCCTTCCTGGGTGAGTGACACCTACGTGAAGGTGCTGGGAGAGCCTTCTGCACTCCTGCATGAGGGAATGACACCTGCTGGAAGTTGCACAGACAACCTGCAGCACTCCTGCCTGGTGGAGTAACACTGGCTGGAAGGTACCGGCACAGCCTGCAGCACAACTGCATGGGGGATTGACACCTGCTGGAAGGTGCCAGGACAACCTGCAGCACTCCTGCATCGGGGAGTAACACTGGCTGGAAGGTACCAACACAGCCTGAAGCACTCCTTCCTGGGTGAGTAACAACCTACTTGAAGGTGCTCGGACAGCCTACTGAACTCCGGCATGGGGGATTGACACCTGCTGGAAGGTGCTGTCAGACCCTGCAGCACTCCTCAAGGAGAGATACACTGGCTGGAAGGTACCGGCACAGACTGCTGCACTCCTACATTGGGGAGTGACACCAGCAGGAAAGGACCGGCACAGCCTGAAGCACTCCTTCCTGGGAGAGTAACAACCTACTAGAAGGTGCTTGGACAGCCTCCTGGACTCCTGCATGGGGGATTGACACCTGCTGGAAGGTGCTCTCAGAGCCTGCAGCACTCCTGCATGAGGGAGTGACACCTGCTGGAAGGTGCTGGCACAGCCTGCAGCACTCGTGCATGAGGGAGTGACACCTGCTGGAAGGTGCCGGGACAGCTTGCTGCACTCATGCATGAGGGAGTGACACCTGCTGGAAGGTACAGGCACAGCCTGCAGCACTTGTTCATGAGGGAGTGACAACTGGTGGAAAGTGCAGGGACAGCCTGTAGCACTCCTGCATGAGGGAGTGACAGCTACTGGAAGGTGCTGGGAAAGCCTGCAGCACTCCTGCATGGGGGAATGACACCGACTGGAATGTGGTAGGATAGTCTGCAGCACTCCTGCATGCGGGAGTGCCACCTACTGGAAGGTCTTATGACAGCCTTCAGCACTCCTGAATGGGGGAGTAACACCTGCTGGAAGGTACTGGCACAGCCTGCACACTCCTGCATGGGGGAGTGACAGCTCCTGAATGGTACCAGCACAGCCTGCAGCACTAACACATGGGGAAATGACACCTGCTCGAAGGTGCCGGGACAGCCTGCAGCACTACTACATGGAGAAGTGACACAGGTGGAAGGTACCGGCAAAGCCTGAAGCACTCCTTCCTGGGTGAGTGACACCTACTAGAAGGTGCAGGGACAGCCTGCTGCACTCCTGGATGGGGGAGTCACACCTGCTGGAAGGGTCTGTCACAGCCTGCAGCACTCCTGCATAAGGCAGTGACACTTGCTGGAAGGTGTTGGCACAGCCTGCAGCACTCCTGCATGAGGGAGTGACACCTGCTGAAAGGTGGTAGGACTGCTTGCGGCACTCGTGCATGAGTGAGTGACACCTGCTGGAAGGTGCAGGGCCCAGCATGCAGCACTCATGCATGAGGGAGTGACACCTGCTGGAATGTGCTGGCACAACATGCAGCACTTGTTAATGTGGGAATGACACCTGCTGGAAAGAGAAGGGACAGCCTGTAGCACTCCTGCATACAAGCACTTGAAGGTGGTAGGACAGCCTGCACCACTGCTGCATGGAGGAGTGAAACCTGCTGGAAGGTGCTGGGACAGCCTGAAGCAATCCTGCATGGGGGAATAACACCTGCTGGAAGGTACCCGCACAGCCTGCAGAACTACCCCAAGGGGGAATGACACTCGCTGGAAGGTGCCTGGAAACCATGCAGCACTCCTGCATGGAGGAGTGACACCGTCTTTATAGTGCTGGCACAGCCTGAAGCACTCCTTCCTGGGGTAGTGACCGCTACTGGAAGGTGCTGTCACAGCCTGTAGCACTCTTGAATGAGGGAGTGACACCTGCTGGAAGGTGCTTGCACAACTTGCAGCACTTGTGCATGAGAGAGAGAGACACCTCCTGGAATGTGCAGGTACAGCCTGCAGCACTCCTGCATGAGGGGAGGACACCTGCTGGAAGGTGGAGGCAAAGCCTGCAGCACTCCTTCTTGAGGGAGTAACACCTATTGGATGGTGTTGGGACAGCCTGCTGTACTCCTGCATGGGGGAGTGCCATCTATTAGAAGGTGCTAGGACAGCCTGCAGCACTCCTGTATGGGGGAGTAACACCTCTGGGAGTACAGGCACAGCCTACAGCACACCTGCATGGGGATTGACACCTGCTGGAAGGTGCTGGGACAACCTGCAGCACTCCTGCATGGGGGAAGGACACTTGCTGGGAGGTACAGGCACAGCCTGCAGCACACCTGCATGGGGGATTGACACCTGCTGGAAGGTGCTGGGACAGCCTACATAACTCCGGCATAGGTGGGTGACACCTGTTGGAAGGTACAGGGACAGCCTGCAGTACTCCTTCAAGGGGAGTAACACCGGCTGGAAGGTAAAGGCACAGCCTGCAGCAATCCTGCTTGGGGGAGTGACACTGGCTGGAAGGTACTGGCACACCCTCATACACTCCTTCCTGGAGGAGGGTCACCTACTAGAAGGTGCTTGGACAGCCTGCTGCACTCCTGTATGGAGGAGTGACACCTGCTGGGAGGTGCGGGGACAGCCTGCAGCAGTCCTGCCTGGGGCAATGATACCTGCTGGAAGGTGCAGGGAAAGCCTGCAGCACTCCTTCATGGGGGAATAATACCAACTAGGAGGTACTGGGACAGCCTGCTGCACTCCTGCATGGAGGAGTGACACCTGCTTGGAGGTGCTGGGACAGCCTGCAGCACTCCTGCATGAGGGAGTGACACCTGCTGGAAGGTGGATGGCAGCCTGCAGCACTGCTTCATGAGGGAGTGACAGGTGCTTTAAGGTACTGGCACAGCCTGCAGCACTCCCTCATGAGTGAATGACACCTGCTGTATGGTGCAGGGACAGCCTGCAGCACTCCTGCCTCACTGTGTATCCTGGTATCTCCTTGCAAGGCCACAGACACTCATTTTACCATGCTCTCATGGATGACATTTCACAATTACTCGACTTCCACTTCGAACTCTCTTTCCTTGAAGTTTCTCTGTCAATTACAGTACCTTTTTTCTTGTAGGTTCCAAGAGCTGAAGTGGTAATTAACAGAATTTCAAATGATGAAGTGAATACATGTAGATTGTCAAATATATTTAGTTAGAAACATTAAGTCTATTGGTTCAGTAAGGAAAGTATCACATAGACTAGTCTTCTGACTTCTTGAAAGCCATACATACTGAAAATACACGGTTTCTAAGCCAATGTGAACACACTTAGGAGACACTTGTGGCAGCTACTGTGACTAAACCTGAACTTCCCTACTCACAGGGAAGCAAGAGAAATGCTGATTTCATCCAACTCAGTTACGTACTCAGAAGCTATACTACTGCGCAGATAGGCAAAACTAGTGCGTTCTAATGCAAGCCTCTTTAGGCAAAAAAATCGTTTCAGATGAAGTTGCCCAACTGCATCTCAGAAGTGTGCAGCTTGTTCCCTGAGTTAGAAAACGTCGAGAAATTGTTGTTTCTGCTAGCACTGTCCTACACATGTGTTTGCTGAAGGTGAAACGGCAGAGTAACCCATGTTTCTGCCAGCAAATATACTGTTTCTAAGGAAATGTGAACACTGAGGAAACACTTGGAGTTCCTGTAACTAAATCTGAGCTTCATACTCACAGGGAAGCAAGAGAAATGCTGATTTCATCAAACACACTTACGTACTCAGAATATGTACTACTGCGCATATAGACAAAAATAATGTGTTCTAATGCAAGGCTCTCTAGGCAAAAAACCCGCTTCAGACGAAGTTGCCCAAATGAATCTCAGAAGTGTGCAGCTTGTTCCCTCAGTTAGAAAGTGTTGAGAAACTGTCGTTTCTGCTAGCACTGTCCTTCTACACATGTGTTTGTTGAAGGGTGAAACAGCACAGTAAAGGATGTTTCTGCCAGCAAATTCACTGTTTCTAAGCCAATGTGAACACACTGATGAATCGCTTGTGGGAGTTACTGTGACTAAACCTGAGCTTCCCTACTCACAGGGAAGCAAAAGAAATGCTGATTTCATCAAACTCAATTACGTACTCAGAATCTGTACTACTGCGCACATAGGCAAAACTAGTGCATTCTAATGCAAGTCTCTTTAGGCAAAAAAAAAAAAAACGTTTCAGACGAAGTTGCCCAACTTCATCTCAGAAGTGTGCAGCTTGTTCCCTGAGTTAGAAAATGTCAAGAAACTCTCTATCATTTGTCGAAGCTTTAGCTCCTTCATCTGTAAAACAAGGTCTTCCCCTCCCTAGATGACAGTTTCATTTTCCTTCTTACTTACATCATGGTGCAGATAGATTGGAGGAAAGTGTAATGTAAAACAGTATGCAATGGAGAATAAACGCATTGTGTTAAAAGGTCTAAGCTTATTGGATAGTTGGATATTAATTAAAACAGGCTTTTTATTAGTATGCTGGAACTCCATACTTCTGGGTCTTTTTGCTTTGCTTTGGTAATTTTGTCTTGTTTTCTTATTATAACCTAGCACCAAAATAAAAGCTATATACTATTGCAATGTTGTGGATGTTTTAAATAATTTCTTTGTACCATGACTGAAAAAGAACTTTACATAGACTCCAGTAAGTTAAGCATAACCATCTGGTTGGGATGCACTTGGTCTCATGATGTACTGGATATTCTACAAGATTACCTTATTTGAACACTACTTCTCGAAACTGTGTTTCCTTTGTTAAATAACTCAGTTACCTTCAACCAAGAAAACGTTCCAATTACCTTGTAATAGCAAATTACTTTTCTCAAAATGGAAGTTGACAGAAAGAATGATTAGTGGGCACAGATACAGCTGCCGGAAGAACTTCAACTGTTCTACAGCTCATGCAGATGCTGATTAGTCAGATAATGATTAGTCAAATTTGAAAATGGCAAATAGTTTGGATATTTATAACACACAGAAAAAATGGTGAAGGTTCTAAAGGTTAGGTAAAGTGTAGAAAGTGATAAGTATATCAGTTATCACAATCTACTCATTATACATGTGATCTGTATTGATAGGTCACGCCATATCTCACATATATGAACAATCGATCAGTGCAAGTAAAAAATAAAATTACAGCCGGATATGGTGGTACACACCTTTAATCCCAGCATTTGGAAGGCAGAGGCAGGCAGACTGCTGTGAGTTCAAGGCCAGCCTGGACTAGAAATTGACAGACAAGATAACATTGAGAAACCCTGTCTTGAAAAAATATATAAATAAATAAATAAAATATATTAAGTAATGAAGGAGAAGAAAGTGGCTTGAAAGAATCAGAAGTGCAGAGAGGGTCAGCATGAGGGAGCTACACCTACAGGAAGGTGGCAGGACACCCTGCAGCAATCCTGAATGAAGGAGTGACACCTATTGGAAGGTGCTGGGTCATCCTGCAGCACTACTGCAAGGGGGAGTGACACTACTGGAAGGGGCTGGAACAGCCTGCCGCACTCCTGCATGGGGGAGTGAAACCTGATGGAAGGTGCTGGCATAGCCTGCAGCACTCCTGCATAGGGGAGTGAAACCGACTGGATGGTGTTAGGACAGCCTGCAGCACTCCTGCATGGGGGAGGAACACAGGCTGGAAGGTACTGGCACAGCCTTCAGCACTCCTGCATGGGGGAATGACACCTGCTGGAAGGTGCCGGGACAGCCTTCAGCACTCCTGAATGGTGGAATGACACCTGCTGGAAGGTTCTGGAACAGCCTGCAGCACTCCTTCATGGGGGCTTAACACCGGCTAGAAAGATCCAGCACGAACTGCAGCATGAACTGCATGGGGGAGTGACACCTGCTGTAAGGAGGATGGACAGCCTGCAGCACTCGTGCATGAGGGAGTGACACCTCCTGGAAGGTGCGGGGACAGCTTGCATACTCCTGCATGTGTGATTGACACCTGCTGCAAAGTGCAGGGACAGCCTACTGTACACCAGCATGAGGGAGTGACACCTGCTGGCAGGTACTGGCACAGCCTGCAGCACTGTTCATGAGGGAGTGACAATGGGTGGAAAGTGCAGGGACAGCCTGTAGCACTCCTGCAAAGAGAGTGACACCTACTGGAAGGTTGTAGGACAGCCTGCAGCACTCCTGCATGGGGGAATGACACCGACTGGAAGGTGGTAGGATAGTCTGCAGCACTCCTGCATGCGGGAGTAACTCTGGCTGGAAGGTAATGGCACAGCCAGCAGCACTCCTGCATGAGGGAGTGACACCATCTTTAAGGTGCTGGCACAGCCTAAAGCACTCCTTCCTGGTGTAGAGACCGCTACAGGAAGGTGCTGTCACAGCCTGTAGCACTCTTGAATGAGGGAGTGACACCTGCTGGAAGGTGTTTGCACAGCTTGCAGCACTTGTGCATGAGAGAGAGACACCTAGATGTGCAGGTACAGCCTGCAGCACTCCTGCATGAGGGAGGGACACCTGCTGGAAGGTGAAGGGAAAACTTGCAGCACTCTTTCTTAAGGGAGTAACACCTACTGGATGGTGCTGGGAGAGCCTGCTGCACTTCTGCCTGGGGGAGTGCCATGTACTAGAAGGTGCTAGGACAGCCTGCAGCACTCCTGCATGGGGGAGTAACACCTCTGGGAGGTACAGGCACAGCCTGAAGCACCTGCATGGGGGATTGACACCTGCTGGAAGGTGCCGGGACAACCTGCAGCACTCCTGCATGGGGGAAGGACACTTGCTGGGAGGTACAGGCACAGCCTGCAGCACACATGCATGGGGGATTGACATCTGCTGGAATGTGCCAGGACAACCTGCAACACTCCTGCATGGGGGGCGGACACCTGCTGGAAGGTGCTGGGATAGCCTACAGCACTCCTGAATAGGTGAATGACACCTGCTGAAAGGTATAGGGACAGCCTGCAGTACTCCTTCAAGGGGAGTAACACCGGCTGGAAGGTGCTGGCACAGCCTGAAGCACTCCTTCCTGGGGGAGTGACACCGGTTGGAAGGTTCTGGGACAGCTTGCAGCACTCCTGCATGGGGGAGTAACACCGGCTGTAAGTACCGGCACGTCCTGCAGCACTCTTTCATGGGGTAGTGACACCTGCTGGAAGGTGCTGGCACAGCCTGAATCACTCCTGCATGAGGGAGTGGCACCTACTGGAAGGTGCTGTCACAGCCTTCAATACTCCTGAATTAGGGAGTGCCACCTGCTTGAAGGTGCTGGCACAGCCAACAGCACTTGTGCATGAGAGAGTGAAACCTACCTGAAGGTGCAGGGACAGCCTGTAGCACTCCTGCATGGAGGATTGACACCAGATGGAAGGTGCTGGCACAGACTGAAGAGCTCCTTCCTGGGGGAGGGACACCTGCTGGAAAGTGCTGGGAAAGCCTGCAGCACTCCTGCATGGCGGAGTGACACCTGCGAGAAGGTGCCAGGACAGCCTGCCGCACTCCTACACGAGAGACGGACTCCTGCTAGAAGGTGCAGGGACAGCCTGCAGCATCATGCATGAGGGTGTAACATCTACTAGAAGGTGCTGTGACAGCCTGCAGCATTCCTGCATGGTGGAGTGACACCTACTAGAAGGTGCTGGGACAGGCTGCCACACTCCTGCATGGGGGAGTGAAACCACTGGAATGTACCAGCACAGCCTGCTCCACTACCGCATGGGGGAATGAAACCTGAGGGAAAGTGCAGGGACAGCCTGCAGCACACCTGCTTGGGGGAATGACACCTGCTGGAAGGTGCTAGGACAGCCTGCAGCATTCCTGCATGGGGGAGTGACACCTACTAGAAGGTGCTGGGACAGACTGCCGCACTCCTGCATGGGGGAGTGAAACAACTGAAATGTACCAGCACAGCCTGCACCACTACCGTACGGGGGAATGACACCTGATGGAGCGTGCCGGGACAGCCTGAAGCACACATGCTTGGGGGAGTGACACCTGCTGGAAGGTGCTGGCACAGCCTGCAGCACTCCTTTTTGGGGGAGTGACATCTACTGAAAGGTGCTAGCCCAGTCCGCAGCACTCCTGCATGGGGGAGTAACACCTGCTGGAATGTACCGGCACAGCCTGCAGCACACCTGCATGGGGGAATGACACCTGCAGGAAGGTGCAGGGACAGTCTGCAGTTCTCCTGCATGGGGGAGTGACACCTGCTGGAAGGTGCTAGCACAGCCTGCAGCACTTGTGCATGAGGGAGTGACACTTGCTGGAAGGTGCCAGGACAGCCTACAGCACTCCTGCATGGGGGGAACACATGCTACAAGGTGCAGGGACAGCCTACAGCACTTCTTCATGAGGAAGTAGTACCTACTGCAAGGTGCTTGGACAGCATGTAGCACTCCTGCATGGGGAAGTGACCCCTACTGGAAGGTGCTATGAGAGCCTTCAGTACTCCTGCATGGGGGAGTAGCACCAGCTGAAAAGTAATGGCACAACCTGCAACACTCCGGCATGGGGGATAGACACCTGCTGGTATGTGGAAGGACACCCTGCGGCACTCCTTCATGAGGGAGGGACACCTGCTAGAAGGTGCAGGGACAGCCTGAAGCACTCCTGCATGTGGGAGGGACACCTGCTTAGAAGGTGCAGGGACAGGCTGCAGCACTCCTGCATGACGGAGTGACATTTGCTGCTGGGTGCCTGGACAGCATGCAGCACTCCTCCATGGATGAGTGACCCCTGCTGGAAGGTACAGGGAAAGCCTGTAGCACTCCTGCAATTCGGAGTGACACCTACTGGAAGGTGCTAGGACAGACTGATTCACTCTTGCATGGAAAAATGACACCAGATGGAAGGTACCAGCACAGCCTGCAACACTCCCACATGGGGGAATGACACCTACTGGAAGGAGCTAGGACAGTCTGCAGCACTTCTTCATGAGGGAGGGACACCTGCTAGAAGGTACAGGGACAGCCTGCAGCACTCCTGCATGAGGGAATAACACTTACTGTAAGGTACCGGCACAGCCTGCAGCACACCTGCTTGGGGGAATGACTCCTGCTGCAAGGTGCATGGACAGCCGGCAGCACTCCAGCATCAGGGAATTACACCTGCTGGAAGGTGCATGGAAAGCCTGCAGCACTCCTGCATGGGGAAGGATACCTGTTGGAAGGTGCATGGACAGCCTGCAGCACTCTTTCATGGGGAAGTGACACCTGCCAGAAGGTGCTAGGACAGCCAGCAGCACTCTTGCATGGGGAAGTGACACCTGCCGAAAAGTGCTGGGACACCATGCAGCATTCCTGCATGGGGGCGTGACACCTGCTGGAAGGTGCCGGGACAGCCTGAAGCAGTCCTCCATGGGGGAGTGACACCTCGTGGAAGGTACAGGCACAGCCTGCAGCACTATCGCATGGGGTAATGACACCTTCTGGAAAGTGCCGGGACAGACTGCAGCCCTCCTGCATGGGAGAATGACACCTGCTGGAAAGTGCACAGACAGCCTGCAGCACTCCTGCATGAGGGAGTGACACCTGCTGGAAGGTGCTAGCACTGCCTGCAGCACTTGTGCATGAGAGAGTGACACCTGCTGGAAGGTGCCGAGACAGCCTGTTGTACTCCTTCATGAGGGGGAACACCTGCAACAAAGTGGAGGGACAGTCTGCAGCACTCTTTCATGAGGAAGTAATACCTACTGCAAGGTGCTGGGACAGCATGTAGCACTCCTGCATGGGGAAGTGACACCTACTGGAAGGTGCTAGGACAGCCTTAAGTACTCCTGCATGAGGTAGTAACACCGACTGGAAAGTAATGGCACAGCCTGCAGCACTCCTTCATAGGGGAAAGACACCTGCTGGTAGGTGCAATGTCAGCCTACAGCACTCCTGCATAAGGGAAGGACACCTCCTAGAATGTGTAGGGACAGTCTGCAGAACTTCTGCATGGTGGAGTGACACCTACTGTAAGGTGTTAGGACAGACTGCTTCACTACTGCATGGGAAAGTAACACAGGATGAAAGGTACAGGCACAGCCTGAAGCACTCCTGCATGGGGGAATGACACCTGCTGGAAGGTGCATGGACAGCTTGCATCACTCCAGCATGGATGAGTGAAACCTGCTGAAAAGAGCATGGACAGCCTGCAGCACTCCTGCATGAGGAATGACATCTACAGGAAGGTGCTAGGACAGCCTGCAGCACTCCTGCATGGGAGAGTGACACCGGCTGGAAGGTACCGGCACAGATTTCAGCACACATGCATGGGGAATAACACCTGTTGAAAGGTGCAGGGAGATCCTGCAGCATTCCTGGATGCGGTAGTGAAAACCCTGGAGGTACCAGCGCAGCCTGCAGCACTACCGCATGGGGGAGTGACACCAGCTGGAAAGTGCCAGGACAGCCTGCAGCACTCCTGCATGGGGGAGTAACAACGGTTGGAAGGTACCAGAATAGTGTGCAGCACTCCTGCATGGTGTATGACACCTGTTGGAAGGTGCCAGGACAGTCTACAGCACTACTGCATGGGGGAGTTACACCTCCTGGAAGGTACCGGCACAACCTTTAGCATTACCGCATGAGGGAATGACACCTGCTGGAAGGTGCCAGGACAGCCTGAAGCACTGCTCTAGCGTGGAGTGACACCCGCTGGAAGGTGCTGGGACAGCCTGCATCACTCCTGCATGTGGGAGTGACACCTGCTGGAAGGTGTAGTGACAGCCTGCAGCATTCCTGCATGGGGGATTGATACCTGAAGGAATGTACCGGCACAGCTTGCAGCACACCTACATAGGGGAATGACACCTGCTGGAAGGTGCAGGGACTGCCTGCAACTCTCCTGCATGAGGTAGGGAAACCTGCTAGAAGGTGCTGGCACAGCCTGTAGCACTCCTGCATGATGGAGTGACACCTGCTGGAAGGTGCAGGGACAGCCTGCAACACTCCTGCATGAAGTAGGGAAACCTGCTAGAAGGTGTAGGGACAGCTTGCAGCACTCCTGCATGAGGGAGTAACAGCTACTGGAAGGTGCAGGGACACCCTACAACTCTCCTGCATGAGGTGAGGAAACCTACTAGAAGGTGCTGGCACAGCCTGTAGCACTCCTGCATGGGGGATTGAGACCTACTGGAAGGCGCCAGGACAGCCAGCAGCACTCCTGCCTGGGGGAGTAACACCTGAAGGAATGCACTGGCACAGCCTGCAGCACACCTACATGGGGGAATGACCCCTACTGGAAGGCGCCAGGACAGCCAGCTGCACTCCTTCCTGGGGGTGTAACACCTGAAGGAATGTCCCAGCATAGCCTACAGCACTCCTTCATGTGGGAGTGAAACCTGCTGGAAGGTGCTGGAATAAGTTGTAGCACTCGTATATGAGGGAGTGACACCTGCTGGAACGTGCTGGGAAAGCCTGGAGCACTCCTGCAAAGGGAATGACACCTCTTGGAAGGTACCGGCACAGCCTGCAGCACTACCGCATGAGGGAATGACACCTGCTGGAAGATGGTGGGACAGCATTCAGCACTCCTGCATGGAGGAGTGACACAGGTTAGAAGGTGCTGTCACAGCCTAAAGCACTGCATGAGGGAGTGACACCTGTTAGAAGGTGCAGGGACAGCCTGAAGTACTCCTGCATGTGGGAGTGACACATGAGGGAAGTTGCTGACACAGCATGAAACTCTTGTGCATGAGGGAGTGACACCTCCTGGAATGTGTAGGGACAGCCTGCAGCACTCCTGAATGAGGGAGGGACACCTGATAGAAGGTGTATCGACACCCTGCAGCACTCCTGCATGAGGGAGTAAAACCTACTGGAAGGTGCTGGGACAACAAGCAGCAATCCAGCATGGTAGAGTGACAACTACTGGAAGGTGCTAGGAGAGCCTGCAGCACTCCTGCATGGGGGAGTGACACCAGCTGGAAGGTACTGGCACAGATTTCAGCACACATGCATGGGGGAATAACACCTGCTGGAAGGTTAGTGAAACCCCTGGAAGTTACCAGTGCAGCCTGCAGCACTACCACATGGGGGAGTGACACCAGCGGGAAAGTGCCAGGACAGCCTGCAGAACTCCTGCATGGGGGAGTGACAAATGCTGGAATTGGCAGGAACAGCTTGCAGCACTCCTGCATGAGGGAGTGAAACCTGCTGGAAGGTACTGGGACAGCCTGCAGCACTCCTTCATGGGCGAGTGACACCTACTGGAAGGTGCTAGGACAGTCAGCAGCACTCCTGCACGGGGGAATAACAACGGTTGGAAGGTACTAGCATAGTGTGCAGCATTCCTGCATGGGGTATGACACCTGTTGAAAGGTGCCGGGACAGCCTACAGCACTACTGCATGGGGGAGTAACATCTCTTGGAAGGTACCGGCACACCTGAAGCATTACTGCATGTGAGGGAATGCACCTGCTGGAAGGTCCCGGGATGGCCTTCAGCACTCATGCATGGAGGAGTGACACCAGTTGGAAGATGCTGGCACAGCCTGAAGCACTGCTGCATGGGGAAGTGACACCACCTGAAAGGTGCTGGGACAGCCTGCAGCACTCCAGCATGTGGGTGTGACACCTGCTGGAAGGTGCTGGCACAGCCTGCAGCACTCCTGCATGAGGGAGTGACACCTACAGATAGGTGCTAGAATAGCCTGCAGCACTTCTGCATGGGGAAGTGACACCTACTGGAAGGTGCTAGGTCAGTCTGCAGCAATCCTGCTTGGGGGAGAAACACTGACTGGAAGGTACCGGAACAGCCTGCAGCACTCCTTCATGGGGAGAGACACCTGCTGGAAGGTGCTGGGACAGCATGCACCACATGTGCATGAGAGAGTGACACCTGCTGGAAGGTGCAGGGACAGCCTGCAACACTCCTGCATGGGGGAGCGTCACCTGCTGGAAGTTGTTGTCACAGCCTACACCACGTTTGCATGAGAGAGTGACACCTACTTGAGATTCTGGGACAGCCTGAAGCAATCTTGCATGTGTGAGTAACATCAGCTGGAAATGTACAGTCACAGCCTGCAGCACACCTGCATGGGGGAGTGACCCGGCTATAAGGTGCCAGGACAGCCTGCTGCAGTCCTGAATCAGTGAGTGACACCTGCTGGAAGGTACTCGGACAGCCTGCAGCACTCCTACATGGGGAATGACATATGCTGGATGGTGCCGGGACAGCCGGCAGCACTCCAGCATGGGGGAGTGACTCCTGCTGGAAGGTGCAGGGACATCCTGCAGCACTCCTTCATGGAGGAGTGACACCTGCTGGAAAAGTGCTGGCACAGCCTGCAGCACTCCTGCATGAGGGAGTGACAACTGCTGGAAGGTGTAGGGACAGCCTGCAGTACTCTTTCACGAGGGTGGGACTCCTGCTAGAAGGTGCAGGGACAGCCTGCATCATGCATGAGGATGTAACACCTACTGGAAGGTTCAGGGACAGCCTGTAGCACTCCTGCATGGGGGAGTGACACCGATTGGAAGGGGCTAGGACGTTCAGCAGCACTCCTGCATGAGGGAGTAACACCAGTTGGAAGGTACCGGATTAGCCTGCAGCACTCCTGCATGGGGGATTGACACCTCCTGAAGGTACCGGCGCAACCTGCAGAACTACCGCATGAGGGAATGACATCTCCTGGAAGGTGCCGGGACAGCCTGCAACTCTCCTGCATGTGGGAGTAACACCGGTTGGTAGGTACCAGCATAGCCTGCAGCACTCCTGCTTGTGGGAGTGAAACCTGCTGGAAGGTGCTGGCATAGCTTGTAGGACTTCTATATGAGGGAGTGACACCTGCTGAAACGTGCTGAGAAAGCCTGGAGCACTCCTGCATAGGGGAGTGACACCTTTTGGAAGGTACCGGCACAGCCTGCGGCACTCCTGCATGAGAGAATAACACCTGCTTGAAGATGGTGGGACAGCATTCAGCACTCCTGCATGGAGGAGTGACACAGGCTGAAAGGGGCAGGGACAGCCTGAGGTACTCCTGCATGGGGTAGTGAAATCCCTGGAAGGTACCAGGACAGCCTGCAGCACTACCGCATGGGGGGTGTCACCAGCTGGAAAGTGCCAGGACAGCCTGCAGCACTCCTGCATGAGGGAGTGACAAATGCTGGAATTGGCAGGAACAGCTTGCAGCACTCCTGCATGAGGGAGTGAAACCTGCTAGAAGGTACTGGGACAGCCTGCAGCACTCCTGCATGAGGGAGTAACACCTACTGGAAGGTGCTGGGACAGCATGCAGCACTCCTGCATGGTAAAGTGACACCTACTGGCAGGTGCTAGGACAGCCTGCAGCACTCCTACATGGGGGAGTGACACCGGCTGTAAGGTACCGGCACACATTTCAGCACACATGCATGGGGGAATAACACCTACTGGAAGGTGCAGGGAGAGCCTGCAGTACTCTTGCATGCGGTAGTGAAACCCCTGGAAGGTACCAGCGCAGCCTGCAGCACTACCGCATGGGGGAGTGACACCTGCTGGAAGGTGCCAGGACAGCCTGCAGCACTCCTGCATGAAGGAGTGACAAATGCTGGAATGTGCTGGCACAGCTTGCAGCACTCCTGCATGAGGGAGTGAAACCTGCTGGAAGGTACTGGGACAGCCTGCAGCACTCCTTCATGGGCGAGTGACACATACTGGAAGGTGCTAGGACAGTCAGCAGCACTCCTGCATGGGATAATAACAATGGTTGGAAGATACCGGCATAGTGTACAGCACTCCTGCATGAGGTATGACACCTGTTGGAAGGTGCTGGGACAGTCTACAGCACTACTGCATGGGAGAGTTACACCTCCTGGAAGGTACTGGCACAACCTGCAGCATTACCGCATGAGGGAATGACACCTGCTGGAAGGTGCCAGGACAGCCTCAGCCTGAAACACTGCTCTAGGGTGGAGTGACACCAGCTGGAAGGTGCTTGGACAGCCTGCAGCACTCCTGCATGTGGGAGGGACACCGGCTGGAAGGTGCTGGCGCGGCCTGAAGCACTGCTCCATTGGGGAGTGACACCAGCTGGAAAGTGCTGGGAGAGTCTGCACCACTCCTGCATGGGGGAGTGACACCTTCTGGAAGGTGGTAAGACAGCCTGTAGCATTCCTGCACAGGGGAGTTACAACTGCTAGAATGTGCTGGTACAGGCTGCAGCACCCCTGCATGGGGGAGTGACACCTTCTGCAAGGTACTGGCACAAGCTGCAGCACTACCGCATGAGGGAATGAAACTTGCTCGAAGGTGCCAGGACAGCCTTCAGCACTCATGCGTGGAGGAGTGACACCTGCTGGATGGTGCAGGGACAGCCTGCAGCACTCCTGCATGTGGGTGTGACACCTGCTGGAAGGTGCTGCACAGCCTGAAGCACTCCTGCATGAGGAGTGACACCTGCTGGATGGTGGAGGGACAGCCTGCAGTACTCCTGCATGTGGGAGTGACACCTGAGGGAAGTTGCTGGCACATCCTGCAACACTTGTTCATGAGGGAGTGACACCTCCTGGAATGTGCAGGGACAGCCTGCAGCACTCCTGCATGATGGAGTAACACCTACTGGAAGGTGCTGGGACAGCATGAAGCACTCCTGCTTGGGGTAGTAACACCAGTTGCAAGGTGCTGGCACAGACTTCAGCACACATGCATGGGGGATTACACCGGCTGCAAGGTGAAGGGAGAGCCTTCAGCACTCCTGCTTCAGGGAGTGACACCTGCTTGAAGGTGCCTGCACAGTCTGCAGTACTTGTGCATGAGAGTGACAACTGCTGGTAGGTTCAGGGACAGCATGCAGCACTCCTGCATGAAGGAGGAACACCTGCTGGAAGGTTCATGGACAGCCTGCAGCACTCTTGCAGGGGGAATACACCAGATGGAAGGTGCATTGACAGCCTGCATCATTCCTGCATGGAGGAGTGACACCTACTGGAAGGTGGCAGGACAGCCTGCAGCACTCCTGCATGGGGGAATGACACCTGAAGGAAGCTGCTGGGACAGCCTGCAGCACTCCTGCATGAGGGTGTGACACACCTGCTGGCAGGTGCAGGGACAGCCTGCAGCTATCCTGCATGTTGGAGTGACTCCTGCTGGAAATTGCTGGCACAGCCTGCAGTACTTCTGCATGAGGGAGGGACACCTGCGTTAAGGTGCTGGCACAGCCTGCAGCACTCCTGCATGTGGGAGAGACACCTGGTAGAAGGTATAGGGACAGTACGCAGCACTCCTGCATGAGGGAGTAACACCTACTGGAAGGTGCTGGGATAGACTGCAGCACTCCTGCATGGGGAACTGGCATGAGCAGTAAGGTGCTGGCACAGCCTGTAGCAGTCCTGCATGAGGATGTGGCAAACCTGCTGGAAGTTCCAGGGACAGACTGCAGCACTCCTGCATGTGAGAGTGACACCTGATGGAAGGTGCTGGCACAGCCTATAGCACTACTGCCTGCAAGAGTGACACCTGCTGGAATGTGCGTTGACAGCTTGCATCACTCTTGCATGAGGGAGAGACACCTGCTAGAAGGTGTAGGGACAGCTTGCATCACTTCTGCATGAGGGAGTGACACCTGCTGGAAGGTGCTGGGACACCCTCAGTATTCCTGTATGTAGGAGTGACACCTGATGGAAGTTGGTGGCACTGTCTGCAACACTTGTTCATGAGGGAGTGACACCTGCTGGAATGTGCAGGGAGAGAGGGCAGCATTCCTGCATGAGGGAGTAACACCTACTGGAAGGTGCTGGGACAACATTCAGCACTCCTGCTTGGGGGATTAACACCGGTTGGAAGGTGCTGTCACAGACTTCAGGACGCATGTATAGGGGAATGACATCGGCTGGAAGGTGCATGGATAGACTGCAGCACTCCTGTATGGGGGAGTGTCAACTGCTGTAAAGTGCTGGCACAGCCTCCAGAACTTGTGCATGAAGGAGTGACCCCTGCTGGAAGGTGCTGGCACAGTCTGCATTACTTGTGCATGAGAAAGTGACAACTGCTGGTAGGTGCAGGGACAGAATGCCGCACTCCTGCATGAAGGAGGAACACCTGCTAGAAGGTGCAGGGACAGCCTGCAGCACTCCTCCATGAGGGAGTAACACCTACTTTAAGGTATCGGCACAGCCTGCAGCACACCTGCGTGGGGGAGTAACACCCGAAAGAATGTACTGGCACAGTCTGCAGCACACCTACATGGGGGAATGACACCTGCTGGAAGGTGCTGGAACAGACTGCAGCACACCTGCATGAGGGAGTGACACCTGCAAGAAGGTGCTAGCACAGCCTGCAGCACTTGTGCATGAGGGAGTGACATCTGCTGGAAGGTGCAGGGACAGCCTGCAGCACTCCTGCATGAGGGGGAACACCTGCTACAAGGTGCAGGGACAGCCTGCAGCACTCCTTCATGAGGAAGTATTACCTACTGTAAGGTGCTTGGACAGCATATACCACTCCTGCATGTGGAAGTGACCCCTACTGGGAGGTGCTACGACATCCTTCAGTACTCCTGCATGGAGGAGTAACACGGGGTGGAAAGTAACGGTACAACCTGCAGCACTCCTGCATGGTGGATAGACACCTGCTGGAAGGAGCTAGGAATGCTGGAAGGTACCGGAACAGACTGCAGCACTACTGCATGGGGGAGCAACACCTGCTGGAAGGTGCTGGCACAGCCTGCAGCACGTGTGCATGAGAGAGTGACACCTACTGGAAGGTGCAGAGACAGCTTGCAGCTCCTGCATGAGGGAGTGACACCTGCTGGAAGGTGCAGGGACAGCCTGAAATACCCCTGCATGAGGGAGTGACACCTCCAGGAAGGTTCTTGGACAGCCTGCAGCACTCCTGCATGAGGGAATAACACCTACTGTAAGGTACTGGCACTGCCGGCAGCACACCTGCATGGGGGAGTGACTCCTGTTACAAGGTGCATGGACATCCTGCAGCACTCCTGCATAGGGGAATTACACCTGCTGGAAAGTGCATGGAAAGCTTGCAGCACTCCTTCATGGGGAATAACAACTGCTTGAAGGAGCTAGGACAGCCTGCAGCACTCCTGCATTGGCAAATGACACCTGCGAAGGTACAGGCACAGCCTGAAGCACTGCTCAATGGGGGAGTGACACTAGCTGGAAGGTGCTAGGACAGCTTGCAGCACTCCTGCATGAGGGAATGACACCTTCTGAAACGTGCAAGGACAGCCTGCAGCACTCCTGCATGAGGGAGTGTCACCTGTTGGAAGGTGCCAGGACAGCCTGCAGCACTTGTGCATGAGGGAATGACACCTGTTGGAAGGTGCAGGGACAGCCTGCAGCACTCCTGCATTAGGAAGGGACACCTGCTAGAAAGTGTAGTGAAAGCCTGCAGCACTCCTGCATGAGGGAGTAACAGCCACTGGAAGGTGCCAGGACAGCCAGCAGCACTCCTGCTTGGGGGAGTAACACCCAATGGAATGTACCGGCACAACCTGCAGCATACCTGAATGGGGGAGTGACACCTGATGGGAGGTGCTAGGACATCCTGCAGCACTTGTGCATGAGGGAGTGACACCTGCTGAAAGGTGCTGGGACAGCCTGCAGCACTCCTGATGAGGGGAACACCTGCTACATGGTGCATGGACAGCCTGCAACACTCCTTCATGAGGAAGTAATACCTACTGTAAGGTGCTTGGACAGCATGTAGCACTCCTGCATGGAGAAGTGACCCCTACTGGAAGGTGCTACGACGGCCTTCAGTACTCCTGCATGGGGGAGTAACACCGGCTGTAAAGTAATGGCACAACCTGCTGCACTCCTGCATGGGGGATAGACACCTGCTGGTAGGTGCAAGGACAGCCTGCAGCACTCCTGCATGAGGGAAGGAAAGCTGCTAGAAGGTGCAATGACAGCTTGCAGCACTCCTGCATGAGGGAGTGACACCGGCTGGAAGGTGTAGGGACAGCCTGCATCACTCCTGCACGAGGGAGGAACAACTGCTAGAAGGTGCAAGGACAGCCTGCAGCACTCCTGCATTAGGGCATAACATCTACTGGAAGGTGCCGTGACAGCCTGGAGCACTCCTGCATGGGGGAGTGACACCTGCTGTAAGGTGATGGCACAGCCTGCAGCACTCCTCCATGAGGGAATGACACTGCTGGAAGGTGCTGGGACAGCCTGCAGCACTCCTTCATGGGGGAGTGACACAGTGGAACGTGCTAGGACTGTCTACAGGACTCCTGCATGGGGGAGTAACACTGACTGGAAGGTAGTGGCATAGCCTGAAGCACTCCTGCATGGGGGAATAACACCTGCTGGAAGGTGTCGTGACAGCCTGCTTACCCCTGCATTGTGGAGTGACATCTCCTGGAAGGTACGGGCACAGCCTGCAGCACTACCGCCTGGGGGAATGACACGTGATTGAAGGTGCCAGTACAGCCTGCAGCACTCCTGCATGGAGGAGTGACACCAGCTGGAAGGTGCTGGCACAGCATGCAGCACTCCTGCCTGAGAGAGTGAAACCTGCTGGAAGGTGCCGGGACAGCCTGCAGTACTCCTTCATGTGGGAGTGACACCTGAGGGAAGTTGCTGGCACAGCCTGGAGCATTTGTGCTTGAGGGAGTGATACCTTCTGTAATGTGCATGGACAGCCTGCAGCACTCTTGCATGAGGGAGGGAACCTGCTAGAAGATGCAGGGACTGACTGCAGCACTCCTGCATGGGGGAGTGAAACCTAATGGAAGGTGCTAATTCAGCCTGCAGCCTTCCTGCATGGGGAAGTAACACCGTCTCGAAGGTACCGCCACAGACTTCAGCACACCTGCATGCGGGAGTGACTCCTACTGAAAGGTGCATGGACAGCCTAAAGCACACCTGCATCGGGGAATAACACCTGCTAGAAAGTGCTGACACAGCCTGCAGCACTCCTGCATGAGGGAGTGAAACCTACTGGAAGGTGGTAGACAGCCTGCAGCACTCCTGCATGGGCAAGTGATGCCTAATGGAAAGTGCTAGGACAGCCTGCAGCTCTCCTGCATGTGGAAGTAACACCCACTGGTAGGTGCCAGCACAGACTTCAGCACTGCTCCATGAGGGAGTGACACCAGCTGGAAGGTGCTGGGACAGCATGCAGCAATTCTGCATGAGAGAAGGACACCTGCTGGAAAGTGCTTAGACAGCATGCAGCACTCCTGCTTGAGGGAGTGTCACCTGCTGGAAGGTGCGAGGACAGCCTGCAGTTCCTGCATGAGGGAGTAACACCTGCTGGAAGGTGCAGGGACACCGGAAGCACTCATGCATGAGAGAGTGACACCAGCTGGAAGGTGCAGAGACAGCCTGCAGCTCCTGCATGATGGAGTGACAAATGCTGGAAGGTGCAGGGACAGCCAAGGGCACTCCTGCATGAGTGAGTAACACCTACTGGAAGGTTCTGGGACAGCCTGCAGCACTCTTGCATGGGGGAGTAACACTGGCTGTAAAGTACCGTCACAGCCTGCAGCACACCTGCATGGGTGAGTGACACCTGCTGGAAGTGCCAGGACAGTCTGTAGCACTCCTGCATCAGTGAGTGACACCTGCTGGAAGGTGCTGGGACAGCTTGCAGCACTCCGACATAGGGGAGTGACTACTGCTGGAAGGTGCATGAACCGCCTGCAGCATTATTGATTAGAGAATGACACCTGTTGGAACGTGCATGGACAGCCTGCAGCACTCCTGCATGAAGGAGTGACACCTCCTGGAAGGTGCAGGACATCCTGCAGCACTTCTGAATGGGGGAGTAACACCGGCTGGAAGGTACCGGCCCAACTTGCAGCACTCCTGTATGGGGGACTGACACCTGGTGGAAGGTGCCTGGACAGCCTGCAGCACTCCTAAATGGAGAGAATGACACCTGCTGGAAGGTGACAGGACAGATGCAGCACTCCTGAATGGAGGAGTGACACCGGCTGGAAGATGTACAGACAGCCTGCAGCACTCCTGCAGGAGGGAGGGACACCTGCTAGAAGGGGCAAGGACAACCTTCAGCTCTCCTGCATAAGGGAGTGACACCTGCTGAAAAGCGATGGGACAGCCTGCAGCACTCCTTCATGGGGGAGTGACACCTACTGGAAGGTGCTAGGATAGTCTGATGCACTCCTGTATGAGGGAGTGACACCTGCTGAAAGGTACCAGGACAGCTTGCAGCAGTCCTGCATGGGGGAGTGACACCTCCGGGAAGGTACTGGCACAGCCTGCAGCACCACCGCATGGGGGAATGACAACTGCTGGAAGGTGCCAGGACAGCATGCAGCACTCCTGCATGGAGGAGTGACAAAGGCTGGAAGGTACTGGCACAGCCTGAAGCACTCCTGCCTGAGGGAGTGACACATGCTGGAAGGTGCAGGGACAGACCGCAGTACTCCTGCATGTGAGAGTGTCACCTGAAAGAAGTTGTTGGCACAGTCTGCAGCACTTGTGCATGAGGGAGTGACACCTGCTGGAATGTGCAGGGACATCCTTCAGCACTCCTGCATCGGTGAGTGACACCTGCTGGAAAGTGCTGTGACAGCCTGCAGCACTCCAGCATGGGGGAGTGACTCTTGCTGGAAGGTGCATGGACTTCCTGCAGCATTATTGCATTAGTGAATGACACCTGCTGGAACATGCATGTACAGCCTGCAGCACTCCTGCATTGGGGAGTGACACCAACTGGAAGGTGCTAGGACAGCCTGCAGCACTTCTGATTGGGGGAGTAACATTGGCTGGAAGGTACCTGCACAACTTGCAACTCCTGCATGGGGGAATGACACCTGAGGGAAGGTGGCTAGACAGCCTGTAGCACTCCTGCATGGGGGAGTGACACCTGCTGGAAGGTACCTTCACAGCTGTAGCACTCCTGAATGGGGGAATGACACCTGCTGGAAGGTGACGGGACAGCCTGCAGCACTCCTTCATTAGGGAATGACACCAGCTGGAAGGTGCTCGCACAGCCTGAATCACTCCTTCGTGGGGGAGGGATACTGTCTGGAAGGTGCTGAGACAGCCTGCAGCACTCCAGCATCAGTGAGTGACACCTGCTGGAAAGTGCTGGGACAGCCAGCAGCACTCCTACATGGGGAATGGCACATGCTGGAAGGTGCCGGGACAGTCTGTAGCACTCCTGCATTGGGGTGTGATACCAACTGGAAGGTGCTAGGACAGCCTAGCACCTCTGAATGGGAGAGTAACATCGGCTAGAAGGTAACAGCATAACTTGCAGCATTCCTGCATGGGAGAATGATACCTGATGGAAGGTGGCTAGACAGCCTATAGCACTCCTGCATGGGGGAGTGACACCTGCTGGAAGGTACCTTCACAGCATGCAGCACTCCTACATGGGGAGTAACACCGGCTGGAAACCGACACAGCCTGCAGCACACATGCACTGTGGAATGACACCTGCTGGAAGGTGACGGGACAGCATGCAGAACTCCTGCTTGCGGGAGTGACATCTCCTGGAAGGTACTGGCACAGCCTGCAGCACTACAGTATGGGGGAATGCCAACTGCTGGAAGGTGCCGGTACAGCTTGCAGCACTCCTGCATGGAGGGGTGGCACTGGCTGGAATGTGCTGGCACAGCCTGAAGCACTCCTTCCTGGGGGAGTGACACCTACTGGAAGGTGCTGTCACAGCCTGCAGCACTACTGCATGGGGGAATAAGACCGGCTGGAAGGTACTCGCACAGCCTGCAGCACACATACACGGGTGAGTGAAACCTGCTGGATGGTGCCGGGACAGCCTGCAGCCCTCATGCATGGGGGAGTGACAACTGCTGGAAGGTGCTGTCACAGCCTGCAGCACTACTGCATGAGGGAATGACACCTGCTGGAAGGTGCAGGGAAAGCCTGCAGCACTCCTGCATGGGGGAGTGACAAAAGCTGTAAAGTGCTGGCATAGTCTACAGCATTTGTACATGAGGGAGTGAAACCTGCTAGAAGGTGCTGGCACAGCCTGCAGCACTTGTGCATGAGGGAGTGACACCTGCTGGAAGGTGAAGGGACAGCTTGCAGCACTTCTGCATGGGGGAGTGCGACCTACTGGAAGCTGCTAGGACAGCCTGTTGCACTCCTGCATGGGCGAATAACACCAGCTGTAAGGTACCAGCACAGTCTGCAGCACTCTATGTATAAGTGAGTGACATTTGCTGAAAGGTGCCGAGACAGCCTGCAGCACTCCAGCATGGGGGAATGACATCATCTAGATGGTACAGGCAAAGCCTAAAGCACTCCTGCATGGGGAAATGACATGTGCAGGAAGGTGCTGGCACAGCCGGCAGCAGTCCTGCATGACGGTTTGACAAACCTGCTAGAAAGTACATGGACAGCCTCCAGCACTTGTACATGGCAGATTGACACCTGCTGGAAGGGGCAGGGACAGTCTGCAGCACTCCTGAATGGGGGAGTGACACCTACTGGAAGGTGGTAGGACAGCCTGCAGCACTCCTGCATGGATGATTGACACCTGATGGAACGTGCCAGGACAGCCTGTAGCACTCTGTCATTGGGGAGTGAGAACTGTTGGAAGGAGAATGGACCGTCTGCAGCACTAGTGCATGAGGGAGTCACACCTGCTGGAAGGTGCAGGGACATCCTGCAGCAATCCTTCCTGGGGGAGTAACACTGGCTGGAAAGTACCGGCACAGCATGCAGCTTGCCTGCATGGGGGAATGACACCTGCTGGGAACTGCTGGGTGGGCCTGCAGTACTCCTGTATGAGGAAGTAAAAAGTGCTGGAAGGTGCTGGCACAGGCAGCAGCACTCCTGCATGAGGCTGTGACACACCTGCTGGCAGGTGCAGGGACAGCCTGAAGCACTCCTGCATTTTGGAGTGACACCTGCTGGAAGTCACTGGCATAGCCTACAGCACTTGTGCATGAGGGAGTGGCCGCTGCTGGAAGGTGCAGGGACAGCATGCAGACTCCTGCATGAGGGAATAACACCAACTGGAGGGGCTTGAATAGCCGGCAGCACTCCTGCATGGGGGAGTGACACCTGCTGGAAGGAGCTGGGACAGCCTGCTACACTCCTGCAAGGGAGAGTAACACCGGATTTGAGGTACAGGAACACTCTTCAACACACATGCATGGGGGAATGACAACTGCTGGAAGGTGCAGGGACAGCCTGCAGTACTCCTGCATGGGGAAGTGACAAGTGCTGGAAGGTGCAGGGACAGCCTGCAGCACTCCTGCATGTTGGAGTGACATTTGCTGGAAGTTGCAGGCACAGCCTGCAGCATTACTGCATAGGGGAGTGACACCTACTGGATTGTGCTAGGACAGTCTGCAGCACTCCTGCATGGGGGAGTAACACTGGCTAGAAGGTACTGGCACAGCCAGCAGCACTCCTGCATGGGGGAATGACACCTGCTGGAAGGTGCAAGGACAGCCTTCATCACTCCTGCATGGAGGAGTGACACAGACTGTAAGGTGCCGGGACAGCCTGAAGCTCTACTTCTGGGGGGAGTGACTCCAGCTGGAAGGTGCTGGGACAGCCTGCACCATTGTGCATGAAATAGTGACAACTGCAGGATGGAGCAGTCACAGCCGGCAGCACTTGTGCATAAGAGAGTGACACATCCTGGAAGGTGCAGGGACAGTCTGAAGCAATCTTGCATGAGGGAGGAACACCTGTTATGAGGTGCAGTGACAGGCTGCAGTACTCCTACATTAGGGAGTAAAACCTACTGGAAGGTGCTGGGACAGCCTGCAGCACTCCTGTATGGGGGAGTAACACCTGCTGGAAGGTACCGACACAGCCTGCAGCACTCCTGACTGGGGGAAAGACACCTGCTGGAAGGAGCGGGGACAGACTGCAGCACTCCAGCATACGGAAGTGACACCTGCTGGAAGGTGCTGGCACAGCCTGAAGCACTCCTTCATGGGGGAGTGACACCAGCTGGAAGGTGCTGGGACAGCTTGCTGCACTCCTGCATGGGCGAATAACACCGGCTGGAAGGCACCACACAGCCTGCAGCACTCCTGCATGGGGTACTGACACCAGCTGGATGGCGCTGGCAAAGCCTACAGCACTCCAGCATGGGGGAGTGACACCTACTGGAAGTGATATGACAGCTTGCAGCACTCCTGCATGGGAGAGTAACATCGGCTTGAAGATACCAGCACAGAATGCAGCACTGCTGCATGGGGGAATGACACCAGCTGGAGGCTACTGGGACAGCCTGCAGCACTCCTGCATGAGGGTGTGACACACCTGCTGGCAGGTGCAGGGA
>CAJRSG010002426.1:3794446-3814225 GCA_907169655.1 Acomys percivali | reverse complement strand
AGCACTCCTGCATGAGGGTGTGACACACCTGCTGGCAGGTGCAGGGAGAGCCTGCAGCACTCCTGCATGTTGTAGTGACTCCTGCTGGAAGTTGATGGCACAGCCTGCAGCTCTTCTGCACGAGGGAGTGACACCTGCTGGAAGGTGTTAGCACTGACTGCAGCACTTGTGCATGAGTTAGTGATACCTGCTGGAACGTGCAGCAACAGTACGCAGCACTCCTGCATGAGGGAGTAACAACTACTGGAAGGTGCTGGGATAGCCTGTGGCACTCCTGCAAGGGGAAGTGGCATGTGCAGTAAGGTGCTGGCACAACCTGAAGGAGTCCTGCATGAGGGTGTGGCAAACCTGCTGGAAGTTTCAGGGAAAGACTGCAGCAGTCCTGCATGTGACAGTGACACCTGCTGGAAGTTTCTGGCACAGCCTGCAGCACTTGTGCCTGAGGGAGTGATACCTGCTGGAAGGTGCTGGCACAGCCGGCAGCACTAGTGCCTGTGAGAGTGACACCTGAGGGAAGGTGCATTGACAGCCTGCAGCACTCCTGCATGAGGGAGGGGCACCAGCTAAAAAGTGCCTCTACAGACTGCAGCACTCCCCATGGGGGAGTGACCCTTAATGGAAGGTTATAACGGAGGGAATAACACTTACTAGAAGGTGCAGGGAGAGCACGCAGCTCACCTGCATGATGGAGTAACACCTGCTGGAAGGTGCTAGGATAGCCTGCCGCACTCCTGCATAGGGGCATGACTCCTGCTGGAAGGTGCAGGGACAGCCTAAAGCATTTATTCATGGGGGAGTGACACCTGATGGAAGTTGCCTGGACAGCCTGCAGTACTCCTGTATGGTGGAATGAGACCTGCTGGAAGGACCATGGACAGCCTGTTGCACTCGTGCATGAGGGAGTTACACCTGCTGGAAGGTGCATGAACAGCCTGCAGAAATCCTTCTTGGGGGGATACACCTGCTGGAAGGTGCTGGCACAGCCTGGAGCACTCCTGCGTGAGGGACTGACACCTACTGGAAGGTGCTGACACAGCCTGCAGCATTGGTACATGAGGGAGTGACACCTGCTGGAAGGTGCTGGCACAGCCTGCAGCACTTGTAAATGAGGGAGTGACAACTACTGGAAAGTGAAGGGACAGCATGCAACACTCCTGCATGAGTGAGTAATACTTACTGGAAGATTCTGGGACAGCCTGAATCACTCCTACATGAGGGAGTGACACCTACTGGAATGTGCTAGGAGAGCCTGCTGCACTTCTCCATCAGGGAGGGACACCTGCTAGAAGGTGCAGGGACAGCATACTGTACTCTTGCATGAGGGAATAACACTTACTGGAAGGTCCTAGGAAAGCCTGCAGCACTACTGCATGGGGGAATGACACCTGCTGGAAGGTGCCGATACAGACTGCAGCACTCCAGCATGAGGGAGTGATACCTGCTGGAAGGTGCTTTGACAGCCTGCAGCACTCCTGCATAGGGGAGTGAGACCTTCTGGAAGGAGCATGGACAGCCTGCTGCACTCATGCATGAGGGAAGGACACCTGCTGGAAGGTGCATGGACAACATGCAGCAATCCTTCATGGGGGAGTAACACCGGCTGGAAGATACCGGCACAGCATGCAGCACTCCTGCATGGGGGAATGACACCGGCTGGAAGCTGCTGGGACAGCCTGCAGCACTTGTGCATGAGGGTATAACACACCTGCTGGCAGATGCAGGGACAGCCTACAGCACTCCTGCATATTGGAATGGCTCCTGGTTGAAGTTGATGGCACAGCCTGCAGCTCTTCTCCATGAGGAAGTGACACCTGCTGGTAGGTGCTGACACAGACTGCAGCACTTGTGCATGAGTTAGTGACACCTGCTGGAAGGTGCAGGGACAGCACGCAACAATTCTGCATGAAGGAGTAACACCTACTGGAAGGTGCTGGGATAGCCTGTAGCACTCCTGCATGGGGAAGTGGCATGTGCAGTAAGGTACTCGCACAGCCTGATGCAGTCCTGCATTACGGTGTAGCAAACATGCTGGAAGTTCCAGGGACAGATTGCATCACTCCTGAATGTGAGAGTGACACCTGCTGGAAGTTGCTGGCACAGCCTGCAGCACTTGTGCATGAGGGAGTGACACTTGCTGGAAGGTGCTGGGACAGCTGGCAGCACTAGTGCCTGCGAGAATGACACCTGCGGGAAGGTGCATTGACAGCCTGCAGCACTCCTGCATGGGAGAGTAACACCGGATGGAAGGTACCAGCACAACCTGCAGCACTACTGCTTCGGGAATGACACCTGCTGGAAGGTGCAGGGACAGTCTCAAGCACTTATGCATGAGGGAGTGACACCAACTGGAAGGTGCTTGAACAGCCTGCAGCACTCATGCATGGGGGAGTGACACCTGATGGAAGGTGCCTGGACAGCCTGCAGCAATCCTGCATGGGGGAATGAGACCTGCTGGAAGGACCATGGACAACCTGTAGCACTTGTGCATGAGGGAGTGACACATGCTGGAAGGTGCATGGACAGCCTGCAGCAATCCTTCATGGGGGAGTAACACCGGATGGAAGGTACAGGCACAGCATGCAGCTCTCCTGCATGGGGAATGACACCAGCTGGAAGCTGCTGGGACAGCCTGAAGCACTCCTATATGACGGGGTGACACACCAGCTGGCAGGTGCAGGGAGAGCCTGCAGCACTCCTGCATGTTGGAGTGACTCCTGCTGGAAGTTGTTGGCACATCCTGCAGCACTTCTGCATGAGGGAGTGACACGTATTGGAAGGTGCTGGCACAGCCTGCAGCACTTGTTCATGAGTTAATGACACCTGCTGGAAGGTGCTTGCACAGCCAGCAGCACTCCTGCATGGGGGAGTGACACCTGCTGGAAGGTGCCGGGACAGCCTGAAGCAGTCCTGAATTGGGGAGTGACACCTCCTGGAAGGTACCAGCACAGCTTGCAGCACTACCGCATGGGGGAATGACACCTGCTGGAAGGTGCCGGGGCAGTATGCAGCACTCCTGCATGGAAGAGTGACACTGGCCTGAAGGTGCTGGCACAGCCTGAAGCACTATTTCAGGGGTGAGTGTCACCAGCTAGAAGGTGCTTGGACAGCCTACAGTACTTGCGCATGAAGGAGTGACAAAGGCTGAAAGGTACAGGGACAGCCTGCAGCACTCCTGCATGAGGGAGTGACACAGGCTGGAAGGTGCAGGGACAGCCTGAAGCACTCCTGCATGAGGGAGGAACACATGTTAGAAGGTGCAGTGACAGGCTGCAGTACTCCTGCATGATTGAGTAAAACCTACTGGAAGGAGCTAGGACAGCCTGCTGCACCACTGCATCGGAGATTACACCGGCTGGAAGGTACCAGCACAGCCTGCAGCAGTCTAGCATGGGGGTTTGATACACTTTCTGGCAGGTGCAGGTACAGGCTGCAGCACTCCTGCATGAGGGAGGGACACCTGCTAGAAAGTCCAGGGAGAGCCTGCAGCACTGCTGCATGAGGGAGTAACAAATACTGGAAGGTGTGGGATAGCCTGCAACACTCCTGCATGGGGGAGTAACACCTACTGGAAGTGCCAGGACAGCCAGGAACACTCCTGCATGGGGGAGTAACACCGGTTGAAAGGTGCTTGCACAGACTGAAGCACTCCATCAGGGGGGAGTGACACAGGCTGGAAGGTGATGGGAAAGCTTGCATCACTTGTACATGAAGGAGTGACAACTGCAGGAAGGTGCTGCCACACCATGCACCACTTTTGCATGAGAGAGTGACACATGCTGGAGGGTGCAGGGACAGCCTGTTGCACTCCTGAATGAGGGAGGATCACTTACTAGAAGGTGCAGTGACAGGCTGCAGCACTCCTGCATGAGGCAGTGACACCTGCTCTAAGGTGCTGGGACAGCATGCAGCACTCCTTCATGGGGGAATGACACCTGAGGTAAGGTGCTGGGATAGTGCAGCATTCCTGCATTGTGGAATGACACCTGCTGGAAGTTGCCAGGACAGCTAGCCGCACTCCTGCATGGGGAAATAACACCTGCTGGAAGGTACGGGAAGAGCCTGCAGTACTAATGCATGGGGAAGTGACAAGTGGTGGAAGGCCCTGGCACAACCTGCAGTACTTCTGTATGTAGGAGTGACACCTACTGTAAGTTGCTGGCATAGCCTGCAGCACTTGTGCATAAAGGAGTGACACCTGCTGGAAGGTGCAGGGACAGCCTGCAGTACTCCTGCATGTGGGAGTGACACCTGAGGGAAGTTGCTGGCACAGCCTGCAACACTTGTTCATGAGGGAGTGACACCTCCTGCAATGTGCAGGAACAGCCTGCAGCACACCTGCATGAGGGAGTAACACCTACTGGAAGGTGATAGGATAGCCTGCAGCACTCCTGCATCGGGGATTGACACTTAATGGAAGGTGTCAGGACAGCCAGCGGCACTCCTGCATGGGGGAGTAACACCCACTGGAATCTACCGGCACAGCCTGCAGCACACCTGCATGAGGGAGTAACACCTACTGGAGGTGATAGGATAGCCTGCAGCACTCCTGCATGGGGGAGTAACACCCGCTGGAATCTACCGGCACAGCCTGCAGCACACCTGCATGTGGGAATGACACCTGTTGTAAGGTGCAGGGACAACCTGCAGCACTCCTGCATGGTGGAGTGACACCTGCTGGAAGGTGCTAGCCCAGCCTGCAAGACATGTACATGAGGGAGTAATACCTACTGGACGGTGCTAGGACAGCTTGCAGCACTCCAGCATGGGTAGAGAAACCTGCAGGAAAGAGGATGGACAGCCTGCAGCACTCCTGCATGAGGGAGTGACACCTGCTGGAAGGTGCTTGGACAGCTTGCAGCACTCCAGCATGGGTAGAGAAACCTGCAGGAAAGAGGATGGACAGCCTGCAGCACTCCTGCATGAGGGAATGACACCTGCTGGAAGGTGCTGGAACAGCATGCAGCACTCCTGCATGAGGGAGTGACACCTGCTGGAAGGTGCTGGCAGTGCCTGCACACTCCTGCATGGGGGAGTTACACCTTCTGGAAGGTGGCGGGACAGCCTGCAGCACTCCTGCATGGGGGAGTAACAACTACTGGAAACTGGTAGGACAGCCTGCAACACTCCTGCATGGGGGAGTAACACCTGCTGGAAGGCGCTGGGACAGCCTGCAGCACTCCTTCATTGAGGACTGACACCTACTGGAAGGTGCCAGAAGAGTCTGCAGAATTCCTGCATGGGGGAGAAACATCATCTGAATGGTACCGGGACAGCATGCAGCACTCCTGCATGGGGGAGCGACACCTGCTGGAAGATGCCGGGACAGCCTGCAGCAGTCCTTCATGGGGAAGTGTCATGTGCAGGAAGGTGCTGGAACAGTGCCGCAGTCCTGCATGTGGGTGTGGAAAACGTGCTGGAAGGTCCAGGGACACTCTGCAGCACTCCTACAAGGGGGAGAGACTCCTGCTGGAAGGTAACGGGACAGCCTGCAGCACTCCTGCATGGGAGATTAACACAGGCTGGAAGGTACTGGCACAGCCTGCAGCACTCCTGCATGGAAGAATGACACCTACAGGAAGGTCCTGGGACAGCCTGCAGCACTCCTGCATGGAGGAGTGACACCTGCTCGAAGGTACATGGACAGCGTTCAGAACTCCTGCATGGGGGAGTGACACCTGCTGGAAGGTGCTGGCACATCATGCTGCACTCCAGCAAGGGAGAGTAACACCAGATTTAAGGTACCGGCACAGCGTTCAGCACACATGCATGGTGAAATGACACCAGCTGGAAGGTGCAAGGACAGCCTGCAGTACTCCTGTATGGGGAAGTCACAAGTGCTAGAAGGTGCTGGCACAGCCTGCAGCACTCCTTCATGAGGGTGTGCAGCACTCGTGCATGGAAGAGTGACACTGGCTGGAAGGTGCTGGCACAGCCTGAAGCACTCCTTAATGGAGAGTGACACCACATGGAAGGTTCTGTGACAGCTTGCAGAACCTCTGCATGATGGAGTAAAACCTGCTAAAATGTGCTGGCACAGCCAGCAGCACTCCTGCATGAGGGAGTGACACCTTCTGTAAGGTGTAGAGACAGCCTGCAGCACTCCTGTATGACGGAGGACCACCTTCTAAAAGGTGCAGGGACAGCCTGCAGCACTCCTGCATGAGGGAGTAACATTTACTGGAACGTGCTGGGACAGCCTGGAGCATTCCTGCATGGGGGAGTGACACCTACTTGAACGTGCTTGTACAGTCTGCAGCACTCCTGCATGGGGGAGTGACACATCCTGGAAGGTACCGGCACAGCCTGCAGCACTACAATATGGGGAAATGACACTGGCTGTAAGGTGCCAGGACAACCTGCAGCACTCCTGCATGAAGAAGTGAAACTGGCCGGAAGGTCCTGGCACATCCTGAAGCACTGCTCGATGGGGGAGTGACACCAGCTTGAAGGTGCTGGGACAGCCTGCAGTACTGATGCATGTGGGAGTGACACCTGCTTGAAGGTTGTGGCAAAGGCTGCAGCTCTTGTGCATGGTAGAGTGACACCTGCTGGAAGGTGCAGGGACAGCCTGCAGCACTCCAGCATGAGGGAGTAACACTTACTGTAAGGTACCGGCACAGCTTGCCGCACACCCGCATGGGGGAATGACTCCTGCTGGAAGGTGCATGGACAGCCTGCAGCATTCCTGAATAGGGGAATGACACCTGCTTGAAGGTGCCTGCACAGCCTGCAGCACTTCTGCATGAGGGAGTGACACCTGCTGGAAGGTGCTGCGAAAGCCTGAAGCACTCCTGGATAGGGGAGTGACACATACTGGAAGGTGCTAGGACAGCCTGCAGCACTTCTGAATGGGGAGTAACATCGGCTGGAAGGTACCAACACAAATTGCAGCACTCCTGCATGGAAGAGTGACACCTGCTGGAAGGTGCTTGCACAGCCAGAAGCACTCCTTCATGAGGGAGTGACACCTGCTGGAAGGTGAAGGGACAGCCTGCAGCATTCCTGCATGGAGGAATGACAGCTCCTGGAAGGTACCAGGCCAGGCTGAAGCACTGCTGCATTGTGGAATGACACCTGCTGGAAAGGGCAAGGACAGCCTGCAGCACCCCTGCATGAGGGAGTTACCCCTCCTGGATGGTACCAGCACAGGTTACAGCAGTAACGCATGGGAAAATAACACCTACTGGAATGTGCCGAGACAGCCTACAGCACTCCTGCATGGACGAGTGACACCAGCTAGAAGGTACCTGCACAGCCTGCAGCACTCCTGCATGGGGGAATGACACCTCCTGGAAGGTGCCGGGATAGGCAACAGCACTCCTGCATGGGTGAGTGACACTGGCAGGAAGGTGCTGGCACAGTCGGAAGCACTGCTCCATGGGGGAGTGACACCAGCTGTAAGGTGCTGGGACTGACTGTCTTACTCCTGCATGTGGCAGTGACACCTGCAGGAAGGTGCTTGCACAGCCTGCAGCACTCCTGCTTGAGGGAGTGACACCTGCTTGAAGGTGCAGGGGCAGCCTGCAGGACTCCTGACTGTGGGAATGACACCTGGTGGAAGTTGCTGGCACAGCCTGCAGCACTTGTCCATGAGGGAGTGACACCTTCAAGAAGGTGCTAGGACAGCCTGCAGCACTCCTGCATAGGGGAGTAACACCGGCTGGATGGTACCAGCACAGCCTTCAGCACACATGCATGGGGGAATGACACCTGCTGGAAGGTGCTGGCACAGCCTGCAGCACTACTGCATGGAGGGGTGACACCTGCTGGAAGGTGCTGCAACAGCCTGCAGCACCTCTGCATTGGGGAGTGACAGCTACTGGAAGGTGCTAGGACAGCCTGCAGCACCTCTGAATGGGGGAGTAACACCGGCAGGAAGGTTCTGGCACAACTTGCAGCACTCCTGCATTGGGGAATGACACCTGTTGGAAGGTGCCGGGAAAGCCTGCTGCACTCCTGCATGTAAGAGTGACACCAGATGTGAGATGCTGGCAGCCTGAAGCACTCCTTCATGAAGGAGTGACACCTGCTGGAAGGTGAAGGGACAGCCTGCAGCACTCCTGCATGTGGGAATGACACCTCCTGGAATGTACCATCACAGGCTGAAGCACTACCACGTGGGGGAATGACACCTGCAGGAAGGGGCGGGGACAGCCTACAGCACTCCTGCATGAGGGAGTGACACCTGTTGGACGGTGTTGGCAAAGCCTGCAGCACTCCTTCATGGGAGAGTGACAGCTATTGGAAGGTGCTAGGACAGTCTGGTGCACTTCTGCATGGGGGAGTAACCCGGCTGGAAGGTATCTGCATAGCCTGCAGCACTCCTGCATGTGGGAATGACACCTGCTGGAAGGTGCCGGGACAGCCTACAGCACTCCTGCATGGAGGAGTGACACCAGTTGGAAGATGCAGGGACAAACTACAGCACTCCTGCATGAGGGAGTAACAGCTACTGTTAGGTACCGGCACAACTTGCAGCACTCCTGCGTGGGGGAATGACACCTGCTGGAAGATGCTGGCACAGCCTGCAGCTCTACTGCATGGGGGAGTGACACCTGCTTGAAGGTATTGGCACAGCCTGCAGCAATCCTGAATGTGGGAATGACACCTGCTGGAAGGTGCCGGGACAGCCAGTAGCACTCCTGCATGGAGGAGTGACACTGGCTGAAAGGTGCTGGAACAACCTGATGCAGTCCTTCAAGGGGGAGTGACACTGGTTGGAAGGTGCTCGGAAGGCTTGCAGCACCTCTGCATGGTAGAGTGACACCTGCTGGAAGGTGCTGGCCTAGCATGCGGCACTCCTCCGTGAGGGAGTGACACCTTTTTGAAGGTGTAGGGACAGCATACAGCACTCTTGAATGAGGGAGTGACACCTGCTGGAAGGTGCTAGGACAGTCTGCAGCACTCTTGCATGGGCGAGTAACCCCGGCTGGAAGGTACTGGGACACCCTGCAGCACTCCTGCATGAGGGAGTGACACCTAATGGAAGGTGCTAGGACAGACTGCAGCTCTCCTGCATGTGGGAGTAACACCGGCTGATAGGTACCAGCATAGCCTGCAGCACTCCTGCATCGGGGAATGACACCTGCTGGAAGGTGCCTGGACAGCCTGCAGGATTCTTGCATGTAGGAGTGACACCTCCTGGAAGGTACCGGCACAGCCTACAGCACTACTGCATGGGGAATGACACCTGCTAGAAAGTACCCAGAGAGCCTCCAGGACTCCTGCATGGAGGAGTGACACCAGATGGGAGATGCTGGCACAGCCTGAAGCACTCCTTCATGCGGGAGTGACACTTGATGGAAGGTGAAGGGATAGCCTGCAACACTCCAGCATGGGGGAATGACATCTCCTGAAAGATACCTTCACAGCCTGAAGCACTACTGCTAGGAGGAATGACAACAGCAGGAAGGGGCTGGGACAGACTGCAGCACTCCTGCATGAGGGTGTGACACCTGCTGAAAGGTGCTGGGAGAGCCTGCAGCACTCCCTCATGGGGGAGTGACACCTACTGGAATGTGCTAGGATGGTCTGCAGCACTCCTGAATGGGGGAGTAACCCTGGCTGGAAGGTAACAGCATAGCCTGCAGCATTCCTGCATGGGGGAATGACACCTGCTGGAAGGTGCTGGGATAGGCAACAGCACTCCTGCATGGGTGAGTGACACCGGCAGGAAGGTGCTGGCACAGCTGGAAGCACTGCTACATGGGGGAGTGACACCAGCTGGAAGGTGCTGGGACAGACTGTCTCACTCCTACATGTGGCAGTGATACCTGCAGGAAGGTGCTTGCACAGCCTGCAGCACTCCTGCATGAGGGAGTGACACCTGCTTAAAGGTGCAGGGACAGCCTGCAGGACTCCTGACTGTGGGAATGACACCTGATGGAAGTTGCTGGCACAGCCTGCAGGACTTGTGCATGAGGGAGTGACACCTTCTAGAAGGTGCAGGGACAGCCTGCTGCACTCCTGCATGAGGGAGTAACACCTACTGGAACAATCTGGGACAGCCTGCAGCACTCCGTCATGGGGGAGTGACACCTACAGGAAGGTGCTAGTACAGACTGCAGCACTCCTGCATGGGAGAGTAACACTTGCTGGAAGGTACCGGCACAGCCTTCAGCACTCCTGCATGGGGGAATGACACCTGTTGGAAGGTGCAGGGACAGCCTGTAGCACTCCTGCATACGGGGTGACACCAGTGGGAAGGTGCTGGCAGAGCCTGCAGAACTTGTGCATGAAGGAGTGACACCTGCTGGAAGGTGGTGGCACAGGCTGAAGCACTTGTAGATGGGAAAGTGACACCTGGAATTTGAAGGGACAGCATGCAGCACTCCTGCATGAAGGACGAACACCAACAAGAAGGTGCAGGGACACCCAGCAGCACTCCTTCATGAGGGAGTAACACCTACTGTAAGGTACCGGCACAGCCTACAGCACACATGCATGGTGGAGTGACTCCTGCTGGAAGATGTATGGACAGCCTGCAGCACTCCTGCATGAGGGAATGACACTTGCTGGAAGGCTTTGGCACAGCCTGCAGCACTGCTACATGGGGGAGTGACACCTGCTGGAAGGTGCTGCGACAGCCTGCAGCACTCCTGCACTGGGGAGTGAAACCTACTGGAAGGTGCTAGGATAGCCTACAGCACTTCTGAATGGGGGAGTAACACCGGCAGGAAGGTGCCCGCACAACTTGCAGCACACCTGCATGGGGGAATGACACCTGCTGGAAGAAGCCAGGAAAACCTTCAGCACTCCTGCATGGGGGAGTGACACCTGCTGGAAGGTACCGACACAGCTTGCAGCACACCTGAACAGGGGAAGGAAACCTGCTAGAAGGTGACGGGACAGCCTTCAGCATTCCTGCATGGAGGAATGACACCTCCTTGAAGATACCGGCACAGGCTGAAGCACTACCGCATGGGGGAATGATACCTGCTGGAAGGGGCCGGGACAGCCTGCAGCACTCTTGGATGAGGTAGTGACACCTGCTGAAAAGTGCTGGCACAGACTGCAGCACTCCTGAATGGGGGAATGACACCTGCTGGAAGGTGCCGGAACAGCATGCAGCACTCCTGCATGGTGGAGTGACACCAGCTGGAAGGTGCTGGAACAGCCTGCCGCACCTCTGCAAGGTGGAGTGACACCTGGTGGAAGGAGCTGGCAGAGCCTGCAGCACTCCTGCATGAGGGAGTGACACCTGCTGGAAGGTGTATGGACAGCCTGCAGCACTCCTGCATGAGGGAGTAACATCAACTGGAATGTGCTAGGACAGCCTGCACCTCTCCTGCATGAAGGAGTAACACCGGCTGGTATGTACCAGCACAGCCTGCATCACTCCTGCATCGAGGAATGACACCTGCTGGAAAGTGCTGGGACAGCTTGCAGCACTCCAGCATGAGGGAGTGAAACCTGCTGGAAGGTGCTAGCTCAGCCTGCAGTGCTCCTGCATGAGGGAGTGACACGTGTTGGAAGGAAACGGCAAAACCTGCTGCACACCTGCATGGGAGAGTGACTCCTGCTGGAAGGCGCATGGACAGCCTGCAGCATTCATCCATGAGGGAGTGACACCTGCTGGACGGTGCTGCGACACCCTGCAGCACTCCTGCATTGGGGAGTGACACCTACTAGAAGGTGCTAGGACAGCCTGAGCACTTCTGAATGGGTGAGTAACATCGGCTGGAAGGTACTGGAACAACTTGCAGCACTCCTATATGGGGGAATGACACCTGCTGGAAGGTACTGGGAAAGCCTGCAGCACTCTTGAATGGGGGAGTGAAACCTGCTGGAAGGTGCTGGGACAGCGTGCAGCACTCCTGCATGGAGGAGTGACACCCGCTGGAAGGTGTTGTCACAGCCTGAAGCACTCCTTCATGGGAGAATGACACCGGCTGGAAGGTGCTGCGACAGCCTGCAGCAACTCTGCATGGTGCAGTGACACCTGCTGGAAGGTGCTGGCACAGCTTGTAGCACTCCTGCATGAGTGAGTGACACCTGCTTAAAGGTGTTGAGACAGCCTGCAGCACTCCTGCATGAGGGAGGGACACCTGCTAGAAGGTGAAGGGACAGCCTGCAGCATTCTTGCATGAGGGAGTAACGTCTACTGGAAGGTGCTGGGAGAGCATGCAGCACTCCTGCATGGGGGAGTGACACCTACTGGGAAGTGGAAGGACAGCCTGGAGCACTCCTGCATGGGGGAGTGACACCTAATGGAAGGTGCTAGGACAGCCTGCAGCTCTCCTGCATATGGGAGTAACAATGGCTTGTAGGTACCAGTACAGCCTGCTGAACTCTTGCATCGGGGAATGATACCTGCTGGAAGGTGCCAGGATAGCCTGGAGCACTCCTGAATGGGGGAGTGACACCTGCTGGAAGGTGCTGGCACAGCCTGCAGAACTTTGCTTGAAGGAGTGACACCTGCTGGAAGGTGCTGGCACACTCTACAGCACTTGTGCATGAGAGAGTGACACCTGCTGGAAGGTGCAGGGACGGCATGCAGCATTCCTGCATGAAGGAGGAACACCTTTTGGAAGGTGCAGGGACAGGCTGCATCACTCCTGCATGAGGGAGTACCACCTAATATAAGGTACCGGCACAGCCTGAAGTAAACATGCATGGGGGAGTGACTCTCTGCTGGAAGGTTCATGTACAGCCTGCAACACTCCTGCATTGGGGAGTGACACCTACAGAAATGTACTGGGACAGCCTGCAGCACTTCTGAATGGGGGAGTAACACCGGATGGAAGGTAACGGCATAACTTGCAGCACTCCTGCATGGGGGACTGACACCAGCTGAAAGGTACTGGCACAGCATGCAGCACTCCTGAATGGGGGGATGAAACCTGCTGGAAGGCACCGGGACAGCCTGCAGCACTCCTGCATGGAGGAGTGACACCGGCTGGAAGGTACCGGCACAGACTTCAGCACACATGCATGGGGGAATGACACCTGCTGGAAGGTGTAAAGGACAAGCTGCAGCACTCCTGCCTGGGGGAGTGACACCTGCTGGAAGGTGCTGGCACAACCTGCAGAACTTGTGAATGAAGGAGTAATCCCAGCTGGAAGGTACGAGCATAGCCTGCAGCACCCCTCCATGGGGGAATGACACCTGATGGAAGGTGCCGGGAAAGCCTGCAGCACTTCTGCATGGGGGAGTGACACCTCCTGGAAGTTACCGGCACAGCCTGCAGCATTACCATATGGGGGAATGATACATGCTGAAAGATGCCGGGATAGCTTTCAGCACTCCTGCGTGGAGGCTGACACCGGCAGGAAGGTGTTGGCACAGCCTGAAGCACTGCT
This sequence comes from Acomys percivali, assembly GCA_907169655.1. NCBI lineage: Eukaryota > Metazoa > Chordata > Mammalia > Rodentia > Muridae > Acomys > Acomys percivali. The sequence goes on along the minus strand of CAJRSG010002426.1, from coordinate 3,800,923 downwards.
CCATGGGGGAGTGACACCAGCAGGAAGGTGCTGGGACATCCTGCAGCACTCCTACATGTGGGAGTGACACATGCAGGAAGGTGCTGGCACAGTCTGCAGCACTCTGGCATGAGGGAGTGACATCAGCTGGAAGGTGCAGGAATAGCCTGCAGGACTCATGAATGTGGGAGTGACACCTAATGGAAGTTGCTGACACAGCCTGCAGCACTTGTGCATGAGGGAGTGGCACCTGCTAGAATGTGCAGGGACAGCTTGCAGCACTCCTGCATGAGGGAGTAACACCTACTGGAACAATCTGGGACAGCCTGCAGCACTCCGTCATGGGGGAGTGACACCTACCGGAAGGTGCTAGGACAGACTGCAGCACTCCTGCATGGGGTAGTAACATGGGCTGGAAGGTACCGGCACAGCCTTCAGCACACCGGCATGGGGCAATGACACCTGTTGTAAGGTGCAGGGACAGCCTGCAGCACTCCTGCATAGGGGGATGACACCTGCGGGAATGTGCTGGCAGAGCCTGCAGAACTTGTGCATGAAGGTGTGACACCTGATGGAAGGTGCTGGCACAGTTTGAAGCACTTGTGGATGAGAAAATGACACCTGGAAGTTGCAGAGACAGCATGCAGCACTCCAGCATGAACGACGAACACCAGCTAGGAGGTGCAGGGACACCCTGAAGTACTCCTTCATTAGGGAGTAACACCTACTGTAAGGTACCTGCACAACCTGCAGCACACCTGCATGGGGGAGTGACTACTGTTGGAAGGGGCTGGGACAGCCTGCGGCACTCCTGCATGAGGGAATTACACCTGCTGGAAGGTGCTGGCACAGTCTGCAGCACTCCTGCATTAGGGAGTGACACCTGCTGGAAAGTGCCGGGACAGCCTGCAGCACATGTGCATGGGGGAGTAATACCAGCTGGAAGGTAACGGCATAGCCTGCAGGACTCCTGCATGGGGGAATGACACTTGCTGGAAGGTGCCGGGACAGCCTGTAGCACTCCTGTATGGGGTAGTGACACCTCCTGGAAGGTACTGGCAAACCTGCAGTACTACCGCATGGGGGAATGACACCGGCTAAAAGGTGCCGGGACAGCCTGCAGCACTCCTGCATGGAAGAGTGACACCGGCCGGAAGGTGCTGACACAGCCTGAAGCAGTGCTAAATGGGGGAGTGACACCAGCTGGAAGGTGCTGGGACAGCATGTAGCACTCCTACATGTGTGAGTAACACCTGCTCGAAGGTACTGGCTGAGCCTGCAGCACTCCTTCATGAGGGAGTAACACCTGCTGGAAGGTGCAGGGACAACCTGCAATATTCATGCATGTGGGAGTGACACCTGATGGAAGTTGCTGGCACAGAGAGCAGCAATTGTGCTTAAGGTAGTGACACCTGCTGGAATGTTCAGGGACAGCCTGAAGCACTCATGTATGAGGGAGAGACACCTGATAGAAGGTACAGGGACAGCCTGAAGCACACCTGCATGAGGGAGTAACACATACTGGAAGCTGCTAGGACAGCCTGCAACACTCCGGGATGGGGGAGTGATACCTACTGGAAGGTGTTAGGACAGCCTGCAGCACTCCTGCATGGGGGAGTAACACCAACTGGAAGGTACCGGCACAGCCTTCAGCACACATGCATGGGGGAATTACACATGCTGGAAGGTAGAGGGACAGCCTACAGCACTCCTGCATGGGGGATTGACACCTACTGGAAGGTGCTGGCACAGTCTGCAGCACTTGTGCATGAGAGAGTGACACCTGATGGAAGGTGCAAGGACAGCATGCAGCACTCCTGAATGAAGGAGGAAAACCTGCTGGAAGGTGCAGGGACAGCCATGCACCACTCCTGCATGAGGGAGTAACTCCTATTGTAAGGTACCAGCACAGCTCCAGCACTCCTGAATGGGGGAATGACACCTTCTAGAAGGTGCTTGGACAGCCTGCATCACTCCTGCATGGGGGAGTTACACCTGCTGGAAGGTGCTGGCATAGCCTGCAGAACTTGTGCATGAAGGAGTGACACCACTGGAAGGTGTTGGCACAGTCTGCAGCACTTGTGCAAGGTAGAGTGATACCGACTGTTAGGTGCATTGACAGCCTGCAGCACTCCTGCATGAGGGAGTAACACCTACTGTAAGGTACCGGCACAGCCTGCAGCACACCTGCATGGGGGAATGACTCCTGCTGGAAGGTGCAGGGACAGCCTGCTGTGCTCCTGCATGGTTGAATGACACCTGCTTGAAGGTGCTGGCACAGCCTGCTGCACTCCTGCATGAGGGAATGACATCTACTGGAAGATGTTTGGACAGCATGCAGCACACCTGCATGGGCAAATGACACCTATTGGAAGGTGCTGGCACAGCCTGCAGCACTCCTGCGTGTGTGAGTGACACCTGTTGGAAGTTGCAGTGACAACCTGCAGTACTCCTGCATGGGGGAGTGACACTTGATGGAAGTTGCTGGCACAGCATGCAGAACTTGTGCATAAAAGAGTGACACCTCCTGGAAGGTGCTGGCACAGTCTGCAGCACTTGTGCAAGAGAGTGACATCTGCTGGAAGGTGCAGGGACAGCCATGCACCACTCCTACATGAGGGAGTAACAGCTACTCTAAGGTACTGGCACAGCCTGCAGCACTTCTGAATGGGAGAATGACACCTGCTGGAAGGTGTCTGGACAGCCTGCAGCACTCCTCCATGGGGGAGTGACACCGGCGCTAAAGTACCGGCACAGCCTGCAGCATTCCTGCATGGGGGAGTGACACCTACTGGAAGGTGCTAGGAGAGACTGCAGCACTCCAGCATTGGGGAGTAACACCGGCTGGAATGTACCGGCACAGCCTGCAGCACTCCTGCATGGGGGAGTGACACCTACTGGAAAGTGCTGGGACAGCCTGCAGCATTCTTGCATGATGGAGTGACACCTGCTGGAAGGTGCTGGCACAGCCTGCAGCACTTGTGCATGAGGGAGTGACACCTCCTGCAAGGTACCGGCACAGCCTGTAGCACTACTGCATGGGGGAATAACACCTGCTGGTAGGTTCCGGGACAGCCTGCAGCACTCCTGCATGGACAAATGACACCTGCTGGAAGGTACAGGCACAGCCTGCAGCATTTCTACCTAGGGGAGTGACACCTGCTGGAAGGTGCTGGCACAGTCGGCAGCACTTGTGCATGAGAGTGACTCCTGCTGGAACATGCATGGACAGCATGCAGCACTCCTGTATGAAGGAGGAACACCTGCTGGAAGGTGCCGGGACAGCCTGCAGCACTCCTGCATGAGGGAGTAACACCTACTGTAAGATACTGGCACAGCCTGCATCACACCTATATGAGCGAATGACACCTGCTGGAAGGTGCTTGGACAGCCTGCACCACTCCTGCATGGGGGAATGACACCTGCTGGAAAGTGCTGGGACAGCCTGCAGCACTCCTGCATGAAGGAGTGACACCGCATGTAAGATGCTGGCACAACCTGAAACACTCCTTCATGAGGGAGTGACACATACTGGAAAGTGAAGGGACAGCTTGCAGCACTCCTGCACGTGGGAATGACACCTCCTGGAAGGTACCGGCACAGGCTGAAGCACTAACGCATTGGGGAATGACACCTGCTGGAAGGGGCCAGGACAGCCTGCAGCACTCCTGCATGAGGGAGTGACACCTGCTGGAAGGCTCTGGCACAGCCTTCAGCACTCCTGCATAAGGGAGTGACACCTGCTGGAAGGTGCTGGAACAGCCTGCAACACTCGTTCATGAGGGAGTGATACCTACTGGAAGGTACTTGGATTGTCTGCAGCACTTTTGCAGGAGGAGTAACACTGGCTGGAAGGCACAGGCGTAGCCTGCAGCAATCCTGCATGGGGGAATGACACTTGCTGGGAGGTGCCGGGACAGCCTGCAGCACTCCTGCATGGGAAAGTGACACCTCCTGGAAGGTACCTGCACAGCCTGAAGCACTAGCGCATGAAGGAGTGACACCGGCTAGAAGGTGCTGACACAACGTGACACACAGCTCCATGGGGGAGTGACACCAGCTGGAAGGTGCTGGGACAGCCTGGAGCAATCCTGCATGAGGGAGTGACACCTGCTAGAAGGTGCAGGGACAGCCTGCAGTACTCCTGCATGTGGGACTGACACCTGATGGATGTTGCTTGCAAAGCCTACAGCACTTGAGCATGAGGAAGTGACACCTGAAGGAATATGCAGTGACAGCCTGCAGCACACCTGCATGGGGGAGTGACACCGGCTAGAAGGTGCTGGCACAGCATGACGCACAGCACCATGGGGGAGTGACACCAGCTGGAAGGTGCTGGGACAGCCTGCAGCACTCCGGCATGTGGTAGTGACACCTGCTGGAAGGTGCTGGAACATTTGAAGCACTCCTGCATGAGGGAGTAACACCTGCTGGAAGGTGCTGGCACAGCCTGCAGCACTCCTGCATGGGGGAGTGACACCTACTTTAAGGTGCTAGGACAGCCTTCAGCATTCCTGCATGAGGGAGTGACAACTGCTGGAAGGTGCTGGCATAGGCGACAGCACTCCTTCATGAGGGAGTAACACATCTTGGAAGGTTCTGCGACAGCCTACAGCACTCCTGCATGGGGAAGTGACACCTCCAAGAAGGTACCGGCACAGCCTGGATAACTAACGCATGGGGGAACGACACCTGCTGGAAGGTGCAGGGACAAACAGAAACACTACTTCTTGAGGGATTGACACCAGCTAGAAGGTGCTGGGAGAGCTTGCAGCACTCCTGCATGGGGGAGTGACACCTGATGGAAGTTGCTGGCACAGCATGCAGCAATTGTGCTTGAGGGAGTGACACCTGCTGGAATGTGCAGGGGCACCCTGCAGCACTTGTGCATCAGGGAGTGACACCTGCCAGAAGATGCTGGCACAGCCTGCTGCACTTGTGCATGAGAGATGACACCTGCTGGAAGGTTCAGGGAGAGCCTACAGCTCCTGCATGAGGGAGTGGCACCTGCTGGAAGGTGCAGGGACAGCATGCAGGACTCCTGCATGATGGAGTACAACCTACTGGAAGGTTCTGGGACAGTCTGCAGCACTCCTGCATGGGAGTGTGACACCTACGGGAAGGTGCTAGGACAGCCTACCACACACCTGCATGGGGAATTGACACCTGCTGGAAGGTGCCAGGACAGCCTGCAGCACTCTTCCATGGGGGAATGACTCCTGATGGAAGGTGCAGGACAACCTGCAGCACTCTTACATGGGGAAGTGTCACATGCTTGAAGATGACGTGAGGCTGCAGCACTCCTGCATGGGCGAATGACACCTAATGGAAGGTGCTAGGACAGCCTTCAGCACTCCTGCATGGTGAAGTTACACTGGATGGAAGGTACCGGCACAGCCTGCACCACTCCAGCATGGGGGAATGACACCTGCTGGAAGGCGATGGGACAGCCTACAGCACTCCAGCATAGGGGAGATACACTTACTGGAAGGTGCATGTACAGCTTGCAGCACTTCTCCATTAGGGAGTGACACCTCCTGGAAGGTACTGGCACAGCCTGCAGCACTCCTGCATGGGAGAGTGACACCTATGGGAAGGTGCGAGGACAGCGTGCAGCACTTCTGAATGGGTGAGTAACACCGGCTGGAAGGTAACTGCACAGCCTGCAGCACTCCTACATGGGGGAATGACACCTTCTGGAAGGTGCCCAGGCAGCCTGCAGTACTCCTGCATGGGGGAGTGACACCTTATGGATGGTACTGGCACAGCCTGCAGCACAACCACATGGGGGAATGACATCTGCTGGAAGGTGCCAGGACAGCCTACAGCACTCCTGCACAGAGGAGTGACACCAGCTGGAAGGTGCTGACACAGATTGCAGGACTCCTGCATTAGTGAATAACACCTGCTGCAAGGTGCAGGGACAGCCTTCAGGCCTTATGCATAGGGGAGTGCCACCTGCTGGAAGTTGCTGCCACAGCCTTCAGCCCTTGTGCATGAGTGAGTGATACCTGCTAGAAAGTGCAGGGACAGATTGCAGCACTCCTTCATGGGTGAGTAACCCCAGCTGTAGGGTACAGGCATTGCATGCAGCACTCCTGCATGAGGGAGTTACACCAGTTGGAAGGTGTTGGCACAGCCTATAGCACTTGTCTCTGACTACGTGACATCTTCAGAAATGTGCTGGCACAGCCTGCAGCACTTCTGCATGGGGAAGTGACACCTACTGGAAGGTGATTTGACCGCCTGCAGCACTTGAGTAAAGGGGAGTGATAACTTCTGGAAGGTGCTGGGACAGCCTGCAGCACTCCTGCATTTGGGAGGGACACCTACTGGAGTGTGCTATGACAGTCTGCAGCACTCCTGCATGGGGGATTGACACCGACCTAAGGTACAGGCACAGCCTTCAGCACTTGTACATGGGTTAATGACACCTGCTGGAAGGTGCCGGACAGCCTGCAGCACTCATGCATGGGGGAGTGACATCTCCTGAAGGTT
>CAJRSG010002426.1:3761340-3783932 GCA_907169655.1 Acomys percivali | reverse complement strand
GCCTGCAGCACTTGTGCATGAGGGAGTGACACCTGCTGGAAGGAGCTTGCACAACCGGCAGCACTTGTCCTTGAGAGTGTGACACCTGCGGGAACATGCAGGGACAGCCAGCAGCACTCCTGCACAAGGGAGGGACACCTGCTAGAAGGTGCAGGGACAACCTGCTTCACTCCTGCATTAAGGAGTAACACATACTGGAAGGTGTTGGGACAGCCTGCAGCTCTCATGCATGGGGGACTGACACCTGCTGAAAGGTGCTAGGAAAGCTTGCAGCACTCCTGCATGGGGAAGTAACACCGGTCTGAAGGTACCAGTACAGCCAGCAGCACTCCTGCATGGGGGAGTAACACCTGCTGGAATTTGCACTGACAGCATGCAACACTCCTGCATGAGTGAGTGATACCTGCTGGAAGGTAAAGGGAGAGACTTAAGCACTCCTGCATGGGGTAGTGAAACCTGTTGAAGGTGCTGGCACAGCCTGCAGCACTCTTGCATGAGGGAGTCTCACCTACTAGAAGGTGTGGCACAGCCTGCAGCACCACGGCATGAGGGAGTGACAACTGCGGGAAGGTGCACGGACAGCCTGCAACACTCCTGCTGGGGGAGTGACAGCTACTGGAAGGTGGTAGGAAAGCCAGCAGCACTTGTGCATGGGTGAGTGACACCTGCGGAAAGTTGATGGGACATCCTGCAACACTCCTGCATGGGGGAATGACACCTACTGGAAGGTGCTAGGACAGTCTGCATCACTCCTGCATGGGGGAGTGACATCTGCTGGAAGTAACTAGGACAACCTGCAGCACTTGTGCATGAGACAGTGACACCTACTGGAAGGTGAAGCGACAGCCTGCAGCATTACTGCATGAGGGAGGACCACCTGCTAGAAGGTGCAGTGGCAGCCTGCAGCACTAGTGCATGAGGGAGTAACACCTCTTTGAAGGTGCTGGGAAAGCCTGCAGCACTCCTGCATGGAGGGGTGACACCTACTGGAAGGTGTTAGGATAGCTTGCAGCACTCCTGCATTGGAGAGTAACACCGGCTAGAAAGTACCTGCACAGCCTGCAGGACTCATGCATGGGGGAGTAATACCTGCTGGAAGGTACATGGACAGCCGGCAGCACTCCTGCATGAGGGAGTGACACCTGCTGGATGGTACTGGCAGAGCCTGCAGCACTCGTGCATGAGGGATTAACACCTGATAGAAGGTGCACTGACAGCATACAGTACTCCTGCATGAGTGAGTGATACCTGCTGGAAGGTGCTAGGACAGCCTGCAGCACTCCTGCATGGGGAAGTGACACCTACTGGAAGGTGCTAGGACAGCCTCCAGCATTCCTGCATGGGAGAGTGATATCTGCTGGAAGGTAATGGTACAGCCTGCATCATTCCTGCATGGGGGAGTGACACCTGCTGGAAGGTACTGGGACAGTCTGAAGCACTCCTGCATGGATGATTGACACCTACTGGAAGGTGCTAGGATAGCTTGCAGCACTCCTGCATTGGAGAGTAACACTGGCTGGAATGTACCTGGACAGCCTGCAGCACTCCTGCATGGGGGAATGACAACTGCTGGAATGTGCTCAGACAGCCTGCAGGACTCCTGCATGGGGTAGTAACACCTGCTCAACCGTGCATGGATAGCCGGCAGCACTCCTGCATGAGGGAGTGACACCTGCTGGACGTTGCTGGCACAGCCTGCAACACTCGTGCATGAGGGATTAACACCTGCTGGAAGGTGCACTGACAGCATGCAGCACTCCTGCATGAGTGAGTGAAACCTGCTGGAAGGTGCTAGGACAGCCTGCATCACTCCTGCATGGGAGAGTGATACCTGCTGGAAGGTAATAGGACAGCCTGCATCATTCCTGCATGGGGGTTGACACCTACAGGAAGGTGCTGGGACAGTCTGAAGCACTCCTGCATGGGGGAGGAGCACAGGTGCTAAGGTACAGGCAAAGCCTGCAGCACTCCTGCATGGAGGAATGACACCTGCTGGAAGGTGCCGGCACAGCCTGCTGCACTCCTGCATGGGTGAGTGACACATGCTTGAAAGTGCTGGGACACCCTGCAGCACTTCTGCATGGGGGAATGACACCTGCTAGATGGTGACCAGACACCCTGCAGCACTTCTGAAAGGGGAATGACACCTGCTGGAACTTGCCGGGACAGCCTGCAGCACTCCTGAAAGGGGGAGTGACACCTGCTGGAAGGTGCTGGGACAGCCTGCAGCACTCCTGCATGGAGGAGTGACACCTACTGGAAGGTGCTAGGATAGCTTGCAGCACTCCTGCATTGGAGAGTAACACTGGCTAGAAAGTACCTGCACAGCTTGCAGCACTCCTGCATGGGGGAATGAGATGTGCTGGAAGGTACTCAGACAGCGTGCAGGACTCCTGCATGGGGGAGTGACACCTGCTGGAAGGTGCATGGACAGCCGGCAGCACTCCTGCATGACGACTGAAACCTGCTGGACTGTGCTGGCACAGCCTGCAGGACTCATGCATGAGGGATTAACACCTGCTGGACAGTACTGGCACAGCATGCAGCACCCCTGCATGATTGAGTGATACCTACTGGAAGGTGCAAGGACAGCCTTAAGCACTCCTGCATGGGGGAGTGACTCCTGCTTGAACATGCTAGCACAGCTTGCTGCACTCCTCCATTAGGGAGTGACACCTACTAGAAGGTGTTGTCACAGCCTGCAGCACTCCTGCATGAGGGAGTGACACCTACGGGAAGGTGCACAGACAGCCTGCAACATTCCTGCTGGGGTAGTGACACCTACTGGAAGGTGGTAGGAAAGCCAGCAGCACTGGTGCATGGGTGAATGACACCTGCAGGAAGTTGATAAGACAGCCTGCAGCACCCCTGCATGAGGGAGTGACACCTATGGGAAGTTGCTAGGACAGTCTGCATCACTCCTGCATGGGGGAGTGACAACTGCTGGAAGTTACTGGCACAGCCTGCAGCACTTTTGCATGAGGGAGTGGCACCTGCTGGAAGGAGCTAGCACAGCCTTCAGCACATGTGTATGAGAGAGGGACAGTGGCTGGAAGGTGCAGGGACAGCCTGAAGCACTAGTGCATGAGGGAGTAACACCTCTTTGAAGGTGCTGGGAAAGCCTGCAGCACTCCTGCATGGGGGAGTGACACCTACTGAAATGTGCTAGGACAGCCTGCTGAACTCCTGCAAGGGGGAGTAACACCGGATGTAAGGTACCGACACAGCCTGCAGCACACCTACATGGGGGAATAACACCTGCTGGAAGGTGCCGAGACTGCCTGCAGCACTCCTGCACAGGTGAGTGACACCTGCGGCACAGTGCTAGGACAGCCTGCAGCACTCATGTATGGGAGAGTGATACCTACTGGAAGGTACTGGGAGAGCCTGCAGCATTCTGGCATGGGGGAGTGACACCTACAGGAAGGTGCTGGGACAGTCTAAAGCTCTCCTGCATGGGGGAGTAACACCGGCACTAAGGTACCGGCAAAGCCTGAAGCACTTCTGCATGGGTGAATGACACCTGCTGGAAGTTGCCGGAACAGCCTATAGCACTCCTGAATGGGTGAGTGACACCTGCTTGAAAGTGCTGGGAAAGCCTGCAGCACTCCTGCATGGGGGAATGACACCTGCTGGAAGTTGCTGGGACAGCTTGCAGCACTCCAGCAAGGGGGAGTGTCACCTGCTGGAAGGTGCCGTGACAGCTTGCAGCACTCCTGAATGGGGGAGGGACACCTACTGGAACGTGCTGGGACAGAATGCAGCACTCCTACATGGAGGAGTGACACCTACAGGAAGATGCACGGACAGCTTGCAGCTCTCATGCCTTGGAGAGTAAAACCGGATGGAAGATTCCTGCACAGCCTGAAGCACTCCTACATGGGGGAATGACAACTGCTGTAAGGTACAGGGACAGCCTGCAGGATTCCTGCATGGGGGAGAGACACCTGCTGGAAGGTGCATGGACAGCCTGCAACACTAATGCATGAGGGATTGACATCTGCTAGAAGGTGCTGGCACAGCCTGCAGCTCTCCTGCATGAGGGAGTGACACCTGCTGGAAGGTGCTGGCACATCCTACATCATTCATGCTTGGAGGAGTGACACCTACTAGTAGGTGGTAGGACAGCCAGCAGCACTCTTTTATGGGTGAGTGACACATGCTTGAAGTTGATGGGACAGCGAGCAGCACTCCTGCGTGGGGGAGAGACACCTACTGAAAGGTGCTACAACAGTCTGCATCACTCTTGCATGGGCAGTGACACCTGATGAAAGTTGCTCACACAGCCTGCAGCACTTGTGCATGAGAGAATGACACCTGATGGAAGGTGCATGGACAGCCAGCAGCACTCCTGCATAAGGGAGGGACACCTGCTAGAAGGTGCAGGGGCAGCATGCTGCACTCCTGCATGAGGGAGTAACACCTACGGGAAGGTACTGGGACAGCCTGCAGCTCTCCAGCATGGGGGAATGACACCAGCTGGAAGGTGATAGGACAGCCTGCAGCACACATGCATGGGGAATGACACCCACTGGAAGGTGCTGGGACAGCCTTCAGAATTCTTGCATGGGAGAGTAACACTGGCTGAAAGGTACTGGCACAGCCTGCAGCACACCTACATAGGGGAATGACACCTTTTGGAAGGTGCCGGGACTGCCTACAACATTCCTGCATGGATGAGTGACACCTGCTGGAAGGTGCTAAGACAGCCTACAGCACTCCTGGGTGGGGGAGTGACACCTACTAGAAGGTGCTAGGACAGCTTGAAGCACTACTGCCTGGGAGAGTGATGCCTGATGGAAGGTACTGGGACAGCCTGCAGTACTCCTGCATGGGGGAGTAACACCGGCGGTAAGGTACCGGCAAAGCCTTCAGCACTCCTGAATGGGGTAGTGACACGTACTGGAAGGTGCTAGGAGAGCAGGAAGCACCCCTGCACTGGGGAGTAACACCAGCTGGCAGGTATCGGCACAGCCTGCAGCACTCCTGCATGGGGCAATGACACCTGCTGGAAGGTGCTGGGACAGGCTGTAGCATTCCTGCATGGGGGAGTAACACTTGCTGGAAGGTGCTGGCACAGCCTGTAGCACTCCTGCATGAGGGAGTGTCACCTGCTGGAAGGTGCTGGCACAGCCTGTAGCACTCCTGCATGAGGGAGTGACACCTGCTGGAAGGTGCCGGGACAGTCTGCAGGATTCCTGCATGGGGGAGTGACAACTGCTGGAAGTTGATGGCACAGCCTCCAGCACTTGTGCATGAGGGAGTGATACCTGCTGGAAGGTGCTGTCACAGCCTGCAGCACTTGTGTATGAGACATTGACACCTGCTGGAAAGAACAGGGACAGCCTGCAGGACTCCTGCATGAGAAAGGGATACCTGCTAGAAGGTGTAGGGACAGCCTGGTACACTCTTGCATGGGGAGGTAACACCAGCTGGAAAGTACGGGCACAGCCTGCAGCACACCTGCATGGGGGAATGACACCTGCTGGAAGGTGCCGGGACAGCCTGCAGCACTCCTGCTTGGGTGAGTGAAACCTGCTAGAAAGTGCTGGGACAGCCTGCAGCATTCATACATGGGGGAATGACACCTGCTGGAAGGTGATGGGACAGCTTGCAGCACTCCTGCGAGGGGGAATGACACCTGCTGGAAGGTGCCGGGACAGCCTGCAGTACACCTGAGTAGGGGAGTGACACCTGCTGGAAGGTGCTGGGACAGGCTGCAGCACTCCTGCATGGAGAAGTAACACCTACTGGAAGGTGCTAGGACAGCTTGCATCACTCCTGCGTGGGAAAGTAACACCAGCTAGAAGGTACCTGCACAGCCTGCAGCACTCCTGCATGGGGGAATGACACCTGCTGGAAAGTGCTCGGACAGCCTGCAGGACTACTGCCTGGGGGAGGGACACCTGCTGAAGGTGCATGGACAGCCTACAGCACTCCTGCATGAGGGAGTGACACCTGCTGTAAGGTGTTGGCTCAGCCTTCAGAACTCCTGCATGAGGGAGTGACACCTGCTGGAATGTGCAAGGATAGCCTGCAGCACTCCTGCATGGGGGAGTGACACCTACTGGAAGGTGGTAGGACAGACAGCAGCAATCATGCATGGGGGAGTGACGCCTACTGGAAGGTGCTAGGAGAGTCTGCATCACTCCTGCATGGGGGAGTGACACCTGCTGGAAGTTGCTAGCACCGCCTGCAGCATTCCTGCATGAGGGAGTGACACCTACTGGAATGAGCTGGCACAGCCTGCAGCACTTGTGCATGAGAGAGTGACACCTGCTGGAAGGTGCAGGGACAGCCAGGAGCACTCCTGCATGAGGGAGGGACACCTGCTGGAAGGTGCAGGGACAGCCAAGAGCACTCCTGCATGAGGGAGGGACACCTGCTAGAAGTTGCAGGGACACCCTGCTGCACTACTGCATGAGGGAGTGACATTTACTGGAAGGTGCCGGGACAACCTGCAGCTCTCCTGCATGTGGGAGTTACACCTTCCGGAAAGTGATAGGACAGCCTGCACCACTGCTGCATGAGTGATACCTGCTGGAAGGTGCAGGGACAGCCTGAATCACTCCTGCATGGGGGAGTGACACTTGCAGGAAGGTGCTGGCACAGGGTGCAGCACTCCTGCATGAGGGAGTGACACCTATTAGAAGGTGCACGGACAGCCTGCAGCACTCCTGATGGGGGAGTGAAACCTACTGGAGGTGGTAGGACAGCCAGCAGCACTTGTGCACGGGTGAGTGACACCTACGGGAAGTTGATAGAACAGCCTATGGCACTCCTGCATGGGGGAGTGACACCTGCTGGAAGGTGGTAGGACAATTTGCATCACTACTGCATGGGGGACTGACACCCTCTGTAAGTAACTTGGACAGCCTGCAGCGCTTTCGCATGAGGGAGTGACATCTGCTGGAAGGAATTGGCACATCCTTCAGCACTTGTGCATGAGAGAGTGACAATGGCTGGAAGGTGCAGGGACAGCCTGAAGCACTAATGCATGAGGGAGTAACCCCTTTTGGAAAGTACTGGGAAAGCCTGCAGCACTCCTGCATGGGGGAGTGACACCTACTGAAAGGTACTAGGACAGTCTGCTGCACTCCTGCATGGGGGAGTAACACCAGCTGTAAGGTACCGGCACAGCCTGCAGCACACCTACATAGGGGAATGACACCTGCTGTAAGGTGCCGGGACTGCCTGCAGCACTCCTGAATGGGTGAGTGACGCCTGCTGGAAGGTGCTAAGACAGCATGCAGCTCTCCTGCATGGGGGAGTGACACATACTAGAAGGTGCTAGGACAGCCTGAAGCACTACTGCATAGGAATGTGATACCTCATCGAAGGTACTGGGACAGCTTGCATCACTCCTGCATGGGAAAGTAACACCAACTGGAAGGTACTGGCACAGCCTGCAGCACAACTGCATGGGGGAATGACATCTGCTGGAAAGTGCTCGGACAGCCTGCAGGACGCCAGCCTGGGGGAGGGACATCTGCTGAAGGTGCATGGACAGCCTGCAGCACTCTTGCATGAGGGAGTGACACCTGCTGGTAGGTGCTGGCACAGCCTGCAGCACTCCTGCATGAGGGAGTGACATCTGCTGCAATGTGCTGGCACAGCCTGCAGCACTCCTGCATGAGGGAGTAACACCTGCTAGGAAGATGCTGGCACAGCCTGCAGCACACCTGCATGAGGGAGTTACACCTGCTGGAATGTGCAGGGACAGCCTGCAGCATTCCTGCCTCACTGTGTTTCCTGTGATCTCCCCGCAGACCCTCAGACACTCATTTTACCATGCTCTCAAGGATGGCATTTCGCAATTACTCTACTTCCTCTTCGAACTCTTCATTCCTCGAAGTTTCCCTATCAAATACAGTACCTTTTTTCTTGTAGGTTTCATAGAGGTGAAATGGTAATCAACAGTATTTCAAATGATGAAGTGAATACATGTATAGTTCAAATATATTTATTTAGAAACATTAAGTCTATGGATTCAGTGAGGAAGGTATCACATAGACTAGTCTTCTGACTTGAAAGCCATACATACTGAAAATACACTGTTTCTAAGCAAATGTGAACACACTGAGGAAACACTTGTGGGAGCTCCTGTGACTAAACCTGAGCTTCCTTATTCACAGGGAAGCAAGAGAAATGCTGATTTCATCAAACACACTTAGGTACTCAGAATCTGTACTACTGCTCAGATAGGCAAAACTAGTGCGTTCTAATGCAAGTCTCTTTAGGGAAAATACCCGTTTCAGATGAAGTTGCCAACATGCATCTCAGAAGTGTGCAGCTTGTTACCTGAGGTAGAAATGTCCAGAAACTGTCGTTTCTGCTAGCACTGTCCTTCTATACATGTTTTTGCTGAGGGTGAAATGGCACAGTAACGTATGTTTCTGCCAGCAAATACACTGTTTCTAAGCAAATGTGAACACACTGAGGAAACACTTGTGGGAGCTACTGTGACTAAAATTGAACTTCCCTACTCACAGGGAAGCAAGAGAAATGCTGATTTCATCAAACACACTTACGTACTCAGAATCTGTACTACTGCGCAGATAGGCAAAACTAGTGCATTCTAATTCAAGCCTCTTTAGGCAAAAAACCCGTTTCAGACGAAGTTGCCAACATGCACCTCAGAAGTGTGCAGCTTGTTCCCTGAGTTAGAAAACGTCGAGAAACTGTCGTTTCTGCTAGCACTGTCCTTCTATACATGTTTTTGCTGAAGGTGAAACGGCACAGTAACGCATGTTTCTGCCACCAAATATACTGTTTCTAAGCAAATGCGAACACACTGAGGAAACACTTGTGGGAACTACTGTGACTAAACCTGATGTTCCCTTCTCACAGGGAAGCAAGGGAAATGCTGATTTCATCAAACACACTTACGTACTCAGAATCTGTACTACTGCGTAGATAGGCAAAACTAGTGTGTTCTAATGCAAGTATCTTTAGGCAAAAAACTCGTTTCCGATGAATTTACACAAATGCATCTCAGTAGTGTGCAGCTTATTCCCTGAGTTAGAAAACGTCGAGAAACTCTCAATCAGTTGTCTGAGCTTTAGCTCCTTCATCTGTAAAACAAGGTCTTCCCCTCCCCAGCTGACAGTTTCATTTTTTTTCTTAGTTACATCATGTTGCAGATAGTTTGGAGGAAAGTGTAATGTAAAACAGTATAATGGAGAATAAACACATTGTGTTAAAAGGTCTAAGCTTACTGGATAGTTGGATATTAATTAAAACCGGCTTTTTGTTAGTATGCTGGAACTCCATTCTTCTTGGGGTTTTTGCTTTGCTTTGGTTATTTTGTCTTGTTTTCTTATTATAACCTAGCACCAAAATAAAAACTATATACTATTGCAATGTTGTGGATGTTTTAAATAATTTCTTTGTACCAAGACTGAAAAAGAGCTTTGCATAGACTCCAGTAAGTTAAGCATAACCATCTGGTTGGGATGTCCTATGTCTCATGATGTACTGGTTATTCTACGAGGTTACCTTATTTGAACACTACTTCTAGAAACTGTGTTTCCTTTGTTAAATAACTCTGTTACCTTCAACCAAGAAAATGATCAAATTACCTTGTAATAGCAAATTATGTTTCTCAAAATGGAAGTTGACAGAAAGGATGATTAGTGGGCACAGATACAGCTGCCGGAAGAACTTCGACTGTTCTACAGCTCATGCAGATGCTGATGATTAATAATGATTAGTCAAATTTGGAAATGGCAAATAGTTTAGATATTTATAATACACGCAAAAAATGGTGAAGGTTCAAAAGGTTAAGTAAAGTGCACAAAGTGATAAGTATATCAGTTATCCCAATCTGCTCATTATACATGTGATCTGTATTGAAAGGTCGCACCATATCTCACATATATGAACAATCGATCAGTGAAAGTTAGAAATAAAATTACAGCTGGATATGGTGGCACACACCTTTAATCCCAGCATTTGGAAGGCAGAGTCAGGCAAACTGCTGTGAGTTCAAGGCCCGCCTAGACTAGAAATGGACAGACAAGATAATATTGAGAAACCCTGTATTGAAAAAAAATTTAAATAAATAAATAAAATATATTTAGTAATGAAAGAGAAGAAAGTGGCTTGAAAGAATCAGAAGTGCAGAGAGGGTCAGCATGAGGGAGCTACACCTACAGGAAGGAGCCAGGACACCCTGCAGCACTCCCGCATGAGGGAGTGACACCTACTGGATGGTGCTGGGATATCCTGCAGCACTCCTGCATGAGGGAGTGACACCTACTGGATGGTGCTGGGACATCCTGCAGCACTCCTGCATGAGGGAGTGACACCTCCTGGAAGGTGGTAGGACATCCTGCAGAACTCCTGCATGGGGGAGTGACACCTGCTGGGAGGTGCTGGGACAGCCTGCAGCACTCCTACATGGGGGAATGACACCTGCTGGAAGGTGCCGGGACTGCCTGCAGCACCCCTGCATGTGTGAGTGACACCGGCTGGAAGGTGTTGGCACAGCCTGAAGCACTCCTGCATGGGGGAGTGACACCTGCTGGAAGTTGCTGGCACAGGCTGCAGCACTTGTGCATGAGGGAGTGACACCTGCTAAAAGGTGCTGGCACAGCCTGCAGCACTTGTGCATGAGAGAGTAACACCTGCTGGAAAGTTCAGGGACAGCCTGCAGCACTCCTGCATGAGGGAGGGACACCTGCTGGAATGTGCTAGGACAGTCTGCAGCAATCCTGCATGGGGGAGTAACACTGGCTGGAAGGTACCGGCACAGCCTGCAGCAAACCTGCATGGAGGAATGACACCCGAGTGGAGGTGCAGGGTCAGCCTGCAGCACTCCTACATGGGGGAGTGACACCTGCTGGAATGTGCTGGCACAGCCTGCAGCACTTGTGCATGAAGGAGTGACACCTGCTGGAAAGTGCTGGCACAGCCTTCAGCACTTGTGCATGAGAGAGTGACACCGGCTGGAAGGTGCCAGGACAGCCTGCAGCACTCCTTCATAGGGGAGTGACACTGGCTGGAAGGTGCTGGCACAGCCAGCAGCACTCCTGCATGAGGGAGTGACACCTGCTGGAAGGTGCTAGGACAGCCTGTAGCACTCCTTCATGAGGGAGTGACACCTGCTGGAAGGTGCCGGGCAGCCTGCAGCACTCCTGCCTCACTGTGTATCCTGGGATCTCCCCACATGGCCACAGACACTCAATTTACCATGCTCTCAAGGATGGCATTTCACAATTACTCTACTTCCTCTTCGAACTTTTCATTCCTCGAAGTTTCTCTGTCAATTACAGTACCTTTTTTCTTGTAGCTTTCATAGATCTGAAATGGTAATTAACAGAATTTCAAATGATGAAGTGAATACATGTATAATGTCAAATATATTTAGTTAGAAACATTAAGTCTATTGATTCAGTAAGGAAAGTATCACATAGACTAGTCTTCTGACTTCTTGAAAGTCATACATACTGAAAGCAAAGCCTTAATAAACATATAAAGAATGTGTTTAAAGAACAAGATTCTGTGCCATCCTGCAAGACTTACTGAAGTGGCAAGGAATAAGATCTTGAAAGGACTTAGACCTGAAACGATCATTACTGGAGAATGGCCCTGAGATGAAAGCAAAGCAGAAAGTGCCCCAGCTAGGATTTGACAGTGTACACAATGGCGCAGGACTAGAATCTGATCAAAATAAGCAGCAAATCACAGAGACCTAAGCAGTAATCATGTTGCTGCTTGATTTGTTTTCCAAACCCAATGAGCAGGTCACTGACTTCCGAATTCTAGTTCCTTCCTCTAAACTGCAGAATCAGGCAAATGACGTCCTGAAGTTCTGTTACTCTGTAACCACAAAATTAAATTAGAAACAGAGTACTGCCATATGGCCCCAAAGCGACAAACTGTTCTTTCTCATACTAAGTTCATGGTTCACACATGTAGATTGTAAAAATTCTGCTCTTTAGCTAGCTGCAAACATGACACACCTTTCCTTTAGAGACTCCTTCCGAGATCAGAGCACTGCTTTCACAAAATGCAATAGTCAGACATGAAAGTGCAACAGTTCCTCCTATTGTTTCATGGGGTTTTGATAAACCCTGGCACTCCATGCTCACCTGCTTTAAGGGAAGGGTGAGTGAATATGCGCTCCCAAAACAAATGCTTGAAACACAAATATTGATATTGTGCTGTAGTTCAGATAGGAAAGTAAACATCTTGTTCCTTCAGAAATGCCTGTCCACCTTTATGGCATGTTCATGCATTTGTGCCCAGCTCAGTGGCTTGGTGAGCATCATCTTTGCATGAAGGAACTCCACGCAGGATCAGAAGATAGCTCATTCTTCTGGGATTTTTATCACTTTTACATTTTATTTCTATCAGATAATGCTCAAATGGCCTTTTCTTTACTCCCAAGTTGTGGTTCTACGAAGTCACCAAAGAGTTGCTGACTCTTTATAAAAATGTATAAATGGTCTTGCTACTTAACTGCTGCCTCATTTGCTGCAGAATAAGGCTGTTTTGAGGCCCACATTTCTCAGTAGGACAGAAGATCCTGTGTGATCTGTGACCTTCAAAATGGGCTTGGCCCAAAGCTATGGTGATTGGAGTCAGAAATAGCCTTTGACACCGTCCTCAGAAATCATGTGGAAAGTGAGAAGAAAGACTGAGCAGCATCCTCTTCGGCAGGATGACACAAGAAGTACACAGGGAGAAAAGGTAGGGATGAACCTCTGGTACAATTCAACAAGCCTGGGGAAAAAGATTTGTCACAGCTGTTTACCAATATTCCCCACGAACCACTGAAGAGTGATGTATTCAACAACGTGGATAGTACAGTCCATGAATTTTAATTAGGCAGTATGGTGGTTTGAAGGAAAATGGCCTGCATGGCCTCATAGGAAACGTCAACATTAGGAGTTGTGGTCTTGTTGGAGTAGGTGTGGTTTTGTTGCAGGGAGTGTGTCACTGGGGACTGGCTTTGAGGTCTTCAGCAGCCTAAGCCAGGCCCAGTGTGGCAGTCTCTTCCTGCTGCTGATCCAGATGTAGAACTCTCAGCTACCTCCAGCACCATGTCTGCCTGTGCACCACTATGCTTCCCACCATGATGATAACAGACTAAACCTCTGAACTGTAAGCTTGCCCCAAATAAGTGTTTTCCTTTATAAATGTTGCCATGGTCTGTTCTTCCAGAGGTCCTAAGTTCAATTCCTGGCAACCACATGTTGGTTCACAACCATCTATAATGTGATCTGATGCATACAGGTATATATGCAGATAGAACACTTACATACATTAAATAAATAAATCTTTTTTAAAAAATAAAAAATGTAGGTCAACTCTGATCTCAGTCACATTGAGGCCCAGGAAACTTAAGTAAATATGCAAGTTCAAAACAGATGTCTGTTAGGCTCTAGAAGCCATCTTTTAGTTCTAGAGATCACGAAGTCTGGTATCAAAGTGTCAGTTAAGTCTCTGGTAAGGCCCCTTTTTGCTCCTAGGCATCCTGGAGCCCTCAGGTCTAACCTTCTAGTCCCAGCATATTGTATGCTAAGACTTCTCAACACTTGAATCTAGAAGTAACATGAGCACCCAGCCTGTAACAATGGCCCGTTAGTTTCTCTCTGCCCTGCCCTGCTAATGATTTAAGGATCTCTGAATTTGGGGTGGGAACTGCATGTGAAGATGGGGAGCATGAGGATGGGAGGTTAACAGAAGACATCTATTAACAATGGTGATGCCTTCTCTTGATCAAACACCATCAAAAAATGGTCGGTCAAGGCAGCTTTAGGTTGTGTTAAATTTTTATTCTTGCTTTTTGCCATTTGTTTGTTTGTTTGTGTGAGTGTGTATGTGTGTGTGTGTGTATGTGCGTGTGTGTGCATGAGACAGAGAGAGAGTGGGAGGGAGAAAGGGAGAGGGAGAGAGAGAGTTTAGTATTTTTAAATCTTTTGGCTGGACAGAGGAAAGGAAAGGACACGGGTCAGACTGCCCACCCTGGAATCTGCTGGTGGAGTCCTCAGCTAAAACCAAACATTACAGTTTGGATTCTCTGACTTTTACCCCACACCTCTTGATACCTTGAAGTTTTGGCTCATAGACACATCTCCATCTTGGAGGCAAACCTGGAGTGTGAACCCAGCAGGAAGGGCTGATTATTGTCCTGGCTCTTTGTGTAATCTGTGTCTCGAGGAAGTTACAACTGTACCAGGAGGAGCCTCTCTAGACTCATAGGGACCAACTTCTACCCTCGGGCCTCTAGAAAGTTCCCAACCTCTTGCCTTATATAGCTCCTAGGACAGTAGAATCCTACTTAGTTTTTCTATTACTCTGATAAAAACACTGACCAAAAGCAACTCAGGGAGGAAAGGGTTACATCATCTCACAGCTCACAGACCATCTTTGTAGGAAGCCAAGGCAGGAACTCAGGCAGGAACCCAAAGGCAGAAACTGAAGTAGAAACTACAGAGGAGAGCTACTGGCTGGCTTGTTTTCTCTGGTTTGTTCAGCTTGCTTTTTTATATAACACAGAAGTGCCTGCCCAGGGGTGGCACTGTCCATGTTGGTTGGGTCTGGGCCTTCCCACATTGATCATCAGTCATACCACGCCAATAGAGGTAATTCCCCAGGTGAGGTTCTCTTTTCCCAGGTGACTCTACTTTGTGTTGACAAAAACTCACCAGAACAAGTAGAAGCCAGGCCCAAGTACCTGACCTTTACTTCTGTTTAATCTGTTTTGTTATCCTCTCCAGAAACAGAGACTCATAACTACGCAGGACTCTTTCACGTCTTAGCCACAGCCTGAGTACCTGCCTCACACTTACAAGGTGGTTTTTTTCCCCTTTAAATTAAATGTGTTGTAGGGTTTTTTCCTGTTTCTTTAAAGAAGTATATAAGGATATATCCACAATTGAAACTACATCTTGACAATCAACTCCCCTGGCTAGAACTGCAAGAAATAATTTTATAATTATTTCAAAGACCATTGAGATTTTGATGGTCATCTTATTAATCTTGTTTAGACCATGCACACAAAGTGTTCTGGGTCAGACACAGATTCCCTGTTAATTGCTTTACAAAAACTAACAACCATGTACACACACCAACACCCACACCTGTCACAATGAGGACCAGGTAAAATGTTTTTCCTGGTAGCTGGAAATTCTAGTTTGATGAGTAATAAGAAATTACAATTTGATGATTTCTTTATTTTCCGAACAGAAAGTACAAGGTCCTTAACTCTCTTGAAATAGTTTTCTTGGAAAGATAAAGAATCTGATTGCTTGCTTCTTATGTAACAGAGCTGTCTCTGTGGAGGCGTGGGGGCAGTTGGTTTAAGTGTCTCTGATTTTATGACCTAGCATGTCATTTGTTTGGTCTTCATGGCACTATCATCTATGGGTATGTTGAGGCCTGACCTAGAGGCGTAGCCTGTGATGTACCTGTTTGTACGTCTCAGGCCTATTTCTGATCATCGGCTCATGTCATAGCCACTAACAAGGTAGATTGGTGTGACTCTCATATCAGTCCCATCACCACCACAAGCAGGCTAAAATGTCAAGTGGCAAGAGAAGTGACATCTTACACAAAGGCAAAGGAATCAAATAGCAGCATGTTTCTCAGCAGAAAATAAAAGTCATGCTCCAGAAGCAACAGGTGCCAATCTGAATTCCTGCATTCAACAGAGTAATCCATCATAGCTGAGAATGGAAAACCATTTCCACAGTAAATGCAAACTGGAGGAATTCCTGACCACCAAGCCAGGAATAACGATGATAGGTGAAGGGATCTGACCCACAGAGAAGAAAGATGAACACAACCATGAGGCCACCAGAAAGAAAACAAAATAAACCAAAACAGTAAAGAAGTGAAGAGGAAGAAAATACCAAACATTACAAAATGACAGAAATTAAAATGTACCTTTCAACAATAACCATGCATATTATTTTAATTCTCCAAATAAAAGACAAACTAGCAGACTGGATTAAAAATAAGACGGACCTATTAGTTGGAAGAAATTCCACTAACAAGAAAAAAATAGAAAAACAACAACAACTGGGAAACACAGCCTTAAGGGAAGTGTGGAAAAGGCATTCTAAGCAACGAACCAAAATCCAGTCAGGGTGGCTGCACTAACATTAGCAAGGTACGCACAGGAGCTTTGTGTTTGTTTTTTAAAAGACATTTTATTTTGATTAAGAACACAAATAAACAAGAGGAGAATTCTAAATAGAGATGCACTGAATATTAGAGCATCCTGTTTCATAAACAGATACTACAGGATGTAAAGGCATAAATCAACTACAGCACAGGAGGAGGAGGAGATCACTTTAATACCCACTCTCACTGAAAGAGGGACAGAGATAGAAGAGATTATGAACCTGATAGATCACTACAGACTATTAGATTCTAACACTGCACATCATATGATCCTCAGCAGCCCATGAGACTTTATCTGCAATTAAGCACATTTTAGGATAATAAGAAATAAAAAAAGTTTAAAAGAAGAAGATTCTGACTACATTTTTTTTTTTTGGTTAGCTTTTCTTTGCTGTGGATAAACGCCTGACAAACCATTTAGAAGAAGCAAATACTTATTCTAAGGCAGGGCAAGGCTCAGGCTGAAGGGCAGCTTTCCAATGACATCCTGCTTCCATATCTGCTCCGTCTACTCTGTTCCCACCTTCTTCAATTACGAACTCATGAGTAGATTAAGCCATTGATGTGGCTAATGTCCTTATGTGACAATCGATTTTCAATTGGCCTACCAGCTAGGGACCAGGCCTTCTGTAAAGAAGAGTTTAGGGATGTTTTATATCTAAATCATGTAACCATATATCCTGCCTCTGAATACCCGAAATTGCTGCCTTAGTCTCACTGTACACAGTTCCTCTGGGGCATGTGCTACTAACAAAACAACCCTACTCAGTCCCTCTGCAGTGTACAAAATAGAGGAAACAGAATGCCTGACTAAAAGTGCGTAGGAAAGTGACTGAGATTGCTCTGAAGTGACTTCCCTAAACTCACATGATAAATAAATCACAGTGCTCAAACTCTAATTGCCATCTCTTTACTCCTCGGCCCTAATCTTGTGCTTTCGTTTTATGTAAGTTTATGTGGGCACTCAACAATGCCCGTGATGTAATGTGAATTGTCATTGCTGTTAATCTCGGTCCTTGTGCTTGTTTGCTTACAATAAGGTCTCATCCTCTAGCTTGGGCTTGCCTGGAAATTGCTGTGTAGCTTCAGCTGGCTGCAAGGATTACCCTGCATGGCTGTGTAATCCGCCCACTGCAGCGAGCCTGGCTATCCCATCCTACATCGTATTGTATTAAGATGGTAAATCTGATTACCTAGGCGTGAACAGAGCTTTGTTGCCTGTGGTAGAACTGGACAATGGCAGGGAAAAGCAGGTTAATTAGGGGTGTGAAAAATCTATTGTGGCATCACTTTTTTTTTCTTTTTTGCAGAGGCGAGTATGGAATCCATACTCAAAGATGGGCATCACTTATTTTTTAATGAGGAAAACTTATATACTTTTAAATATACAAATGTTTAATGCATACGGCTTAAATTAAGCCCAAGAATTGTAGAATAGATTTCCATTTTTTTTAAAAATATGCTGACCTCCTATGCTAATAC
Organism: Acomys percivali; assembly: GCA_907169655.1. Lineage (NCBI taxonomy): Eukaryota > Metazoa > Chordata > Mammalia > Rodentia > Muridae > Acomys > Acomys percivali. Next base: position 3,766,313 of record CAJRSG010002426.1, on the reverse strand, counting down.
ACAAGGTGTGTGGCAGCTGTTCATTCTCTGCCTCCTTCTGAGCCCTAAGGCCACCCAGACCATGTGGAACAAAGCACAACCTGCGTTTACCACACAGAGAGATTCCCAACACTTATAAATACCTTTGACTCAGCTGGCACCAAGTATTTGAAGGGTATTTCTTTCAGAGCTTGGGAGAGACCTCACTTTCAGAAGTGAGTATTACGGTGGTGAGGAGGCACAGTGTACAGATGTACATTCTGTAATGTAGACGGTGCTCAACCCTTAGGTCTGTGCACGAGACACAAGATAGACAGCACTTCCACTAGCTGAGTGTAGATTCTAAGTGAAGTAGCATGATTCTGAAAACCCACAGGAATCAACCTGAAGACATGGAATAGCTGCTGAGGTGTGAAGGGTGGAGCGTCTCGATGTCCCTAGGGTTTGACAAAACTGGATTTATTGGCTTTCAGGCCAGCAACAGCATTTTTCCCACATAACATACCCCATTTCTCACCTGCACATTATTTTCACAAATGATACAAGACTGTGACATAAGACAGGTAAACCAGAAGCATCACTTCTTTTGCCTCGGAGAAAACAGTCCAGCCAGGTTTGAAGCAACTATGAAGGTAATGCATTTGTGGGAACTTCCAGATGGGATAGCATCTGTGTTGAGAAGAAACTGTACAGCAGCCCAGTGTTATGTTCCATTCTCTTCATGAGGAGGCCACCTTGATGACTTCAGATCCCAAGCAGAAGCATGTAATGCTGGGCTTTCCTGCCTTGCTCCTGTGTGTTAGCAGGGCATCCTTGCATCATGTCATCCTTGGTCTTCACAAGCTTGCTTGCCTATGAGCTGGGACAATCCTGCTCTGCTCTTGTTTAACAGACTGCTTTGCTGTGGTTCTCCAGTGTCGTGTTGAAGAGTTCCAGGGATTTGTGGTTATACATCCTTTAGAAATTACCCCAGGGAAGGGGCCCACAAGCCCCACTTCTAACTGAAGACCCATTTGATGGCTTCTAAGGAAGGGAAGTCAGTTTTCTTTAAGAGGCTGTCTCCCCTCCACACCCAATAGTATATAGACAGCAGAAAATTGATTTTATGAATAATATTTTTTTCTAATTTTAGAAGATAACAAAGTTGGGGGGTAGAGAGGTGGGGGTTAGATCTGGGAGTAATTGTGGGAAGGATGCTCTTCAAAATTATCCTACAATTAATAAAAAGTATTACATTTTTAAAATACCTTAGAGCTGGGTGGTGGCACACATCTTTAATCCCACGACTCAGGACAGAGGCGAGCAGATCTCTGAATTCAAGACCAGCCTGGTCTGTAGAGCTACTGGTATAGCCAATGGGACACAGAGATAGCCTGTCTCAGGAAAAGGAAAAGACTTCAGAAAGAAAATTAAAAATTACTCAGGGGCTGGAGAGATGCCTTGATGGCTAAAGCCCTGGCTGTTTTTCCAGAGGATCCAGGTTCCATTCCCAGCACCCACATGGCAGCCCCCAACCATCTGTAGCTTCATGTTTAGGAGACCAAATGCTCTCTTCTGGCCTCCTTGAACAATATATGTGCATGGTACACAGACATACAAGCAGGAAAAACACCCATATACATAAGATAAACATAAAGGAAATGTTTTTAAAAGAAAGAAATATGTACCACAGCATTAACTGTGAAAGACACATGTAAATAAGGGTTCACTTTATATTTCCAATCTCCTGGAGTAATTAATTCATAAGAATGCTACACCTTGAGACCCAGCTCTGGCCATTCACAGTGGTCTGGTGACTGATGAAAAGTAGGTCAGCATGCTTTCTCAGCTGTGTGCTCTGCACTCGGAAACTGGACCATCTGCCCTCAGCTCATCAAGCCTGGCAACCTTCCTATCATTAAGATCTACTCTTAGGCTTCGAGTTTCAACACCACTAATCCTTGATATTTTTAAGTGACTTGAAACTTCAAATCCACTCCAGAAATAATCTACTGTGGCTTCTCTGGTCATTTCCCTGGCATTGCAGTTAACTAGGTTGACTTCCAGATTATTAAGCCCTTTTATAAAGGGTTCAAAGTTTCCAAGTTTGGTGTTACAACCACAATACATCACAAGATCCTTCCTACTTGCCCTTTTTTATCACTCTGGGCACATTCTAGCTCTACCTGTTCTTGAGATCTCACATGCAAGAGACAATCAGTTTCAGAGGAGTTTCAGAAGACTGGGTGTGTCATCAGTCCCTAAGGATCTTGAGAAAATTCCAATCATATTTTCCACCAAAAAAAAAAAAAAAAAAAGAAAAGAAAGAAAAAGAAAAAGAAAAAAACCTCAAAGGCAGCATAAAGGGTTTTTTGGTGTACACTTGAGTCCATTTTCATCTGTTTTGGTTACTAACATCTCTACCAATTAGACTGTGGCAGCCATTTTATCTTACTTTACTTTTGCGAGGGATGTCATCTAATATTTTAGGTTAGTATACTAAGCAATGGGTTTCATTATGGCATATACATATATGTGTGTGATTATACTTTATTATATATTATATGTCTTACTTGCTCAATTACCCTGCTGCCCTCCCCCTATTGCCTGCTATTCCCACCTAGCTCTCTCGACACTGAGAGATTCTGCTGGGGCACTGTACCAGGAATAGATTTTTCTACACCTAAAGATGTAGGTGCCTTTGAAAAGAGGCTGAGTTGTCTGCTTGGTTAGAAATGATTTGCCCTGATTTCAGGTTTTGTTCTTCCAAAACAAACAAGTTTCCAGTAACACAGAGCACTTTTCTAGGAATTTCTGTATATTTAGTTTTCTATTTCATGTTCTTGGCCCTTATAAATCTCTAATCTTCAAAAAAGAGTGTATAAGCAGCACTCTGTGTATTGCTCACCCCCATGTTATCCAGTCATAAGTGGCCAGAGCTAAACACGTGCATATATGAGCCACACTAATGGACTCAGAAGTGTTTGTGTGTGTGTGTGTGTGTGTGTGTGTGTGTGTGTGTGTGTGTGCATGTGGTAATTATAGAAGTCATGAATCTGAGAAGGAGTAAGGGGCAAGGAACAATGGAAATTATGTAAAAACAGTATGTTCATATATAAAAGTTTAAATAAATAATTTTTAAAAAATAAATAAGCCAGGCATGAAGAATGCCTTAATCCCAGTTCCCAGCACACAGAGGCAGGTAGATCTCTGTAAGTTCAAAAATAGCCTTGTGGGCTGGGCGTGGTGGCGCACGCCTTTAATCCCAGCACTCGGGAGGCAGAGGCAGGCGGATCACTGTGAGTTTGAGGCCAGCCTGGTCTACAAAAGTGAGTCCAGGACAGCCTAGGATACATAGAGAAACCCTGTCTTGAAAAAAAAAAAAAGAAAAAGAAAAAGAAACGAAGACAGCCTTGTCTACATAGTGAGTTCCACAATATTCAGAGCTATCTAAAGAAAGCCTGTCTCAATGAATTATAAATAGATGATATAATAATAATAATAATAATAATATATATATATATATATATATATATATATATACTAAAAGAAAACAAACTAAAAGCCTGAATAAATAAAATATTTAGAGGTAAACATTTGTCAATATCAGCCAAGTACTGAATCATCTCATCCAGCCCCCAGACTTTTTATTTGTTCCATTATCTTTAGATGTAAGAATTTAATTTCTTTCACTTTCAACTTGCAGTTTCAACCTGGATGGTAAACTTTTTAGTAAGAAAACAGTAAGACCACCAGCCACGTGTATTGCGCCTTTTTCAGGAAAGCAAAAAACCTTTCCAGCCATTCTCAACAAGCTACTTTTGTTTAGCTCATTGCCTAAGATTAGTCCATTTCACTTTATTATGTCTGGACAGAAAAAAGAAGATTTTCTTAGCCTGATTATGATTCATCCTCTGAAGCTGGGCAGGTCGCCACTTGCCACTAAACTCCAAACAAAGCAACCTCAGCATTTTAGTGTGCCACAAAAGCAATTGCTCACTGTGGACATGAGGCTGTTGGTGATTACTACATTTACTCACAACTGACTGGGCATGGAGTCTGGCTGTTAATGTGTTTCTGGAAGCTTCACATAAATCCTTATCCTGGTACTGTGGCAAATCTGCCGTACATTCTCATGCAGAGTGAGAGATATTGCATATCTGTCTCCAGGTAGACAGAATCACATAGGGCATTTCTGTTAATGTCATGGCCAATATTTAACTCATGAAACAAATGACCTGGCCAAGTCAAGTATAAATCACACACACACACACACACACACAATCACTCCAGCAAGAGGTTCTTCCACTTTATTTCACATAAAACTGAAACCCCAATGGCAAGAAAAAGAGGAACACTTGTGAGCTAATCACGCAGCAGTATCTGGCACACTAGAGGAGTGAGTTGAACTAAACGTTGTAAATCTATTTCTCTGACTTAGTAGGCAAGAGGAAGTGGAGAAAGCGATGAGCTGGTAAAGTTATAAGCTCCTTTTCTGGCCAAGGTTTCCAGCTAGAAGGACAGAGTTGACCTGGGTGCCTCTAAAGCTGAAGTTCTGAGCCCCAGACCTTTAACTGTTTGCCCTCCATGTTGAATCTAAAGTCACTTTTGAACATAAAGAGCACGAGCCTCAGATACATTTTCCAAAATTTCTTAACATCAGGAACTTCCTGCACTTAGTCATTTATTTGTTCATTTATTTTGAGATAAGATTTCTCTATGTAGCTCTGTACTGGAACTCACTGTATAGCTCAGGCCAGCCTTTGGCTCACAGAGGTCCATCTGCCTCTGCCTTCTGTGCCTGGGTGCCACCACACCCACTTCTCTTGTACATTTTTAAGAGTATGATTTCACATTGTTTATATCACTCTTTTTAAAGGCATAATTTATGGACTTGGGGTATAGCTTAGGAGTAGAGTGTACTTAGCAGTCATAAAGACTTGAGTTTCATTCCTAGCACTGTACACACACACACACACACACACACACACACACACACACACACACACACACAC
>CAJRSG010002426.1:3748946-3761330 GCA_907169655.1 Acomys percivali | reverse complement strand
CACACACACACACACACACACACACACACACACACACACACACACACGGGGGCAAGGGCAATACCAGGGGAGAGATTTATCTTGAGTCAATATCCTTGGAGTTTTCAGTTTACCTTGGGAGTAAACTGAGAAAAACCAAATGTGACAAATGCAAATCCATCCAGAGCTGGGATATTTAAATGGAGTAGTGTTAGCTTAAGAGAATACTAGCCTCCAAAATGGCTCCAAGTGATCTAGTCTTCACGGTATACACATCCATGTGTCATCTACTCGTACACTGTGCTAGAGTTTATCTGTGTGACAGCCATTTCCGAACGTACATTTTAAGACATTACTGCTCCTGCCTTGCATTATCACTCTTTTTTTATTAATTTATTCTTGTTACATCTCAATGGTTATCCCATCCCTTGTATCCTCCCATTCTCCCCTCCTCCCATTTTCCCTTTATTCTCCTCCCCTATGACTGTTCCTGAGGAGGATTACCTCCCCCTGTATATGCTCATAGGGTATCAAGTCTCTTCTTGGTAACATGCTATCCTTCCTCTGAGTGCCACCAGGTCTTCCCCTCCAGGGGACATGGTCAAATGTGAGGCACCAGAGTATGTGAGAAAGTCATATCCCACTCTCTACTCAACTGTGGAGAGCATTCTCACTCTTACTCTCTTCATTTCTTCCTCTATTCCAAGATGGACCTGTCGTGAGCAGATCCACTGATGGTCTAACACACGGAGGAACAGGAACCTTTAAGTAACGACCACGTAAATGAGGCTCCTGAGATGTGAGTCCTCCAGCCCAGTCATGCCTTCAGATGCTTAAAGACTGAGTTAACAACTTGCCATTAACCTTGTGTGAAACCCTGCGAGACAGGCACTCTGTGTTCCCATCCAGAGAAACTACACAAGATGGGGAATCTCTGTTGAAAGCTGTAACACATTGCCTAAATTTGCTATGCCTAAGTAGATGACTTAAAAAATGTCACGAACTAGTATCACCTCAGGAACGTATCGTCTTAGTTTATGACCTGCATCCAGAAGCTGTCTGTCTTCACCTCTGATAAAACTAGTGTCTGACCCCTGATGGCTTGTGTAAAAATCCAATACCCAGCCATGACCATATTGGCAAACAAGAAGATTGTGATCATCTGCTTCATGTTCCCTTCCAGATTACACATGTAAAGAAGCTAAGGGGCAAAAGTGTGTTTGCACCTAAGGTCATAGCTATGAACCTAGCCTGACAAGTTCAACTGTTTTTAATGTTTCTGCCTTGCCCCGTGGAGAAGCACGGTGCATTAATTAACTGTCTTAGTTGCCAGAGCAATTGAGAGTATAAAGGTATAAGCCAAAAAGGTTTATTTTGGCGCATGGTTGTAGAAGTCTCAAAGCAGGGGCTGAAGGGATGGTGCAGTGTATAAGGGTGCTTGCTGCAAAAGCTTGAAGACCTGAGTTCATATCCCAGCACCCACAGAAAGCTGGGCATGACTAAATACACCTGTAATGTGAGGGTGGGTTGGAGATCAAAGAATAGCTGGAGCTTCCTGGCCAAGAGCCTAACACCTGCACAGTGAAATCCAGGCTCAGTGAGAGGTCTGTTTAAAGGAAGAGCAGAGTGAGAGAGGAAGACAAAGAGCACACCAGACACCTCTTCTGGCATCTGTGCCTGTGTGGGGGGGGGGTGTGCATACACATACACGCATGTGCACACAGTTCCAGACCACAATAAATTCGCTCCCACAACTTTGGATCTGGAGTGAGGCAGCACATGTTGGTGTGGCCTTACGATGACCCAAACTGCTCATATCCTCAACAGGATACAAACACGGGGCACAAGAAGGCAAAGGTGTCATAGGCCTCTTCAAAGGTGCATGCTCAGTAACAAAGGACCTTCTCCCAGGCTCCACCTCTCACATAGTGTCACCCTGGGAAACAAGTTTCTAACATATGATGCTTTGGGGACACTTCAGATACAAATTACAGGTGATAATTGACAGTGACAGGTGCCATATTCACCTCAATGAGCTATAATAAATACATTTGTATGAATGGCTTGAAAATAATATGGAAAAAGAAATTTAAAACCAAAGAATTAATGGCCAAAATTGGCTTATAAAATATAAAATCTAAGTAAGTCATGTCTTTTAAAGAAGTGTAATCAGTGATTCAAATTCTTACTCAAAAATTGGCAAAGGGCTGACATGTAGGTAACTGACATTTACCAGACTTGCAAAAATGTTAAACTCTATCCTAAGAGTTGACTTATGGTATGGACTGGGTCTTATGTTGGTCAACCAACTGGTGTGTCTGTGTACATGCAGAAAAAAAGGTCCTTCCGAGTACAGACAGATTTTTTTCCGAAATGTGCTCAGAATATATTCTGTGATCTTCACATTAAAATAACATCTTTTTTTAACTTTTTATTTTTTTAATTAATGTATTCTTGTTACATCTCAATGGTTATCCCATCCCTTGTATCCTCCCATTCTTCTCTCCCTCCCAGTTTCCCCTTATTCCCCTCCCCTATGACTGTTCCTGAGGGGGATTACCTACCCCTGTATATGCTCATAGGGTATCAAGTCTCTTCTTGGTAACCTGCTGTCCTTCCTCTGAGTGCCACCAGGTCACCCCTTCCAGGGGACATGGTCAAATGTGAGGCACCAGAGTCATATCCCACTCTCCACTCAAGTGTGGAAAATGTTCTGTCCATTGGCTAGATCTGGGTAGGGGTTTAAAGTTTACCGCCTGTATTGTCCTTGGCTGGTGCCTTAGTTTGAGCGGGACCCCTTGGCCCAAATCTGCCTATCATAATGTTCTACTTGTAGGTTTCTAGGACCTTCTGGATCCTACAACTTTGCCATTCTCTCATGGTTCTCTCATCTAGAGTCCCAATAGGATGTCCTCCTCTCTGTCCCAGTTTCCTGGTAAGTGAAGGCTTTCATGAGACCTGCCCCTTGGGCTAGTATGCAGATATAAGTGAGTATATACCATTTGAGTCTTTCTGCTTCTGGATTAACTCACTCATTATGATCATTTCTAGCTCAATCCATTTATCCACAAATTTTGGGAATTCCTTGGTTTTGATAGCTGAGTAGTATTCCATGGTGTATATATATCACAGTTTCTTTATTCATTATTCTACTGATGGACACTTAGGCTGTTTCCATGTTCTGGCTATTATGAATAAGGCTGCTATGAACATGATTGAGCAAATTTTCTTGTTGTGTGCTGGAGCATCTTCTGGGTATATTCCAAGGAGTGGAATGGCTGGATATTGAGGAAACCCTATTCCCAGTTTTCTGAGATAGCACCAGATAGATTTCCAAAGTGGTTGTACTAGTTTGCATTCCCACCAGCAATGAAGGAGTGTTCCTCTCTCCACACATCCTCTCCAGCATGTGGTGTCGCTTGAGTTTTTTATCTTAGCCATTCTGATGGGTGTAAGATGGAATCTCAGAGTTGTTTTGATTTGCATTTCCCTGATGACTAAGGAGGTTGAACATTTCTTTAAGTGTTTCTCAGCCATTTGATTCTCTGTTGATAATTCTCTGTTTAGTTCCAAGCCCCATTTCTCAATTGGGTTATTTGGTTTGGTGGTGTTTAATTTCTTGAGTTCTTTATATATTTTGGATATTAGACCTTTGTCAGATGTAGGGTTGGTGAAGATCTTTTCCTAGTCTGTAGGCTGTCACTTTGTTCTCTTGACAATGTCTCCAGTCTTACAGAAGCTTCTCAGCCTCATGAGGTACCATTTACTAATTGTCGACATTAAGGCCTGGGCTATTGGTGTTCTGTTCAGGAAGTTGTCCCCTGTGCCAATATGCCCCAGGCTCTTCCCCACTTTTTCTTCTAAATGACTTAGTGTCTCTGGTTTTATGTTGAGGTCTTTAATCCACTTAGATTTGAGTTTTGTGCAAGGTGACAAATATGGGTCCAGTTGCATTTTTTTACACATAGACCTCTAGTTAGACCAGCACCATTTTTTGAAGATGCTATCTTTTTTCCATTGAATGGATTTGGCTTCTTTGTCAAAAATCAAGTGACCATATGTGTGTGGATTCATATCTGGGTCTTCGATTCGATTCCACTGATCAACCAGTCTGTTGCTGTGCCAATACCATGCTGTTTTAATTACTATTGCTTTATAGCACAGTTTGAGATCTGGTATGGAGATTCCTCCGGAGCACCTTTTATTGTACAAGATTGCTTTAGCTGTTCTGGGATTTTTGTTTTTCCATATGAAGTTCAGAATTGAACTTTCAATGTCTTTAAAAAATTGTGTAGGTATTTTCATAGGGATTGCATTGAATCTGTAGAGTGTTTTTGGTAGGATGGCCATTTTTACTATGTTAATTCTCCCGATGCATGAGCAAGGAAGATCATTCCATCTTCTCATGTCATCTTCAATCTCTTTCTTCAGAGTTTTGAAATTTTTTCAAACAAGTCTTTCACTTGCTTAGTTAGAGTAACTCCTAAATATTTTATATTGCTTGCGGCTAATGTGAAGGGTGTGGCTTTCTTAATTTCTTCCTCTGTGAGCTTGTCATTTGTATATAGGAAGGCTACAGACGTTTTTGAGTTAATTTTGTATCCAGCCAATTTGCTGAAGGTGTTTATCAGCTGTAGGAGTTCTCTGGTGGAATTTTGAGGGTCACTTATGTACACTATCATATCATCTGCAAATAGGGATAATTTGACTTCTTCCTTTCCCATTTGGATCCCCTTGATCTCCTTTTGTTGTCTTATTGCTCTGGCTAGAACTTCGAGTACTATATTGAAGAGATATGGAGAGAGTGGGCAGCCTTGCCTTGTTCCCGATTTTAGAGGAATTTCCTTGAGTATCTCACCATTTATTTTGATTTTGGCTATTGGCTTGCTGTAGATAGCCTTTATTATGTTGAGGAAAGTGCCTTGTATCCCCGATCTCTCTAAAACTTTAAACATGAGTGGGTGTTGGATTTTATCAAATGCTTTCTCTGCATCTAAAGGGATGATCATGTGGGTTTTTATTTTCAGTTTGTTTATATGGTGGATTACATTGATGGATTTCCGTATTTTAAACCATCCCTGCATGCCTGGGATGAAGCCTACTTGGTCATGATGAATGATATCTTTGATGTGTTCTTGTATTCGTTTTGCAAGTATTTTATTTAGTATTTTTGCATCGATGTTCATAAGAGAAATTGGTCTGAAATTCTCTTTCTTTGTTGAATCTTTGTGAGGTTTAGGTATGAATGTGACTATGGCCTCATAGAATGGATTTGGTAATGTTCCATCCATTTCTATCTTTTGGAGTAGCTTGAAGAGTATCGATATTAGCTCGCCCTTGAAGGTCTGGTAGAATTCTGCACTGAAACCATCTGACCCTGGGCTTTTTTTGGTTAGGAGACTATTAATGATTGCTTCTATTTCTGTAGAGGAAATGGGACTATTTAGCTTGTTTATCTGTTCTTCACTCAACTTTGGCAAGTGAAAATGATCAAGAAAATCATCCATTTCCCTTAGATTTTCAAATTTTGTGGCATATATGCCTTCAAAGTAGGATCTTATGATTCTTTGTATTTCTTTAGTGTCTGTTGTTATGTCTCCCTTTTCATTTCTGATTTTGTTGATTTCAATACTGTCTCTCTGCCTTTAAGTTAGTTTGGCTAATGGTCTGTCTATCTTGTTGATTTTCTCAAAGAACCAGCTCTTGGTTTTGTTGATTCTTTGGACTGTTTTCTTAGTTTCTAATTTGTTAATTTCAGCCCTGAGTTTGATTATTTCCAGAAGTCTACTTCTTTTGGGAGTTTCTGCTTCTTTTTTTTTCCTAGGGCTTCCAGTTGTGTCATTAAGATGTTTATGTGCGATGTTTCTAATTTCTTTTTAAAGGCACTTAGTGCTATGAATTTTCCTCTTAGCACTGCTTTCAATGTATCCCACAAATTTGGGTACGTTGTTCCTTCACCTTCATTGAATTTCAGAAACTCCTTGATTTCTTTCTTTATTTCTTCCCTGACCCATGTGTCATTTAGCAGAGAGTTGTTTAGTTTCCACATACGTGTAGGCTTTTTGTTATTTCTGTTGTTGTTGAATTGCAGCCTAAGAGCATGGTGATCTGATAGGATACAAGGCATTATTTCAATCCTCTTGTATCTGTTGAGGCTTGCTTTGTGACCTACGATGTGATCAATTTTAGAGAAGGTTCCATGGAGTGCAGAGAAGAAGGCATATTCTTTCTTGTTTGGGTGAAAGGTTCTATTGATATCTGTTAGATTCATTTGACCCATGGCATTGGTTAACGATGTTACTTCTCTGCTTAGTTTCTGTTTCAATGACTTATCCTTCAGTGAGAGTGAGGTGTTGAAGTCTCCCACTATTATTGTGTGGGGATCGATGTGTGGTTTAAGCTTTTTTAGCAGATCTTTTACAAATGTGGGTGCCCTTGTATTGGGAGCATAGATGTTCAGAATTGTGATGTCATCTTGGTTGACTTTACCTTTGATGAGTATGAAGTGTCCTTCTGCATCCCTTTTGATTAATTTTGGTTGAAAGTCTATTTTGTTTGATATTAAAATGGCTACGCCTGCTTGCTTCTTGTGACCATATGCTTGGAATATGTTTTTCCAACCTTTTACCCTGAGGTAATGCCTATCGTTATGGGTGAGATGTGTTTCTTGAATGAAGAAGAATGTTGGATCTTTTTTATGCATCCATTCAGTTAGTCTGTGTCTTTTTATTGGAGAATTGAGGCCATTGATATTGAGAGATATTAACGACCAGTGACTGTTTCTTAACAGTCTTAATTTTGATGTTGTTTCCAATTGAGCGTTTGTGTACTTGTGTTTTTGCCATGGTATAGTTATCTATTTCCTGAGTAGTTTTGGTTGTAGCTTGACTCTTTGGGATGGAGTTTTCCTTCTAGTACCTTCTGTAAAGCTGGGTTTGTGGATAGGTACTGTTTGAATTTGTTTTTGTCATGGAATATTTTGTTTTCTCCATAAATGGTTATTGATAGTTTTGCTGGGTAAAGTAGTCTGGCCTGGCTTCTGTGGTCTCTTAGGGTTTGCAGGATCTCTGTCCAGGCCCTTCTGGCTTTTATGGTCTCTGCTGAGAAATCGGGTGTAATTCTGATAGGTTTGCCATTAAATGTTATTTGACCCTTTTCCCTTGCAGCTTTTAATATTTTTTTCTTTGTTCTGTATGTTTTGTGTTTTGATTATTATATGACTTGCAGTTTTTCTTTTCTGGTCAATTCTATTTGGTGTTCTGTAGGCCTCTTGTATGTATATAGGCATCTCTTTCTTTAGATTGGGGAAATTTTCTTCTATGATTTTGTTGAGAATAGTTTCTAGGCCTTGGAGTCTGCTATCTTCTCTTTCTTCAACGCCAATTATCCTCAGATTTCTTCTTTTCATGGTGTCCTTAATTTCTTGGATGTTTTGTTTCAGGAGTTTTCCAGATTTGGTATTTTTTGTAATGGTTGCTTCAAGATCTGTGATTGTATCTTCTAGACCTGAGATTCGTTCTTCCATCTCTTGGATTCTGTTAGAAAAGCTCACCTCTGTGTTGCTCGACTTCTTCTCTGAGGTCTCACATTCTCGTTTTTCTTCTGTCTGTGTGTTTATCATTGAATCCATTTTCGTCTTAAGATCTTGAACTGATTTTTTTATTTCTTTCATATGATTGTTTGTATATTCCTGAGTTTCTTCCATTGCCTCTTTATAGGTCTTCAGAGCTTGAACCGTTTTTTTTTTATTTATTTCATCTGGTTGTTTGCATTTTCCTGAAATTTTTCCAGTTCCACTTTTTGTGCTTCTTTTATGTCTCTCACCTGTTTGGCTGCGTCTTCCTGCATTTGATTACGATTTTTTTTCCTCCATTAATATCCTCATTACTAAGGATTTGAGGTCATTTTCTTGTATTTCTGTTGTATTTGAGTTCTCTGGGTTGTTTTCTTTGGGATAGCTGGAAACTGGAGATGCCATGTTGTTTTGGGGTCTTTTGCGTATGCTTTTATGCTGTCCTTTAGACATCTTGTTGTCTTTGGTTTTGTTGGGTAGCTTCCAGAGTTGGATGGAGGGAGTCTGATGATAGATTCACTTGTTTTCTCACGATTTCCATAGGCTGGAAGCTCTGATACTTCATTGGTGTGGATGGCAGGAGGTTAGCCCTTTCATTTTGGACTCTCACAGTCAGTGATCCTCAGCTCTCCTGTGCTGTGGGTCCTGCAATCGTTCTGAGTCTCTGAATGAGCATTGGGTCAGGCCAAGGTATCCACAGTCTTCTGAGTTCCCTGCCAAGTCCATCCAGGGTCACTGGGCCCGAACCATGCGCCAAGCTCAGCAGGATTCTCAGGGCCTGAACCGTCTGCAGAGCTCCACTAGGGATTCTGGGCCCAAAATGCACACTGGGTCCAGCCAGAATTTTTGGGTTGGGACTGCGCACCAAGCTCAGCTTTTGGCCCAAAGTGTGTGCTGTGGTCAGTTATTGACTCAGGGCCCGAACCGTCCACCAAGCTCAGCCAGGAATTCTGGATTCAAACTGCACACTGTGTCCAACCAGAGTCTTAGAGCCAGGACTGTGCTAAAAGTTCCATTAGAGTCTCTGGGCCCAATCTGTCTGCCAAGCACAGTTAGGGACTCTGGCCCCAAACTACACGCTGAGCTTCACACGAGTCTCTGGGGCAGAATTGTGCACCGAGCTCAGCCAGAACTATGGACCCACACTGCACGCTGAAATCAGCCCGGGCCTATACTGCTTGGATAGTCCAGCCAGAGCCTTGGGGCCGCTGAGCCTGTGCGTACAGCTCAGATAGAAACTCTGGGCCTAATCTGCCCAGCAAGTCCAGCTAGGGCCTCTGGGCTGAATCTGCGTCAGCACCTCAGAACTGCCCGCTTAGCTGAGCTAGTGTCTTGGGCAGAACTGCTCGTTGAGGTGAGCTGGTGCCTAGGGTGGAACGGAGCACTCTGCCCAGCCTGCATCACAGCAGGAGAACTGTGACTGCACTGAGCTGGTGCCTTGGGTAGAATTGCTTGCTGTGCTGAGCCAGCATCGCCAGGGAACTGAGCACTGAGCTGAACCCGGGACTCTGGGGCTGAACTGTCCGCCTAGTCCAGTCTGGGTCACAAGGCACCACGCAACCCAAATCCTGTCCAGAGTCCCCTCTCCCGCAGCAACTCCTACTGGCCACCATGCCAATCACCTCCACCAGAAGGCTCTGTGCTGCAAACCTCAGCCACTGCCGCTGGTGCCACCACTGCTGCTGCTGCCTCCGCTGCTGCCGCTCCGATCCAAGAAAATCCAAGCTCCTCCCATGTGCAGGGGCACACAGGTCCTCCACACCCTGGTCCCTCCAAACTGTGGAGCACTCCTGCTGCCGTGGTGTTGGGACCCTGGTGTTCCTGGCTCAGAAATCTGTGCAATTCCCTGAATTGTTCACTGGAGCTTCCAAACATGGTCCACACTGCTAGCCGCCATCTTGGATCCTCTAATATAACATCTTACTACACACATTTTCTTAGTAAAATATCTGAAAATCATTTTTTCACTGCGAAGGAAAGTGGTCTAAAGGAAATAGAGAAGATCTGGGCTGTGGTGTTGTCCTTCATTTGCCTAAAATAAGCAATGGTTTCTTTTAACTTGAAGGAGCATATGTTTGTAGTCTCTAAATTACAAAAAAAAATAAAATAAAATAAGAAAGCATACTGTTGAAGAATATCTCTGATTAACAAAGCCCACTGCTTCCCTTAGGGAGTCCTGGCATGCTGGCTCTGACTATGCCACTGCTAGCTAGGGGGTGCCACAGTTCAATCACTACATCTTAGTGTTGGGAGCCAGAATTTGGTAATAAAATAGCCTAAGATAATTTATCAATAAAAGACTACAGCTGAGTGGTTCTTTGTCATTTCTTTAAAGCAAAATTTTATGTTAGAAAAGCAAGTAAAAAAACTACTAAGTTCTAGTGGTTGTATAGGTAAAATAAACAATGTTTTAAAAATAAATCCCAAATTTTGGAACTGGAAAAGAACTGAAAAATGGGGCACTTGATAATCATCAAGAGGTTCATCTCACCTTTGCCTATAGCATTCTGTCCTTTGTTCAAGATACCACTAGTGGAATTCAATCAATCAATCAATCAGCAAATGAAAACAATGAACCAGGAGGCAAGTAAAAAGTTCTCAACTTTAAGCTCAGAGCTTAGATCTTGTAGCATTGAAGTGGCCCTTCAGATGTCAGTCATCCAGAGTCTTCAAACTATCACCTTCTCTAAAGATATCCCAGACAAAGACTGTTTTCTGTAAATTTAGATTTACAGGTAAGTGTATTCTTTCATTGATCTATATCTACCTATATCTGTATATATCGATATGTAGGGCATGACAGTAGAAGTGGAAGTATGAGAGGGAAGGAAGAGACAAGGAGTAACAAGAAAGAGAAGGTAATAAAATAGGGAAGAGGAGGATCCAAGATGGCGGCGAGCAGTGTGGACCGTGTTTGGAAGCTCCAGTGAACAGTTCGGGGAATTGTACAGATTTCTGAGCCAGGAACACCAGGATCCCGACACCACGGCAGCAGGAGTGCTCCACGGTTCAGAAGGACCAGGGTGCAGAGGACCTGCGTGCCCTTACACACGGGAGGAGTGCGGATTTTCTCAGATCAGAGCAGCGGCGGCACAGGCGGCGTCAGCAACACCAGCAGCAGCGACTGAGGTTTGCAGCTCAGAGCCATCCAGTGGAGGCGGTTAGTGTGGTGGCCGGTGGGAGTTGCTGCGGGAGAGGGGACACTGGACAGGATTTGGGTCGCGTGGTGCTTTGTGACCCAAGCTGGACACGGCGGACAGTTCAGCCCCAGAGTCCTGGGTACAGCTCAAGGCGCAGTGCTGTGGAGACACTGATTCAGCACAGCGGGCAATCCTGCCCAAGACAACAGCTTAGCGGAGCCACGGCTCCCCTGCTGTGACACAGGCTGGGCGGAGTGCTCAGTTCCGCCCCAGGCCCATCTTTGCACAGCAGCAGTTCACCTGCTGTGACCCAGGCTGGGCGGAGCACTCAGTTCCACCCCAGGCCTGTCTCTGCACAGCAGCAGTTCACCGGCTGTGACACAGGCTGGGCAGAGCACTCAGTTCCACCCCAGGCCCGTCTCTGCACAGCCACAGTTCACCTGCTGTAACGCAGGCTGGGCAGTAGCGCTCAGGTCCACCGAAGGACCACCTCAGTGCAGCCAGTTCACCGGCTGTGACGCAGGCTGGGTGGAGCGCTCAGTCCAACCGGAGGCGCTAGCACACATCAACGAGCAATTCTGCTCAAGACATTAGCTCTCCTCAGAGGGCAGTTTTAGGGCGCTGACGCAGGCTGAGGTCAGCACGCAGATTCAGCCCAGAGGCCCTAGCTGGGCTTGCCGGGCGGATTAGGCCCAGGGATTCTTCCTCAGCTGTGCACACGGGCTCGGCGGCCCCAAGACTCTGGCTGGACTATGCACGCAGTATAGGCCTGGAGGCCCGGGCTGAATTCAGCGTGCAGTGTGGGTCCATAGTGTCTGGCTGAGCTCGGAGCACAATTCTGCCCCTGAGACTCGGGTGGAGCTCGGCGTGCAACTTAGGGCCACAGTCCCTAACCGTGCTTGGCAGACAGATTGGGCCCAGAGTCACTAGTAGAGCCTTTGGCACAGTCCCGGCTCTAAGACTCTGGTTGGACACAGCGTGCAGTTTGAATCCAGAATTCCTGGCTGAGCTGCGCGGATGTTTCGGGCATGAGTCAATAACTGACCACAGCAAGCAGTTTGGCCAAACACCCCTAGCTGAGCTTGGTGCGCAGTCCTAGCCCGAAAATTCTGGCTGGACCCTGTGTGCATTTTGAGCCCAGAATTCCTAGCTAAGCTCGGCAGACGGTTCAGGCCCTGAGATACTAGCTGAGCTCAGACGGTGGTTTGGGACTAGTTTCCCTGGCTGGACCTGGCAGGGAACCCAGAAGGCTGTGGATAACTTGGCCTGACCCAAACGCTCATCCAGAGACCCAGAACGATTACAGGACCCACAGCACAGGAGAGCTGAGGATCACTGGCTGTGAGAGCCCAAAACGCCAGGGCTAACCTCCTGCCATCCACAACAGTGAAACATAAGAGCTTCCAACCTACGGAAACCGTGAGAAAACAAGTGAATCTATCATCAGACTCCCTCCATCCAACTCGGGAATCTACCCAACGAAAACAAAGCCGGCAAGATGTCTAAAGGACAGCGTAAAAGCATACGCAAAAAACCTCAAAACAACATGGCGTCTCCAGTTTCCAGCTATCCCAAAGAAAACAACCCAGAGAGCTCAAATACAACGGAAATACAAGAAAATGACCTCAAATCCTTAATAAGGAGCATATTAATGGAGGAAACAAATAAAATTCGTAATCAAATACAGGAAGA
>CAJRSG010002426.1:3717072-3744572 GCA_907169655.1 Acomys percivali | reverse complement strand
TCAGGCGCAGTTGCCCAATCTTCGCCCTCCAAACAGCCACGAAGAGCAACACCAGGTTCCGCAGAGTTGGACCTCTGTTGCACCACCCGCCTCGTATTAACACCACAAATGGGAGTGCAAACAATAGACACGGACTTTCAAGGTCCTTTACCTAAAAATACAGTAGGGCTGTTAATTGGCAGATCGTCATCAGCCCTTAAGGGCCTGGTTATCCACCCAGGAATAATAGATAGTGACTATGAAGGAAAGGTTAAAATCCTTGCTTCTGCCCCTAGGGGCATAGTGGCCATCTCCCCAGGTGACAGAATTGCACAGCTAGTCCTGCTTCCTAGTTTGCATGCAAACCAGAAGAAAAGAGGAAGCCAAGGGTTTGGCTCCTCTGAGGGACAGACAATCTTTCTCTCTTTAGACCTAGACCAACGGCCTCTAATAGAATTGATACTAAATGGCAAAACTAGCTTGGGCCTTCTAGACACAAGAGCTGATCTCAGTATAGTAGTCCTTAAAGACTGGTCCTCCGATTGGCCCATTCAAACATCATCCCAAACATTGCAAGGCCTTGGTTATGCGAAGTCACCCGATATGAGTGCCAGAGAGCTCCCTTGGAAAGATAATGGAGGCCATAAAGGCTTCATCCAGCCTTATGTCCTAGAACTGCCTGTTAGTCTGTGGGGAAGAGATTTATTAAAGGACATGAAATTCAAACTAACCAATGAGGAAAATTATTCCACTACATCTAGAAAACTTATGAGAGATATGGGATGGCATCCATCTCATGGTCTTGGAAAATACTTGCAGGGAAGAGGGGATCCTATACAACCTCAATCCCGACCCTCTAAACAAGGGTTGGGTTTTTCCTAGGGGCCGCTGAGGATGGTATTCCCATTACTTGGAAAACTGAGGACCCAGTATGGGTTCTTCAGTGGCCTCTATCCTCAAAAAAGCTTCGGGCTGCACAAGAGTTGGTTGCTGAACAGCTACTTTTGGGACATATTAAACCTTCTGTCTCACCTTGGCATACTCCCATATTTGTCATTAAGAAAAAATCTGGAAAATTGAGATTATTACATGATTTGCAAGCTATTAACAATCAAATGCAAATCATGGGACCTGTGCAATGTGGCCTCCCATTATTAACAACCTTACCTAAAGAGTGGCCTATTATTGTGATTGATATTAAAGATTGTTTTTTCTCTATTCCACTATGTAAAAAGGATACGGAGCGCTTTGCTTTCACATTGCCCTCAATTAATCAGGAGGATCCTGATAAAAGGTATGAATGGGTTGTGCTTCCTCAGGGTATGGCCAATAGCCCCACCATGTGCCAATTATATGTAGGGGCGGCCATTAAACCAATTAGAGATAAATTTCCAGCTTTAAAATGCCTACATTATATGGATGATATCTTGTTGTCCCATGAAAGTGAAGAAGTCCTACAAAAAGCATATTCCCTTTTGATTGAATGCTTACGAGCTCGAGCATTATATATAGCACCTGAAAAGGTTCAACAAGATCAGGTAGTCTCTTATCTAGGTGCCAAGGTTAACTTAACAGCGGTAACCTCGCAAAAAATAGAAATTAGAAAAGACGGTTTACAAACTTTAAATGATTTTCAACAATTGTTAGGAGACATTAACTGAGTGAGACCCTACTTGAAAATTCCTAATTATTCTTTGCAACCTTTATACAATATTTTATGTGGAAACCCCGCATTGGATTCCCCCAGACAGTTGACCCCTGAAGGACATAAAGCCCTGGCACAGGTAGAAAAGGAATTAGCCAAGGCATGTTTAACTCGCTATGAGCCCAGCAAAGACATTTATTTAATTATATTTAAGACTAAATATCAACCTACTGCAGCTTTGTGGCAGGATGGGCCTCTTAAGTGGATTCACCCTAAGATATCTATTACTAAGACCATTGAATACTTTCCGGCTTCAGTTACAACATTAGCCCTAGAAGGGATACAACAATGTACACAACATTTTGGGATGCAACCATCTAAGCTCATTACTCCCTATAATAATGATCAAATACGGACATTATGTGCCATTTTAGATGATTGAACAATATTAAAATGTACATTTCATGGAGAATTTGATAATCATTATCCTCAACATCCCCTGATTTCATTTTTTGAGGCACACCCCGTAGTATTTCCTAAAGTGACTAAAAGGATTCCCCTAGCTGGTGCTGCTATTATTTACACTGACGACTCAAAAACTGGATGTGGCTCTTACAAAGTAAATGAGAACGCTCCAGTTGTGATACAGTTTGCACCAGCATCTCCTCAAATTATTGAGTTAAAAATTGTAATAGAAGTGTTTGATAAATTCAAGGAATCCTTCAATTTGGTTTCGGATTCATTATATGTAGTAAATCTTGTGAAACATTTAGAGGCTGTGGGCAAAATTAAGTCATCAAGCCCCATAGCTACCTTATTAATACAGTTACAGACCCTGATTTGGAACCGTACTTGTCCCTTTTTTATTCAACATATTAGAGCTCACTCTGGTCTACCAGGCCCTATGAGCCTTGCCAATGCTGAGGTTGACGCTGCTATGCGTCATGAATTCATATTTTCTTCCTTATTCCATTCTCCAGTGGAATTGGCCAAACAATTTCATTCTACCTTTCACGTTAATTCAAAAACGTTACAAACCAAGTTTGTCATCTCCAGAGATGCTGCCAGACAGATTGTTGTTCATTGTTCAGATTGTAGTATCCATCATCACCCTGTGGGAATGGGAGTCAATCCAAAAGGGCTCCTCCCCCTAAAAATTTGGCAAATGGATGTAACACATATTTCTGAATTTGGTAAATTGAAATATGTCCACGTCTTATTTTTGCTACTCCTCTCTCCGGTAAAAAGGCTCGCAATGTTATTGCTCATTGCTTAGAAACATGGGCAACATGGGGTAAACCCCAAATGCTAAAGACAGATAATGGCCCAGGTTATACTGCGGCCTCCTTTAAAACCTTCTACAATCAAATACAAGTAACATTAAAATATGGCCTTCCCTATAACCCACAAGGACAAGGCATTGTGGAGTGAGCGCATCGTACACTTAAAGAATGTATTGCTAAACAAAAAGGGGGAATTGGCTTAGGCCGTACCCCCAGAGAACGACTGTCTCTTGCCTTATTTACTTTAAATTTTTTAACTTTGGATGCTCAAGGTTGCTCTGCTGCTGACCGCCACACTCATTGGCAACAGACCATAAAGGATCAAGTTAGATGGAAAGACATCTTGTCAGGGGACTGGCATGGCCCTGATCCAGTATTGGCATGGGGCAGAGGATCTGTTTGTGTCTTCCCGCAGGACTGCCATGATCCCATCTGGGTCCCAGAACGGCTGGTTCGCAAGTGTAATGATGGTGATCCTCCTGCTCCTTCTTCTGACAAGTCCTGTAATGATGGAACAGAGATGGGGAATTCTCTCGGTGTTCCCGAAACCGATGCTGGTACAACATGATGTGCAGGTGTTCCCCAGATTCTTTTCCAGTAATGAAAGCCTAGAGTTACCATACCTGCCTGCTGATTTGGCGCTCGCCAGTGTTCAGTTGAACTTCAGCGTTCCCTCTGGGGAAGCTTGTGTTTCCATAAATTTTCCAATTTGACTGAACAGACAGACTGCATCCAATTATATAATCAAACAGCAGCCTGGTTTGTTAGAAATCCTTGAAAAACAAATCATAACTGTACCAGCGCCACCTGGGTTACAGGTTGGTGGCCTGCTGCTAAAGATAGACTAAATAGCAGCATTCCCTCTCAACCTCGATGGGCCCCTTTTTTCAGAGGGCAGTCCAGAGGGGACTCTATTTTTCCTTGGACGGGTTGCCAATCCCGCAAGGTAGCCTGGGCTAAACGGGACATTTTTACATTTTCTCCTTATATGTCTACCATCCATAATTCAACTGATTCGGGTTATAATTTTACTTAGAATCCCAATATGGCCTCAGTTCAAAATCCCTTTGATACATGGCTGCTTTGTGGTATTAATGGTAGCTGTACTGATTTGTCTCCATTTGCCATGGCTGGTGGGGGCATCGCTGGCAACGCTTCCTTTTCTTGGAATACTTCTGACCTTTTTTAATCTTCTGCTAGGATTTTGCTTTCGGCCAAAATATTAGTTTTAAGCCAACTCCCATTTGCGTGTGGCCCCCTTTTGTTTGGCTGGTAAGCAATACTACAAGTCCTAATAAAACCACTTTGACTTGTATTGAGACCTCTGTTTTTATAGCCTTTGTTGGCAAACAGATAAGTTTCCTTTGGCTGTGGTTACTCGTATGCCTCGCTGGGTTCCCGTTCCAGTGGAGGCCCCCTCCTCGCTAATATTGTTTCACCCGAAACGTGACTTTGGTATCACTGCAGCTATTGTGGTTGCCATTTCCTTGGCTGCAGTGGGAGCTACTGCTGCTGCTGTTTCCTTGTCCACCTCCGTCCAGACTGCTGCGACTCTGAATAATTTGTCCGCCACTGTAGCCCATGCTCTGGATGTTCAATCCAATTTGAATGCTCAACTGAGAGGTGGCATTTTGCTTGTGAATCAGTGTTTGGACCTGGTACAGGAACAGGTTGATACCTTGTGGCAGCTGGTGCAGTTGGGATGTGAGCAAAAATTTCCTGGACTCTGTGTGACTTCTGTACAGTATTACAATATGTCCTATGCTGCCAATCGCTCTAGAGAACTTTCTAAATATCTTCAAGGCAACTGGTCCCGAGGCTTTGAACACCTGATGACCGATCTCCGTCTGGCCATTGTGACCATTAATTCAACACGCGTTGATCTTTCTACAGCTGAAGGACTTACATCTTGGATTTATCAGGCGATGAACCATCTCAAAGAGTGGGCGGGTATTGGAGCTTTGGCTGTTGTCCTGGCAGTGGTCTCAGGGGTGTTTCTGATGTGTCTCTGCCGTATCGTCCAAGCCCGAGAAAGAGACCTAGCCTTGGTTGCCCAAGCTTTCTATGCCATTGAGGCCGGACAGTCCCCTCAAGCATGGCTAGCTGCCATGAAGACTTAGGGTTTGACACAGTGCACAGATTTACACAACCTTACTGCACGAGGATCATGCTAATTCCGACTGGCGACCCTTGAAGAACAAGTCTTGCCCCTTTCGTTACTGGGCGGGTCTGGTGTAAGGCTGAAGACTAGTGCTTGAGCCAAACATCAAAGTACCCGTGCCCCTCCTTCTTCAGCATGGTTGCAGGCCAATGGGCCTTTGACTTAGCTGAATATCTTGTAACCTTGGGAAGCTTGGACCTCTGCTTTTAATCTGATGTTCACTGGTGTTAAACAAAAAGGGGGAACTGTCGAGAGCTGCGTTATTGCCGTGCCTTAAAGATGGCACTGGCTTCCGCCTTCCACCCTCCCGACGGTGAGTGCTCTCCTTGGTAAAAAAGTCCTTATATGGCTTTGAGGCAAAAGCACCAGGTGCATTGGTCCCGGTGACCTATACTGGACCTATGGAGAGGCTACACGTGGCTCCCCCTGATTGGCTCCTGCCTAGGATATAAGCTACATCCCGGTTGGGGACGGGGCCACTCCTCGCTTAGCTGTATCTGCATTCCTGAGTAAACTGTCTTGAGAAGGAACCTGGTTGTCTTGTGTCTTATTCCTGCTGGACAGGAAGGGCACGGACAGAAATCAGTGTGGAGGTTTCTCAAAACACTGAAAATAGGTGACCCACATGATCCAGCTGTACCATGCCTCGCACATATTCAAGAACTCTGTATCTTCCTTCCTTATCCATGTCCACAATTGCTCTACTCACAGTATCCAAGAAATGGAGACAGCCTAGATGTCCATCAACTGCTGAGTCGATACTGAAATTGTGGTCATACGTACCAGAGAAGAGAGTAGGCTAACTCTGTGTCTTCACCTCTTCCTCAGCATTTCTGAAACCAGTCCTCCAGTCTCTTCCCCAGATCTGCAGTAGGCCATCTGCTGAGGCCTCCCAGCATCACCCTCAACCCCAGTAGATCACATAGATTTTCCCCTCCTAAGTCCTGCCCCCCACCTCATTGCTTTATCCCAGCCCTGACTTCTACAGTCATTCCCTGGGCAGACCACTCTTACCAGGGAAGCAGGTAGGCCAACCACAGGCCTTCACCCCTCCCTCTATCCCTCCAAGTCCAAATAGTCTAGTCTCATTCCCAGCTCTGTAGCAGACTACCTGTGTAGACTCACTTCAGTCTTTACCTCCATTCCTAGGGGACTAACTACACAGAGGATGCACTGCTTTCCTCTTTCCCATTAACCACCCCCCCCCCGAAAACATCTCCATTCCTAAGTGTCAGATCCCAATACCTACAAACATATTTTACCTAGAAACCCCAGTGGCCACACCTACCAGCATCCCAGAATTCCCCACCAGCTAACACACTTACCTAAGAACCAGAGTGATCAACAGAAACCAAGGAACAAGACAACCAACCAGCCAAGTCAAGACTAGATATCATCACCTAGAATTACAATGTTCCCAAAATCCAGATACCAGAATAAAAACATGTTCAACAACAGCTAGGGCAGTATGTGTCCGCTAGAGCCCAGTAACCCACTAAGGCCCTGAATATTGCAATATAGCTGATGTAATCCACCATACCCTCCCCCACTCCAAAAAAAAAACCTGAAAGACAAAAAAAAATCATGTAGTCATCTCATTAGATGTAGAAAGGACCTTTAACAAAATCCAGCTTCCCTTCATAATCAAAGTCCTGGAAAGAATAGGGATACAAGAGACATAACTCAACATAATAAAGGCAGTTTACATCAAGCCCATAGCCAACATCAACTTATTTGTTTGTTTAAGAGAAGAAATAGTTTATTTGCTAGCATGTTCTGATCACACTCTATCCCTGACAAAAGTGAGGGCAGAAACTCGAGCAGGAACAGAGGCAGGTACAACAGGGGAAAGCTGCTTCCTGGCCACTTCCTCTGACTTGTTCAGCTACCATTCTCACACAGCTCTGGACTGTTTATCTAGCCATGGGTAGTATTACTATATCAATTATAAATCAAGAAAACGCCTTATAGATATACCCACAGACAAATATAATGGAAATAATTTTTCAATTAAATTTCCTCTTCCTAGGTGAATCTAGATTTTTTTCAAGTTGATAAAAACTGACTAGTACAAATATTGTTTTTGTTTGTTTGTTTCTTACTGGTCTCAGCTCTGAGTTTGAGTATTTCTTGCCTTATTCTAACAAAGAAGTCTTTTGGGTATGATTTCTTCTTTCTGTTCTGGAACTTTCAGTTATGCTGTTAAGTTGCTAACATGAGTCACACACTCTCTGTCTGTCTGTCTGTCTGACTGTCTCTCTCTCTCTCTCTCTCTCTCTCTCTCTCTCTCTCTCTCTCTCTAATGTAGGCACTTAATGCTGTGACTTTCCTCTTAGCAATACTTTCATTGTGTCCCTTACATTTGGGGATGTTTGTTGTTTCTCTTGTTGCAATCGAGCTTTGATTCATGGTGGTCTGATAAGATACAAGGGGTTATTTCAAGTTTCTTGTATCTGTTAATACTTTCTTTTTGACCAAATATGTGGTCAGTTTTGGAGAAGGTTCTGTGAGGTGCTGAAAAGATATATTCTTTTGCGTTTGGGTGAAATCTTCTGTAGATGTCTGTTAGGTCCATTTGAGTTATAGTGTCTGTTGGTACCATTTTTTCTCTGTTTAGTTTCTGTCTGGAAGACCAGTCCATAGGTGATAGTGAGCTGTTAAAGTCTCCCACTATTAATGTATTTGTTTGATTGTGATTTAAACTTTAGTTTTTTGGGAGGTGGGTGAGTTGTTTGTTTTGTTTTGTTTTTTCAGATGTGGGTGCCTTCAGGCATAAATGTTCAGAATTGAGACATATGCTTGGTGGATTTTCCTTTAATTATTATGAAGTGTTCTTCTCTATCTCCTTTTTATTAATTTTGGCTTGAAATCTATTTTGCTAAATATTACAATCACTATACTAGTTTGCTTCCTAGGTCCGTTTGCTTGGAAAATCTTTCTACAACTCTTTACTCTGAAGTAATGTCTATTTTTGATGTTGAGGTGTGTTTCTTGTAGGCAGCAAAAAGAGGGTTCCTGTTTTGCATTCATTCTGTTAACCTGTGTCATTTTATTAGGGAAATGAGTGCATTGATATTGAGAGTTATCAATGACCAATGATTTTTAATTCCTCTTATTTTGTTGTTGCTGGTAGTATGGTGTCTTGTGGTGGTGGTGGTGGTGGTGTGTATGTCTATGTGTGTGTGTGTGTGTGTGTGTGTGTGTGTGTGTGTTTCTTCTTTTGATTTTGCTGGTGTGAAATTATTTTTTTCCTGCATTTTCATGGGTGTAGTTAACTCCTTAGGTTGGAGTTTTCCTCTTAGCTCTTTCTATAAGCCTGGCTTTGTTTATGTTTAAATTTGATTTTGTCAAGATTTCTCCATCTATGGCAATTGAAATTTTGCTTTATATAGTAGTCTGGTCTGGAAACTGTGATTTCTTAGCATCTGCAATATATCTTTCCTCGCCCTTCTGTCTTTTAGAGTTTCCTTGGAGACGTCAGAAGTAATTCTAATAGGTCTGCTTTCTTTGTTACTTGGCCTTTTTCCCTTGCAAGTTTTAGTCATTCTTTGTTCTGTACATTTAGTGTTCTGATTATTATGTAGCAAGAGAACTTTTTATCTGGTCTAATCTATTTGATGTTCTACAAGCTTCTTGTAGCATTAGAGACATCTCCTTCTTTAAGTTAGGAACATATTCTTCTATGGTTTTGTTGAAAATATTTTCTGGGCCTTTGAGCTGGAAATCTTTTTCTATTGCTATTATTCTTAAATTTGGTCTTTTCATAGTGTCTCATATTTCTTTACTGTTTAGCATCAGGAACTTTTTAGATTTAACATTTTCTTTGACCTACATATCAATTTCTTCTATTGTACCATCTATGTTGGAGAGTCTCTCTTCTATCTCTTGTATTCTATTAGTGATGCCTGCATCTGTAGTTCCTGTTCATTTACCTGGATTTTCCATCGCCAAGATTCCCTCAGTTTGTGCTTCCTTTATTGCTTCTATTTCCATTTCAGGTCTTGAATACTTTTACCTGTTTGTGTTTTCCTGAATTTCTTTAAGGGATTTGTTCATTTACTCTTTAAAGGCCTTCATCATCTTTCTAAAATTGTATTTAAGGTCATTTTCTTGTGTATCAGCTATGTTATAATATCCATAGCTTTTTGTACTAAGATAACTGAGCTCTGGTGTTGCCGTATTGCCCTGGTTGTTGTTGACTGTGGTCTTACGTTGACCTTTTGTCATCTAGGTTTAGGATTATTTTCGGTTTAAATGTTAATTTCTGATTTTATCTTTGTTTGACGGATTTTCTGTTGGATATTTTTCCCTTGGTTTCCGTTTCTCTCTGGACTTCAGCCTGAGTGGCCTGTGGTACTGGTGATCAAGTAGTCTTCAGATCCAGTAACGTGTCTCTGATGAGGATTTTCACAGCCTCTGGGTTCTAGATATGAGTGTGGCCGGAATATGAAATACGTGTGTCATTTTGAGTTCCTATAGAAGTCAAGAAATTACTAAGGACCCATTGGAAGTGGTTTTCAAGGAAAGAGGGGTAGAGTGCAGAGGTATAAATAACTAAGAGGAAATTATGAAACAAGAAGGGTTTTTAGTGGGATGAGGAGAAAGGGCAAGGTAGAAGATGAAAACTGGAAAGAATAAGTAGCAAAAAGGTAATATGAGAGCTCATAGTGTAAATACTTCTTAAAATATGTCTCTACACATAGATTATATAGATAAAAGCAGTAAAAAATACAGTTATTCTATAATCAGACAACAATTAGTAGATACGAGAGGCTACCAACAACAAAAATAGCATCAGGAATAGGCTACTCCTTTTGAAGTTGTTGGTCATTAGGCTCTCAAAGATCCTCCCAAATCACAGACTGTTGTCAGTAATCTTGGTTACTCTCCTGAATTTAACTATGAGTCTTTTTTTGTTAAAAAAAAAAAAACCACATGCTTGAGTCATAGAACATGATGAATCAAGTTACTGACCTGGGAACTTTATCCCTACTGGCTTTCATAGTACTAGAAGGTGCTATGCACAATATAGGAGGGATAATGCCATTAACAATCTCAACCAGCTGTGAATCTTGTAAACTACAATAATGACTTGCCTAATGAAACATATTACTGGGTGCAATAGTGGCACAAATGTCTTGGGAGTAATCAACTACTTTCTGACTGGATTAAGGCCCACTCCACAAGGTGAAACCCCATACCTTCTGACATCATTATTAGGCCAAAAAACCTATGGCTAGCAACATCATACACCCTGGAAGAAAAGCTATTACTATTATTATGCTAAATGGATATAGTGTTAGACCAACTCTTGATGACTTATCATTACACCCATAGATTGAGACATTTCTAAACCCTCACCAGAGGATAATCAACATAGACACCCACAATTGCCTAGGTACAGAGAATAGGAGATTAAAGAATTCTCAGTTCTAAATGAAACACATGCACTGCACCCCTTCTTCCAAAGGCTCAGGGATCATTGTGGAAGAGGAATTGAAAAGATTGAAAGGTTCTAAGGTAGTGGAAAACTACAAAGAAACTGTATCTTCTGGGCACAGCAAGACAGCTGCAGATAAGACCTTCCAGCAATTGTGATAGAATGAAAAATATCTGTACAAGTCCAGGCTAAGACCAACTCTTAGCACAGATAGGAGGGTTGGGCACAAAGCTCTGCCCTAGCCAAAAGGCTATTGGCAATTGTTAGCTACAGGAAGAGGAAAAGTCAGTTTTCTTGAAGAGTGTGGCTCCTGGTTTTGTTGTTGTTGTTGTTGTTGTTCTTGTTCTTGTTCTTGTTGTTGTTATTGTTGCTGTTGTTGTTGCTGTTTTTAAGGACACAAAATGGTAAAGGATGAAGAAGTAGATGTAGGAGAAATTGAGGGAGAGAGAGTAAAAGTGATCCATACACATTGTAATTTTCTCAAAGAACTAATAAAAATAGTTTTCCAGGAAACAAAAGAAATGCTGAAGAGATGGCTCAGTGAGTAAAAAGGATCTGATTTTGGTCCCTAGTTCTTATGTAAAAAGTCAAGTATGGTAGTAGCTGTAAAATCTCACAGATGGGAGACAGAAACAGGAGCTCATCATGGGATGATCCCTGATGCTTGGTAATCATCCAGTCTAGCTAGGCTCACTAAGCTGGCAAGTTCTAGGCATAGTGAGAGATCCTGTCTCAAGCACTAAGTTAGACACCTGTCACTCACCTTAGCCTTCTACATGTGCAGGCATACACACACACACACACACACACACACACACACACACACACACACACATACACATACACACACACACAGAAGTCTACTTGCATACACACATACAAAAATGTACCCACATAAAACAAAACAAAGATGATAGATGAGATAAGTTGGGATGGGATAGATGAGAGGGGGAGGCAAGAGAGAATGTGATGAAGATGGTGAAGGTTACCTGGTGCTCTTCATGAGGGACATGATTTATTCATTCAGCCTGGTCAATTGTAGGTGGTTCTAGTTTATTTGTAAATGATACTATGAGGCTTTCCTAAAGCCTTAAACATAAAACCTGCCATTTCACTAACTGGTATCACCCCACAAAACAAGAACAAACCTGGACAAGACTAAAGACTCCAGGTGCACCTTACACTCTTCACTCCTGCCACTTCCTGTCACATTGCTCAGGGAGTCAACCAGCAATAAAGCAAAGAAGTGTGGCTTTTACAGTTGTGAAAATGCCTGCCATAAGTGGAAAATAGATCCCATTATCTGACCACTGTCAATGAACTAAGTGCTTCCTATCTGCAAAGACAATGATGTTTATTGTAAGGACAATGGTTCATTAACACACTTAGAATTTTTTTGGTGTATTAGTTGTCTAATAATAACTAGGTGTGTATCTGTGAATGAAGAGAAACCTTGTTATATAAAGAAGTTAAGTACACTGTCAGTGTTTTCATTCTTAGAGGTGCTTTTCCATGTGGGTGGAATATGAAAAGGGATGGGAACCAGGGAGGATGGAATGTGGAATAAGTAACAAACGTTTCCTCTTGCTAGTTTACTGGATATTAAATGCAATTACATGCATTTAATGCATGTATGTTCCCCAGTCCATGAGGCAGGGCCTCCAGCTGGCATTTAAAGAGTGCCAACAGGCCTTTCAGATTACCGTCCCGCCAGAATACCTACAATTCCTGCACAGTGTTAGCATGGAGCATATGTGTGCCTTAGTCCATCATAAACTGTTGTCACTTAACAGAGCAAATATCCCAGGAAATATGGGACACAACAAGGGGGAGAAGTATTGTCTTTAGATAATGAACTAAATTCAGATATGTGTCATGAAATGCAGTTAACAAACACACTTTTGTTAAAGTACCATCTTTGATGGACTTCCTAGAGAAACCTAAGAGATGGAAAAAATAGGCTAAGAAAAAAAAAACAAAAAAACAAAAAACAAAAAATAGGCTAAGATCTCTTGAGGGAATTTTTTCTATTTTCTTTTTTTAAAATAAGACTTTAAATGTCCAAGATTAGATCCCACAAACTTGCTGAGATAAAAGGTATACATTTGAATTTTACTACACTCTTCTATGTATCTTTCTGCCAGGTAAGACCTCAGATTGTCAGCAAATAAAATCAAATTTGCTCTTTCTGGCCACTATCCCAAAGTAAAGGCCCACACACCTCCTATGTGAAGCACAGCGAGAGGCTTCCGATGCAGCCACACGCTTTCACTCTTGTTAATAACCAGTTTGGGGAAATCCAAAAGTGGCTCTTACAGTATGAAGCAGTACCAATTACAGAATAGAAGGAAATTTTGTTCAAGTATACTTGACTTAGTTCAAAATAATTGCCTAGCTAAGTGTGTGTCTTATACCTGTAATACCAGGATTTGAGAGGCAGTGGCAGGAAGATTGTGAGTTTGGTGCCAGCCTGACCTTAACAGTAAGACTCGGTCTTTAAAAAAAACAAACCAACCGAACAACAGTGAAAAAGACATTTGCCTAATGCTTGACTATTTTTCAATTAATTGAAAATTATAAAAACCAGTAACATTTGTTTGAACTACTTTGACTTTTTAGTAAGTAATTCAGCAACAATCAGTAAAGATTTAACTTGATATTTTGACCTTTTGATATATATATACATACAACAGGCTGCAGGATTCAGTTTTTTAAAATAATGACTTCTGATGCAAACTCTCTTATGGTTTCTTGCATATGAACAGTGGGAGTCTTATCAAAGGGCACAGTCTCTTCTAATGAATAGCTGTAGGCTAAGAAGATTTTTAGGGAAGAGGTGGTTGGTGGCTCAAAAAGAACTTACAGAAAACAGACGAATAACTTTTTAGAATGATCATAAATTAAAATTATCACTAGCATTTTCTTGCAATAAAAAAGTCTTAGATTTTTTACTATTAACTTTTTTAAAATGGCACTACAATGCAACCTACGACCTTGTTGTGTAAGTCTACCACTGAGCTACACCCCAACAAACATTTCTTTTCTTTAGTAATACAATATTTTATCCCACCCTAAAACTGAAGAGCTTTAATCATGAGCATGTCAAAGCATTTAAACTGACATGCATACTTGGCATGTCATGTATACATGCATAAATGCCCCTTAGACTACACTGTTTTCTCATCATCTCAATGAGTCAGTTTCCAGCCTGAGATTGGCAGGTTAGGTTAGAATAACACACTACATTATTGTTAGGTCAGAAAACAGCAGCAATTTTTCAGTCAAATCAAACTCATAAAAGTAGATATAATAGGCTTTTTTGTTTGTTTGCTTATAACTGTTATAAATTTTATGACTGTCTTTTCAGTAACTGATAAATTGTTTTTACACTGTGTGTGTGTGTTATTTTCAAGACAAATATAGAATATCACACTGAGCAATGTGGATATCTAAGTACACTGTTTTAAAAAAAAATCACAAAACATAGGCCTTTGTTTGATTCTTCTTTCATCACATTTAAGAAAGAGTCTAAAATGTCTGAAGTTGGTGGTAGGGGGAGGGAGGAAAGTTAGAAAACCCAGGCAAAGCCTTGCTATTTTTGTTGTCCAGACTACATGCAAATGCCTGAGCCCACATGACCCTCTGGCCTCAGCTTTTGGAGCAGCTGGACCTATAAGCACATGACATCCAACCCACCCAACAATGCTTTAAAGGTTTGCTTGGCTGCCCATTCTCTTCAGACATCTGGCAAGCAGTTCTTATGCTGTCAGGCCAGAAGTTCCTTCAACTGAGACATTTAGTAAACAAAAATATCTTTGATGTGCTTCCCCCACCCAAAGATAGAGTTCAATTAGTACAAACTAGAAAATAATTGGCCAGCAGACTTAGCCATAATGCTTCCTCTAGCCTGCAGCATTCTCCTTCCCAGTTTAACCTTTCTGAAGGTAGATTATCTATATGAATGTGTTTGTACTCAAAGCACTATGTTGGGGTGGTTGCTGTTGTTGTTGTTGTTGTTTTCCCTGTGTTATTTTTCTGTGTCTCCAAAATTGTCTACACTTCTAAAGAATACTTCATGAGATTTTTTTTTTAGTATCCTTTCCCTCCTTGTATTGACACTCCTCAAAGAAAGCTATAATCATATTAAAAATTACTGGCACTAATACCACAACATAAGGTGATTTTTAAATACATATTTATGTGGCTAAAAATCAGAAATTGTTTGTTGCCATAAAGCTTGCGTGAAACCAAAACAGGAATAATATACCTTGCAGGCTAAGGGTTCTGTTTGCAGTTAAGAGTTAAAAATAAATTTCTGTTTGTTCTCTGTTAAGTTTTTGCAAGTTGAGACTTCTGTTTATAATTAAGAAGTTCCTGTTTGCCTTGTGCAGGTTAAGGTTTCTGTTTGTGGTTAAAGATAAGTTGCTGTTTGTCCTGTGTTAAGTCCTTACAAGTCAAGGACCATGCACCAACTGGACCTAGGCCCCCTACACATATGTAACCAATGGGCAGGTTGGTCTTCATATGAATCCCCTACTAAGTTGAGCAGGTGCTATGATATGAACTCTGTTGCCTGCTTTAGACCACTTCACCCTAACAGGGCTGCCTTGCCTGCTCAGTCCTGGTGTGACTTGATGTGTTGGAGTGGGTTGGAGCAAGGGGGGCTTCCCTTTTGTGAGGACAAGGGGAGGAGGGATGGGGGAAGAGGGGGGATGGACTAGGAGGAGAGGAGGGAGGGGGGCTCTGATAGGCATGTAAAATGAATATATAAATTTAAAAAAATTTTAAAGTCCTTGCAAGCTAAGTTTTCTATTTGTAATCAAGAATAATAACAGGTGTGGTGGTGCACATATTTAATCCCAGCACTCAGCAGGCAGAGGCAGGTGAATCCCAGTGAGTTCGAGACCAGCCTGATCTACAGATGGAGTTCCAGGACAGCCAAAGCTACATAAAGAAACCCTGTCTCAAAAAACCAAAAACAAACAAACAAACAAACAAACAAAAAACAAATAAACAAAACAAAAAGAATACATTTCTGTTTCTTGGATGTGATGTAAAGAGCTAGCAGGCCCATTCAGATAGTAAGTCTCTGTATAACGGCCAACTCACACCTGTGAACACCTGATATCTCCTATGAAAGGGACGTCAAGAAGCCAACAGGGGCTGCTCTCTCAAATCTCTACTTAGGGAGAGGCAGCCAGCTGGAGAGTCCTGGCTGCACCCCCAAAGTACAACTTGTTTTAACTGGACAACTAGGGACCTGGTCCTTTCTCCTCAAGATTCTCAGGGTGAACACTTGCCTCTGGGGAGAGACGCACCTAACAAAGATGTAAGATTTTCAAATCAAAGTCACCAGTTTCTTTTTCTTAGCTTCTCATCAGCAACTAATTCACCTTTCTGAGCTGACAAATCTTGAATTCTGAAATGAACAGCCAAGTAGAAGTTGACTGTGGGGCATGTGGGGGAGGGAGGGTGGGGGAAGGGGGACAAGGGGGGGGTGCAGCCCGGAGCAAGGGTAAGGTTGAGATGTGTCTAAAGCCAGAAAATCTCCTCTTGAGACAGGAGGAGTAAGACCATTCCCTTCTTGTACTGGGCGTGCATGCCCCATAGTCTTGAGTCGCCCCTCCCAACACACAAACACACACACACACACACACACACACACACACACACACACACACACACTTATTCCACCTTTAAAGTAGTCGCTAGACTGGTGGCCAGGTTTCAAGTTAAAACTATCTGTTTCCTTATAAGGACTCGTTCTGCTGGCACCTGGAATTCCTTTTCATCAAAGGAGGCATTCCCAGCACCTCAGCCGCAGTCAATGATGTACACTCACCCCAAAGCCCCTATCAGCTTCCCCATGGCTTATAAAGTCCTTTTGCCCCCAGTAAAGGAGAGCTGTTTCACAGAAAACCATCTCAGAGAAGGCTGTGTCTGTCCCCCCCCCCCCGCCCCCCCCCCCCCCCCCCCCCCCCCCCCCCACCCCCCGTAGGATGAGATCCTGCTAACCCACCTGGCTGGCTGAGCTTCATTCTTCCAAGTCCAGCATTTATGAGCAACAGTGCTGGACACCCTGAGGCCAGAAGCAGAGCCCTGCACAACAGCTGACCAGTGAAGCAGGACCAGATTGTTAAAATTAAAAAAGTAAATAAAAACCTTCCAGCACCTTATTAACTGAGCTGTTTCTTCTCCCTGAACAATGTAACATTGTGTGCACTTCAGGGTGTCTGATCAGTTGTTAGCAAAGCTTCTCCATCTAATAATTGCCTTACACTTTGGCAAATCACCTGGAATGATAAAAATATGACTTGGAATAGTAAAAAAAAAAAGTATGTATTGAAAACATAGACATTAACTGTCTTTTTCACAGATCCATCCCAAGTTGCTTTTCGTCACAGTGTTTATTGAGGGTTTGCCCCACTTTTTAAAAAAATCTTGTCAACAATTCCCCTGAATAAAATCATTTTTCTTACAAAAAAAGAAAGGTTTATAAAGAGAGCCATATAAAGCAGTGAATAAAGTGATGTCTAC
Organism: Acomys percivali; assembly: GCA_907169655.1. NCBI lineage: Eukaryota > Metazoa > Chordata > Mammalia > Rodentia > Muridae > Acomys > Acomys percivali. Next base: position 3,727,527 of record CAJRSG010002426.1, on the reverse strand, counting down.
CATTTCATTAAATATTTTGTTTTATTTTGTTTTGTTTTAGAGACAGGGTTTCTTTGCATAACCCTGGCTGTCCAGGAACTAGGTTTATAGACTAGATTGGCCTTAAATTCAGAGATCAGTCACTCTCTTCCTCCCGGTACTAAAATTAAAGGTGTGTATCACCATCCCCAGCTTATATAATGAATGTTATGTGAAATCTCTTTTTCTCTCAGTGAATTTTGGAAAATGAATGCCATTTTAGTTGTCTGTGGTGATACATGCCAACACTCTGGAGACTGAGGCAGGGAAGACTTGTGCTAAAGACCTTGCTTCCACAAAAAAGCTTTCTTTACATATATGAAAGTTGAAATCTTTAGATTCATTTATAAGAAAGATATAGTCTGACACAATTTATTTTTGTTGTAATGGCAATGTAAATTTTGTTGTTTAATGCTTTTGGCCTAGATAAAATTATCCTTCCCAGCCATTCTACATTTTTATAATTCGTAACAAAGGAAGAAATTTTTAAATTTTTATCTTGGTTTTGGTATATTTGACATAATTTCAAATCTACTAACTAAATTATAAACAAATTTATATGCTATCACTTTAAGTATTTTGATTCTTTTAAAAGAAATAGTGAACTACACACTTAGTGAAAGTAGACCTAGTGAAAGCAAAAAGCACATGAAAGGCGACATCATGAGCTTGTATTTTCATTTACTTAAAAATTAAAGATTTGGACTATTTCATCCTCTGTAGAGGAATTTTATTAGAGCAACATGCTGCTCTGGGAAGGGATCACTTCCAAAGACCTTCTAGGTCTATGTGATCCAACTGGAATGCAGACATCTTAGTACACACCTTTAATCCCAAACAATGAAAGTCAGTTTAATTTATAGAAGGAAGCAGCCAGGTTTAAAGGCGGTGTCTAATTAAGGGGAAGACAAAGTGATGGATCAGAGAAAGATTTTACAGAATGAGTCAGAGGTAGGATACGCCCAACTCTTGGAAGAACAGGACCGAAAGAGGCAATTTAGGAGCTGCTTAGGGAAAGAGAGAGAGTTTTGTCTTGCTTTTTACTTAGAGTTATTTATTTACCAGGACAGTTTTACAGAGACAGGCTGCAGAGAGAACAGGCTAGATACAGGTGAAGACAGAATGACACAGAGAATGAGAAGGAGCCAGAAGATTAAGACATGTTGCCAGAATTAGCTTGAGGCCAGGGAAAGCAATTTAGTTAGAAGCCAGAAGAAGTCAGTTTGAGCTGGGTGTGGTGGCACATGCCTTTAATCCAAGCACTTGGGAGGCAGAGGCAGGTGGATCTCTGTGAGTTCAAGGGTGGCTTAGTCTAAGGGAGTCCAGGACAGCCAAAGCTAACACAGAGAGACCATGTCTTGAAATTAAAAAAAAAAAAAAAAAGAAGAAGTCAGTTTGAATCAGTCAGCTTGGAGAGGAGTTTGGACCAGAACAGTTGCGCTGAAGCAGACAGTAAGAGTTCAGAAAGAGGTAAAAAGGCTTGGGACTAGCTCTTATCTTATGCCCTCATCTGAGGAATAAAAATAACTTTTATAACTTCCTGCTGAAACTCTTTTATATACTTCTTTCAAATTAAAACAAATGAATTCCTTGGATTTGAACTTAAATCACCAAGTATAACTCTTGCCATAAAACTAAAAAACAAAACATTCTGTCATAGAGCCTCCAAATAGCTAATTTAGGCCCCACATAAAAGAAATGACTCCACCCCTGGCAATGGGCAAAAAGACACATTGTTGGTGGTTTTGTTTTTTGTTCATCCTAGCTTGATGCCTGGCTTGGTGGCCAAATCTGTTTTATGCTTAGGACACATAAAAATCAAATAAAATCAAATCCAGGCAGCACAGCACAGGATACGGAAGACAGACAGAGACCTGAGGACTGCCATGCCACCCACAGACCTGCCACCTGGCACAGGGCACAGATGGATCATAGACACCTGCTTGCCACCAAGCCATTCAATGCAGAGGAGCAATATCTCCCAGGAGCCTGCAAGCCATGTGGCCAGCCTAGAGAAGGAGCCACCACAATGTGAGATTATGTGGTAGTCAGATGGGAGAGAACGAAGTGGAACAGCTTGACATCATGAAGAAAGATGGAACTGGAGACTTAAGGGTGGAGAGGAGTAACCTGTTGTGAGTAGCCTGCCCTACCCCTTGGGGCCATGATGCAGTCCCAGCCCAAGCTGCTATTAAGGATATATTTGGTTCCACGGCTGCACAGTGGCAGGGGTCAGTGTCGGTGTCTGTGCCTCATATAGCCACTAGAGAACATGGGGGCATCCCTGGTAGGGGCAGCCATTGGGAAGCACATGGATGTCTAGAGATTGCACAGAACTGGCCCTGACTCTCAATGGCTATGGCACTCTAGAGAGCTGGCTCTGTCTCTCACCGCCTGCTACACTCTAAAGAGCACGGGCTGTGCTTCACCCAGGCAGTACAGTGGAGCTACCCCTGATGGCAAGGGTGAGCTGGCCAAAGTCATGAAAGCAGGAGAGCTGACCCCACTATTGTCTGCCATGGGGGGTGGGGTGGCACAGGTGCAGAGGTGATCCCACTCCTACCCCTGACACATCTAGCAGTCGGGAAAGCTGCCAACAGGGTTATGAGAGCAGGAGAGCTGTTCCTGCCCCTCACTGGCTACAGCACTTAGGAGAGCAGGCCAGGCATCTCATCTAGACAGCACAGCAGAGCTCACCTGGTGGGAGGGGTGTAGGTGATCCAGCCCTGTGGGCAAGAGTAAGGGGGAGCTGTCCCAGCCCCTCACAATCTGTAGCACTTGAAAGAATGAGTCCTGTGCTTTTGCTGACAGAGCTGTTGAACTGGCTCTGGTAGTGTGCTAAAGCTGGCCCTCAGGGCGTGAGAGCCTGGTGGGAGTGGAGGTGGGGGACTAGAGGGGAGGGGGGGCAGGGACTGACCCTGCCTCTTGTCATTAGGTGGTCTAGCCTGAGCAGTGCTGGAGATATTGCCCTGGTGCAGATAAGGAAGAGCTGGAGGGCTGACCAGCTCAGCTACCACGCAGGCTCAGATCAGAGTTCTGAGTTGGCCCACTCCAAAACTTCTATCATCTGCAAATGATTGCAGTGCATGAAAGGGCCAGTCTCTCCAATTCCAAGGCTGCAGCATGTTTGTGGCACAGAACAACAACAGCATAACCAGAAGGAGTCCCTACAAGGACCCAATATTGATGGTGTCACAGAAGCCAGAGATGTCAAACCAGACCAGTGACTAATTGCAATGAACAATTGCAAGTGAAGATGTGTGGACAGAGGGATATACTATGGGGCACACTGTGACATACCACAGCTTCCATGATGATATGTTTTCTCTGGTGTGTGTGTGTGTGTGTGTGTGTGTGTATGTGTGTTATTTGGGGGGGAGGTTGCAAGGGTAAAGGGTAGATTTTAGAGGACAGGGAAATGAGCAGGACTGGGTGTATAATGTGAAACTCACAATCAATCAATAAACAGTTTTTAAAAAGCAACTGTAAAGAGCAATAGCTGTGGCTCTTTCTCAAGCATTGTTCCTACTAGGAGGGAAAATGACTCCTGGATATGCATATTTTCCATTTTAATATTAACAAAATTTATTGTCAGGAAAAATATATTCATTAAAAAACCATTTTGTTTAGATAGTTCTCACCATAATAATCCCCTCTAGTTCCTTAGATACCCTAGCTTCGAGGTGACAAGGGCTTGCTGAAACCTGCTTCAGCCCCTTTTTTCAGTGCCTTTTGTCACTTTCCTCCTCAGTGCAGCTACATTAACTCTTTAGCTTTTGCCTGGCAAAGCTCTTCCTTACCTTTAGGTCTTCACGATCTTTAGACACTTCCTTTGCCCAGTGTGATCCATGTATGTGTATATATGTTGCTACATATGGGGTACAATGAGGTTTCCTAGTTTTAAGATAAATTAGTCTCTTCAAATAATAAGAAAAGATCACTCAGTGAATGCATCCCCTTATTCAGAACTAGGCCTGTGGGCTTCCCCTGAGAGGTTCTTGAAGAGGCATTGCACTGTATAATGTTCAAGTGACAACACAGTGATTGGAAAGTTTATAGTGCAAAACACAAAGCCCTCCAAGCTGACAGTAAGACTATGTCTGACTAGCTGACCATCTCACTCCTGGAGAATGTCTTCTGTGCTGTCACTACCCTTATGGTTCTTCCTGCCGCCATGAAACTAAGGGTTTCCATAACCAGCCTGCTGTTTCTTCTCAAGGTAACTTTAAATATTTGCAAGAAAGTGTGTTACTTGAGGGCTTGGAATGTTTTTCTGAACAAAGTCCTTCCCATTTTTGCTGAACCATGCTACGATTGCTTTTTCCCCCAGCTGAAATGTGTTTATATATCTAGTGAAAATAGAAACGTTGGCTGTAATCAGTTCTCCAAAGACAGGAAGGAAGCACTGGCTCTTCCTCCACAAAAGGATGTTGGTTCGTGGGAACAAGTACCAACAAGCGCTGAGTCTTAGACATCTGTCTCCTCCAGAAGGTTCAGAAACTGTAAAATAAACCACTGATTTTTATGAGTATTATCTTAGCTTCATTACATCTAATCTATAAACTCAGTGAATCAAAATTTATAAGTATACATTTTATACTTAAAGTTTAAATAAGAAAAAAATGATTATTCTTTTCAATAACATAAAACCTAGATAACTTCTCAAATACTGTTCCTTTTAAATTTTTATTTGTATGTATGGATTTTTGCTTACATGTATACCTGTGCCCCACATGTATGCCTGGTGCCCTCACTATCTACAGCAGTGAGCTGCCACCAGGGCACTTGTGTCCTCTGCAAAAACAAGTTCATTTAACTGCCAAGCCATCTCTTCAGGCTCATCACATATATTTCTTTAAATATGTTCACTAATACAGACAATTGCTTAGGCAAATATGTTACTTTTATCCAACACCTCCAGTTTTTAAAGATTGTCCTGAGATGTCAGATCAAAACATTCTACTCACAGAGCCCAAATCTTGATTAATTCCAGGGACCTGGAACATAGCTACCTAACAGCCAGTACAGTGAAATGACGGTCAGCAGGGGAGAGATTTGGTAACACACCAAGCTCGGCTCAGCTGGCAAGTACAAGACTTAGAAAGTTAGCAGTGAAGAGGAACACAGCACACATTTAAGCTGAGTCCCTGACTGTCTTTGGCTACAGACCAAAGGGACCTGAGATAGGCACTTCATTAGCATCCCTCAGTCATGGGGAGCAGTGGTTGGTAGAAGAGGTAGCCCCAGGCAGAGAATGTTCTGGGTGATAGCAGCTGCACCGGGGTCTACCGGTGACTACCGGGGTCATTTGCTCTGTTTTAAGCCTCTTAAGAAAAGCATCTATTACCTGGAACAGAGTAAGTGGCAACAAGTTTTATTTTGTAATCTGAATGAATAAATGGATAATGTCTGGGATACTTCACTTATGATACCAGAATGTCAGCAGCATGCTGAGATGCACAAATCTCCAGTAACAGTCAGCTCTCTTGCTTCTGAGCACACAAGCTTAAGGAAAGCACTAATTCCCTAACAGAAAATGCATGGCCATGCTTCATTTGCAGTACCACTAAAGGAGCAGAGTTCAGCATTTTACATAGGCAAGGGAGAGAGACTTCTGCTTTCTTTGCACTCACAACTTTCCAAGTTTCTCATGGCACAGACCTCTGTACTTATCCCTCAGCAAGAAGGTCACCTCAGAGCAAGGTCTAGTGCTTCTGTCTTTGACAGTTTTCTGTTTCAGCTTCTTCTGCACCTTTCCTGATCCTTTCTCCACCCTGACCATAATCAGTAATGCTTTCTTTCACCAATATTTGTTTCTACATCTTGACAAGAAATGGCAGAATATTTAATTATACAGCAGTTGGCAACACCTTTGACAAACCCCTATCTCTGGTCATTATGATTCTTAACAGCAGCAAAATGACAGTCAAGAAGTAGCAACAAAACTAATTTATGGTTTGGGGGGGGGGGAACAAGTCACCACAACTTGAGAAACTGTATTCAGTGGTCACAGCATTAGGCAGGTTGAGAACCACTGTTACACAGTAGCATTTTATACATTAAGAACAACAACAAACAACCTAGCTTTAGAAGACACACGACTGTGATTGGGCTTGGCCATATGGAACCCAGGCTGCAGTTAGTGTTAAGTAAATGGACTCGTTGGACTAATACTAGTGGTATTGGCAGGTGACGGCACATTGGTAATTGCTGATCAGACTAAGACTCAAGAAATAAGGAACTCAAGGAGGACATGTTGAATAGAACATAGGATGCCAAGTAAATCCTCCTGGGTGAGTAGAAAGAGTGAGAGGAAGTGGAAAAGAACAGCAAAAAATAATACAACGAGAATTGTGGCCAAGCGCCATCAAAGAAATCAAGAAGGCCCTGCCTCCATGATGGTTCTATAGAAAGTTCAGGAAAAGGGGGCAGAGAAGCAGATTCCAGATTTGCCTGTTTCAAAGTTTCTAGTAACCCCAGTCCTCTTGAATCTTTTCTTTGCTTTTTTTTCTTTTGTTCTTTTTGAAGACAGGATCTAGGGAATTGGAATGTAGGGCCATCGTGTTACCAACTCAGTCACATTCTCACCCTCTCACAAGGGCATTTGCTAAGAGATGTGGATATGTAGTCAGACTGCAAAAATGACTAGGAAGTTAAAAGAACAAATATGAAATGAATTCCGCTATCAAAGAAAGAAGAAAACCTTGAGGCGAAGGCAGAATCAGTTCCTTTTTGTCGTTACTGTTTGTTTGTAACAGGGTCTTGCTCTGTTGTCTCATGCTGACCTTAAACTCTTAATCCTCTGTGTTGAAGTTACAGGTGTATACTGCCAGGTTCTCTGTACAACAACCATTTTTTAAAATTCTTTTTTTTAATGTATTTTTATGTTTGGATAGTTTTTGAGAGGAAGGAGACAAAATACAGAATTCAAAAGGCAAGTAAACTAACTGGAAGACACAATCAGAAAAACCAATGGGAGGTGGCACGAGATAGAGAGAATACTGTAAGTAAGGAAAAGCAAAGAAATTGACTTTTCTGGATCTGAGACTTAAGAGGTAGTGTATACTTACAACAAAAAGATGAGTAGGGTAAATAGTTATAAGAAATGTTGAAAACCATACCACTAAAGAAAAAGAAAAAAAAAAAGTATGAAGCAGTAACACGATGCCAGGAGGTTCTAAATACTAACATGGTGTTATGCTCAAATTTTGAGAGACTCCCCAAACAGACCACCCAAGAGCCGAGTCCAAAATGCAATGGCAAGGAAGTGTTTATTGCAAGTTCGAACCCAGGACACACCTCCTAAGCACTGACTCAGCAGATGCAGGGAATCTCAGTTGAGAGGGTTTTTTGTTTTTATAGGCTTTAGACAAAGAAATGTGTTTTACAGTATATGCTTGGATGACATTTGGGCAGAAAAACTGCAAGCAGGGAGTTACAAGCCTTGGCATTTTGTGGTTGGGTAGTAGATGTCGGGGCAAGTTGGCCTATAGAAAAGATTGGTTGAAGCAGTCATGGGGGCATTAGGAACTTTGGCCTGGCTTCTCCTAATTGCTTGTTGCTATGTGCCAGACCACCTGCTGGTCAACTTGACCAGCAGAGAGCATATTTGGACTTTCCCAAGGTGAGCTGATTATGTTGCTAGGGAATATTTTTCTGTTTAGACTAGTTTGTGGTTTTTCTGGAATTTGGGCTCAGCTCAAAATAGAGTTTCTTTTTCAAAATGGTGTTTGTCTGATTCTTATAATGGAAACTAAGAATTAGCATAAATTCTTCAATTTTCTAGATAAAACTCAAGATTTGATGACACAACTGTAGAGCCAGGTCTGCTGGTGCAAGCCCATGCCTAGTGTCAGCCTAGAACACTTTCTTTTGTTTCTGATCATAGATCATGTTTCAAAAGGAGCAATTTTCTTTTTTTTTTTTAATTTATTTTAACTTTATTATTATTTTTAAGTTACAAATAAGAAAACACACACAACAAAATTAACCAGATCCAGAGACTATACAACTCAACAAACTTCTATACAGGGAACAATTTGAACAATTTTTAAATGTAATGCAAGTTCTTGCCACAGAGCTGAGATAAAATAATAAAAATATGTTTTAGGCAGCATCAGGACCCAGCACCCTCTGTGAGATGTTGCTGGGTAGTCTGTGGTGGATGAATCTCTTTGGGGCCTTGTGTAGAAAGCTGGTAAAGAGAGCAGATGTTGCTAATTAAAGTGTGGCTTTTGGGCATGAGTCACGCACTGTAGGTGGTTCTGATGCCCTCTTCAGTTGTCCCCAGAACAGCCCCTGAAACATGTCTGACAAGCTGGAAGAAGGAAGACAGCAAAACAAACAGATCAGACCAAGAAGACTGAACCCAGGCAAAAGACAGAGGTCGCTCGTTTCAAGTAAAGAAAACCAAGGCAACGAGGAAGAGAGGCATCAAGAGTAAAGGTCAGGGGCTACTAAACATGTTCCCCTGAAGGGGTCTCCCTGAATGGCGCCAGCCACGGCCAATCCTAACATTCCAGCACAAAATGGCCACCTTAAAAAAATGGGTCCAGCCCCGAGCATTCCAACTTAGAAAGCTAGAAGATTCAGAATTCTCCAGAACAGAAGCATCTGTTTCAAGGCATCTGGCAAGAAAAAATAAAAGTATAAAATCACACTATTTATTGTCTTCACTAATCTCCCGCTAGGTAGACATCTCTTAATTTATTCCCCGTATTTTGTGGTTTTTAAAATATTTCTCTATTTGTATTTATGAATTCTCTAGCTGCATGTACACCTTTGTGCAAAAAGAGGGTGTCAGACCATGTTATAGATGCTTGTGGGCCACCATGTGGTTGCTGGGAATTGAACTCAGGATCTCTGGAAGAGCAGGTGGTACTTTTAATTACTAAGCCATCTCGCCAACTCTTGTAATTTGTATTTTTAGCATCATTTATTATTTGTTCTCTATTGATAACAATGAATTTTACTGTAAAACAAATGTACTTAACCTTCCCTACTATATATTTCAGAGTGACTTGCCTAAGGGAAAAAAAAACCTCTCTAAATTTGCAGTTTTTGAAGTCTTCACTAATTCTGTTTTGTTGTTGTTGTTGTTTTGTTTTTATTTGATTTGGTTTGGCTTTTTTACAGGATGGTATGTTGCTTATACTTCCTTCTGTCATTCTCCCAAATACCCTCATAGCACACTCCTTGGCGTCTACCACCAAGCTGGGATAAGCCATAGTCTCACATTATGAAGCTGTTTCTAAAGGCCTCAGCGCTTTGCACACAGTTTGTTTTCATGACTAGATCTTTTTCCCAGGTGTCACTTCAGGGCATGTCTCATTTCTGGAGAGCAACTGGAGACTCTTCAAAGGGCCAATATAACTGGACTTTTAGGTACACAAGGGGTGTGGTCACTTATCCCTCCAACCTTTATCATCACCCCCAAAAGGCTGGAGATATTCTTAAATACCAAGTGCATTCACAGTGAGAAACACACTTTACAAAAGTTTGACTTACACCACTCTTCTGCTCTTGAACACAGAATGAGAGACTGCTTCTATATTATTCTCTATGTTTGGAGAATGAAATGTCTAAACAACAATATGTGACAGTAAGAGCATTTCTGAGAGGGAAGTTCTGCACAGCACAGCACAGCAGAGGAAGTGGGCAGCACAGCAGGAAGGAGGTGGACCTCCAGGCTGTGACCTGGCTGCAGTGTGAGTTGAGTGTTCAGAAGGTGTTTTCTAGAAATGTGATAAGAGGCGCTCGCTACCTTTCTGAATTATTTTACTTTTAACCCAACATAACAGACAGGAGGCAGAAGTCCCAAACCCCACATCAGTTAATGTCCCATAGAGAAATCTGCCATCTACAAACCAGCCTAGACTTGTTCTCAGACACTATGCACGAATAACAAAGTTGCATCCAAGCCAGACAGGGCAGGTGGGAAAAACAAGAATTAAACCAGGAACACAGCCAGAAGATAAATGCCTGGTAAAAACTTCCTTTCCAAACAATGCCAAGAACCCAGAGTGGAGTCCTGGAGTTGCCTATTTATTTAAGTCTGTGGTATCTCGAGAAAAGATGTGATGAAGATATAAGAGTAATTTATAATTAGCACTTCAGAAGTTGTTTACAAAGTATTTCAAGGAGCTTGACGGCAGTTCTTTTAGGCCTCAAATGTTGGTGCACGCTATTAATGCCTGTTGTAAGAGGATGATTTACTAGCCAGTTATGACGAACCTTGAAAACACTGCTGTCCAAGCCAGCCACCTTGATTGATGTATTTGCACATGCTACTAATTTAGGATGTAAAGTTAAATTTAAAGGCATGAATCTATTACTTTTCATGAGGTTCCAGAAGCTATTAATTAAGGACTTAGACACCATATACATGAAATGTGTGTGTGTGTGTGTGTGTGTGTGTGTGTGTGTGTGTGTGTGTGT
>CAJRSG010002426.1:3688113-3704132 GCA_907169655.1 Acomys percivali | reverse complement strand
ACACACACACACACACACACACACACACACACAAAGCCTGGAGCCAGATGGTTTTAGGACAGAATTCTACCAGACTTTCAAAAAAGAGTTCACACCAATTCTCAAATTGTTCCACAAAATAGAAACTGAAGGAACATTACAAAATTGTAAAGTGGCATACCTAAACATAATAAAAGCAATTTACAGCAATCTGATAGCCAACATCATATTACATTGAGAGAAACTCAAATCATTGCCACTAAATCAACAAGAAGATGAGGTTGTCCACTGTCAATACAGTACTTGAATTTTTAACTAGAGTAAAAAGACAACTGAAGGAGATCAAATGGATAGACATTGTAAAGGGATAAGTCAAAGTATAGTTATTTGCAGATGATGATAGTATACATAAGTTACCCCAAAAATTCTACCAGAGAACTCCTACACCTGGCAAACTCCTTCAGCAAAGAGGCTGGATATAAGACTCATAAAGCTGAAATTCTTCTATAAGGTAAAGGACACTGTCAATAATACATATTGGCAGCCTACAGATTGGGAAAAGATTTTTGTCAATTCTACATCTGATAGAGCATTAATATACAAAATATATAAGGAACTCAAGAAACTAGATATAAAAAATAATCTGATTAAAAATGTGCTACAAATCTAAACAGATCACAATAAAGGAATCTCAAACGGCTCAGAAACAGTTTAAGAAATTCTCAGCATCTTTAACCATCAGGGAAATGCAAATAAAAATGACCGAAATGTGGGAAGCCATGACAAATTCTGCCATGTCAGAAATTCTGTGCTTAGGCTGTATGCTGTGACCTTCGAGTTGCTGACCTCATGAGGTCTTGTGTTCCAGGATATCCTTGGACCGTTTACCTCTGAAAGAAGTAGGGAAGTCCCAACTTGGAACCACCCAGAAGATCAAAGAAGTTCTTACAGGGAACTACTCAGGGAACTAGGAAGTTCTACAGGGAGCAATTCAGGCTATTGTATTCTTGCCTGGGGGGCTAGGGTGAGTGAGATTAGAATAGATCCTATTGACCTTGCTCTATATATGTTCCTACTAGTTGGCATTAAAGGGGATCCTGATTAGAAATTTCCTGACTTGATTTGTTATTTCTCGCTTCTCTGTATTCTACTTTCTATCCCCACTCCCTCTTTCAGGTGAACCCTGATTCGATTTTTCCAGCGGGCTGGGACTCGACACTGAGATTTTTATTTTATAACTGTAAGTATGCCTAAGATCAGTAACACAAGTGACAGCTCATGGTAGTGAGGTATGTGGAATAAGGAAAACATTCATCCATTGCTGGTTGGAGTGCAAACTTGTGCAGCCACTATGGAAAGTAATATGATGATTTCTTAGAAAGTTGAAAATTGATGTACCTCAAGATCCAGCTATACCACTCTTGAGCATATACCCAAAGGACACCCCATCCTACCACAAGGGCACTTGGCCAACCGTGTTTATTGCTGCTCTGTTCATAATAGTCAGAAAACAACATATGTCCCGCAACAGAATAGTGGATAAAGAAAATGTGGTACATTTACACAATGGAGTATTACTCAGCTGTTTAAAAAATGGCACCAGGAAATTTGCAGACAAATGGATAGAACTAGAAAAAAATCATCCATAGGTAACCCAGACCCAGAAAGACAAATATGATATATATTCATTTATAAGAGATATTAGCTGTTAAGTAAATGATAACCAAGCTACAATCTGTAGACCCAAAGAGGTTAGGTGAAGAGGAAGGATCTAGGTGGGATGCATGGATCCCTTTGAGATGGGAAAATAGTACAAATTTTGTGTATAGGTGTGGTTGGGGACAAGAACAGAAGTGATCAGGTCAGGGAGATGGAATGGAGGGAGAGAGTGTGAGGAAAGACAGTTCAAATTGGGGCACTAGGGGCACAATGTGGAAACCTAGTGCAGTGGGAACTTCCTGGAATCTATAAGCGTGATCCTAGTAAGTACTCCTAGTAATGAGAGATACAGTGTCACAACCTGCCATCTCTTATAGCCAATCAAGCCTTCTAGTGGCAGGACTGGGTTGCATTCAGTTTAGCTGTTGGCCTAGGGTGTGGGCCTTTGCCTACAGGTGGAGGAGACCTCCCTACTGGCAACAACCCACCAGACCTGGGGCTAGCAAACCCCACAAAAGGTGTCAAAAGCTGGCTCTTTGAAAAGAAATACATATCAAAGCTGCCCTGGAGACAAGCCCAGGAGGGTGTCCTGGTCCTATGGCCTGCAATTCAGATACCCTTGTTTAAAGAAACCCAGAGATCTGGGGTGGGGACGCAGTAGCTTCCTGTCTTTGTCTTTCTTTTATCATTAAGCTTAGTGAATTAAAATCTACCTCCCCATCTCTTGATTGTCTTTATTTTAACCAAGAGCAGTCAGTAACTTTCCACCCCTTCCCCCCCCCACCTCCTCACCTCCTACGCCCCTCACCCCACCCCCACCCCACAGCTGGAAGGAACATGGAGACATGGACTCCCATTGTCTCAACCCCAAGCTAAATGCCCTGCACTCCCTCAAGCTGGGGGTTTGGCCAGAAAACTCCCTCTCTGCCCAGGAGGCCTTTTAGTGACTGGTTCTGGGGACAGAGCCTTCTTCAGCTAGCCTCCAGAATGCTGAAGAAAACTCTGTGACTAGATTCTCATCCCACACTAAGGGGTCCCATGGAGAGACCCAAACAATGTAGGCTGATGCTAGGACCAAGGCTTACTCTCCATAAACTGATGGCTGGGGGGGGGGGGGGGGGGGGGGGGGGGGGAACGGGGACCTGTTGCCAAGGGCAACATCCACACAGCTCACTGAATGCTGAAAGGTTGAGCTGGTGCCTGCATTGAACCTTCACCCCACATTCTAGTCTGTTTGGTGAAGGTTACCGTAAGAGAAACATAGACACCAGCCCAGCCAGAGAAACATGGACATCAAATCAGCTACAAAACCTTTGATCAGCAATCAGTCCTACCTGCAAGATATGCTAGGCCAATGGTGGGGCTGAACGTGTGAGAGTGGCTAACCATGTCCAATTTAACTAGAGGCCCACTCCACAAGAGGAAGTCCATGCCAGACACTTCTTGGATGGCCAGGAACTGGAGACTGGGTAACCCAGTGACTTAAGGTAGAGCCAAACAAGTGGTCTTTAAAAAACATAATTAATAAAATGATTCGTAGTAATATTCTCCTATACTTGTAATGCCTTGTCCACTCATCATCATAGAGGCTTCCTTTGGCAGCAGGTGGAATCAGATACAGAGACCCACAGCCAGACATTATGCAGAGTCTAAATTGGAGGTCTCTCCCCTTGGAGCTCAGTGAGTTCCAGTGAAAAAGGAGAGAGTGTGGGAAGCCATGCCAAATTCTGCGGTGTCAGAAATCCCGTGCTTAAGCAGCACGCTGTGACCTTCCAGCTGCTGATCTCTGCCAGAGGTGGTCTTTGTGTTCCAGGCCATCCTTGGACTATTTACCTTTGAAAGAAGTAGGGAAATCCCTACTGAGAAACACCTGGAGGGTTAAGGAAATTCTTACAGGGAGCTAATCAGGCTATTGTATTCTTCTTGCCTTGGGGGCTAGGGAGAGAGGGATCAGAATAGATCCTATTGACCTTACTATATAAAGTCTTACCCGTCCACATTGAAGAGGAGTCTTGATCAGAAATTTCCTGACTTGATTCGTTATTTCTCCCATCTCTGTATCCTACTTTCAATCCCCACTCCCTCTTTCAAGTGAATCCTGATTCAATTTTTCCCACGGGCTAGGACCCGACAAGAGATAATATTGTGAAGTCAGATGGGATGGAGGATATCAGGAGAACATGGACCACTGAATCAACTAAGCAGGGAGCTGATGGGCTCATGCTCACAGAGACCGAAGCAACAAGCACAGGGTCAGCATGGGTCTGCACCACGTCTCCTGAGTATACACCATGGCTTGGTGGTTTTATGGTCCTCCTCACTGCGGGATCAGGTGTATCTTTGACTCTTTGGGATTTGACTGCTTCTGGGATTCTTTTCCTCCTGTTGGCTTACCTTGTCCAGCTTCAGTGTGAGGGCTTTTGCCTTGTTTCCCTGTATTTTGTTTTGCTGTGTTTTGTTGTTGTCTCTTGGAGGCCTGTTCTGTTCTGATGGGAATGGATCAGAAGTAGATCTGGGTGAAAGGGGAGGTAGAAGGAAGCTGGGAGGGGTGGAGGAAGGAAACCTGTTGCTGAGATGAATTGTATGAGTGAAGAATCTGTTTTCAATTAAAAATAACAATATTTTTTATTGTAAAGTATATGTCCGTCTTATTAAAAGAGAAGTCAAAGGAAACTAGGAACAAAATTGGAAGACAGTCTGATTAACCTTTAAGATCGGAGAGACTGGGGGTGGAGCAATGACTCAGAGGTTAAGAGCACTGTCTGCTCTTTCAAAGGTTCTGAGTTCAATTCCCAGCAAATACAAGGTGGGTGTCTCACCATCTACAATAAGATCTAGCATCCTCTTCTGGCGTGCACACACACACATTTGAGCTGAATACCATATAAGTAATAAATAAGTAACTCTTTTTTATAGCAAAACTATCTATAACTTTTAAAATATTTTATTAATTTATTCATATTACATCTCAATTGTTATCCCATCCCTTGTATCCTCCCATTCCTCCCTCCCTCCTGCTTTCCCCCTATTCCCCTCCCCTATGTCTGTGACTGAGGAGGACCTCTTCTCCCTGTATATGCTCATAGGGTATCAAGTCTCTGCTTGGTAGCCTGCTATCCTTCCTCTGAGTGCCACCAGGCCTCCCCATCCAGAGGGAGGCACCAGAGTTCATGTGACAGTCAGTCCCCACTCTCCACTCAATGGTGGAAAATTTCCTGTCCATTGGCTAGAGCTGTGTAGGGGTTTGAAGTTTACTGCACATATTGTCCTTGGCTGGTGTCATAGCTTGAGCAGGACCCCTGGGCCCAGAACCGCCCATCATAGTGTTCTTATAGGTTTCTAGGACTTTTTGGATCCTTCTATTTCCCCATTCTCCCATGCTTCTCTCATCTAGAGTCCCAATAGGATGTCCTCCCCTCTGTCCCAGAGAGGAACACTCCTTCATTGCTGGTGGGAATGCAAACTAGCACAGCCACTTTGGAAATCTATCTGGCGCTATCTCAGAAAACTAGGAATAAGGCTTCCTCAAGACCCAGCTATTCCACTCCTTGGAATATACCCAGAAGATGCTCCAGCACACAACAAGAACATTTGCTCTACCATGTTCATAGCAGCCTTATTCATCATAACCAGAACATGGAAACAGCTTAAGTGTCCCTCAGTAGAAGAATGGATAAAGAAAGATCCGTCTGTCATAATGTTCTTTTTGTAGGTTTCTAGGACCCTCTGGATCCTTCTATTTCCCCATTCTCCTGTGCTTCTCTCACCTAAAGTCTCAATAGAATGTCCTCCCCTCTGACCCACTTTCCTGGTAAGTGAAGACTTTCATGGGACATGCCCCTTGGGCTAGTGTCTAGATATTAGTGAGTATATACCATTTGACTCTTTCTGCTTCTGGGTGAACTCATTCATTATGATAAATTCTAGTTCAATCCATTTGTCGACAAATTTCAGGAATTCCTTGTTTTTAATACTGAGTAGTATTCCATAATGTAAATGTACCACAGTTTCTTTATCCATTCTTCTATTGAGGGGCATTTAGGCTATTTCCATGTTCTGGCTATTATGAATAAGGCTGCTATGAACATGGTTGAGCATATGCCCCTGTTGTGTGGTAGAGCATTTTCTGGGTATATTCCAAGGAGTGGAATAGTTAGGTCTTGAGGAAAGTAATTATTTTTTTTAATGAGAGAGAGTGCCTTCTAAAAAAAGAATGAAAAGAAAAGAGAAGAAATAAGAAAAAAGATTTAGCTGGGGCATGATAGTGCAGACTTTCAGTCTCAACACTCAGGAAGTAGATGCAGGGGTCTCTACAGGTTCATATCCAGTCTGATTTACAAAGTGAGTTTTAGGCCTGGCAACAAACGGTAAGACCTCATTTCTAAATAAATAAATAAATAAAATAAGTAAACAATTAAATAGAGTGTAAAAGAAAAAATGGGGATTGCAATGGATCATCAGAAAGACAAGAATGTTATCCTGAAAGCCAGGCCAGGGGTGGCACTCCCATGCCTGCTTGCTTCCTCTTAGAGTGATGGGGGCTCTTAGAAAAGGGGAAGACAGCTGTTTACCAAATTAGATAGTGTGACCTCCGGCCTTCTCTAACAGAGCAGAAGAGAAACAATCTGGACAGGCAGAAAAGTATGGAGAGGCATCTTTTCAAAGTCACGAGCAAAGACGGACATCATGGAAACGATGCGGAAGATCAGCCTGGGATGCTCAGGGCACTCTTGTGTAACTAAGCAAAACCAAGGAGGAAGCTGAGCAGGCAAGCACATGGCCACTGGAGAAGCTGAGTCACTGTTAGGATGAAGCGTTCTGACCCTGAAGAAGTGATAAAATAATCCAGCTTCTGAAGTGTCTCCTTGCTACCCACTCCCACGAAGCCTCACGCAAGGAGATTCTTACATTTCTAGGACTTGTCTCTGACCTTATTTCTACCAATGCCTTACAGTAAGTCTTTCAAACTTGAGAAACTCTGAGATAAATTGTTATCTCTGTGGTTAAAAAAATGTATATGCTCAGCACATGAGTGTATTTACCAGAAGATAATGGAAGTTTGTTCTTTCCAGCCAATGAGGTATCTCTTTTCATCACTGTCTCCTTTTATGTGGCAGCCATATCACACTACTGCTAGTCTGGACCTGGCTATCAAGTTAAGTATTTTATTCTTTTCTTTTTGTTCATCCAACATATATTCATTGGGATCTTCTTATGCACCACACATAGTTCAAAGTCTAGAGATACAAAGTAAGCCACAGTAAGTCATGTTGCCCTTATGAGGTTAATAAACCAGTGGCATAACCAGCCTATCAGAAAAGAAAATATTCCTAAAAGACTCATATCTTTGAATCTCTCAGATTATTAAAAACAATGGACCCTAAAGAATGGTGAAATTCTCCAGGAATCTCATGCTGAAAGAAGGAAAAGGGAAAATGCACGGGGAATCTTGTCTCCAGAAAGAGATTTTGAAAACTTCTATCAACTTGTCAAAACATCTTATAGGATCAGACTGTAGTCCAAACTGTGATGGGCCAGTGGTGGGCAGGACCACACCTTGGCAGCTACTGCTTAGATGAACATATTCTTGGCTCTCTTTTCAAAGTTTAATTTCCCTTTAGGGCCTATCAAATTCAAAATTGGACTTTGGGGAGTCACGGGATATCATTGCCTGCCTTCCCTCTGTGACCACTTTAAATAATTTCTTTAAAGCTGTACATTATTAATTTAGCCCTTTTACTTGAATATTCTGGGTAGCCAAACCTAGACTATAGTCCAGTCTGTGATCCCTAAAGTTGATAACAATAGGGAGACAGACATTGAAAAATCCTATCTGTGAAACCATCTACACAGGGGTGAGAGACTAACCCAGATCCACCAGGCTCAATTGTAAGTCCATCTTCTTCATTCTCTGTCCCTCCATTGGTTGTAGAAAAAGATCTCTACTGAAAGATTCAGTCCGTCTCCCATTATCTATATACCCCTGTTCATACCAGCCAGCATTAAAAAGCCTGGGTCTCGGGCAGGAGTGATGGCTCAGAGGTTAAGAGCACTGGCTGCACTTCCAGAGTTCCTTGTTCAACTCCCAGGGTGGTGGTGCACTCGGGTGGATCTCGATGAGTTCATGGCTAGCCTGAGGCCAGGACTACAAGAGAAACCCTGCCTTGAAAAACAAAAAACAAACAACAACAAAGCCTGGCCTCATTGGAAAGTCCACAAGCATAAATCCTCATTTTTGTGAACCTCTGACTTGAGTTCCCACCCCCATTCCCAACTCCCTCAACCTTCTGGCTATCTCTGTGCACATGTGTAGCCCATCGTAAAGATGCTTAATATCTTTAACTTTCAGGGACATTCTTCTTGTCTTTGAGTTCCATGAAAAAGCCACCTTTTTTTTTTTTTTTTTCATGAGAACTCTACTGTTTCCCTCCGATCTCTACAATGGTGGCAGCCTACCTCCATGGTTATAGTAGCAAAAAGTGTCCTCCTTGTTCATCTATATTTTTTCTCTTTATGTTTCTAATTTCTACTCCTCCCCCTTGCAAACACACAAACACACCTCTGCCCTCTCTCTTCCTCTATCTCTCCCTCTGTCCCCTCTCAGCTTTGATTCACATTTCATCAGATTTAACTATTTATTTTCTTCTACACGTCAGTCGTCTCATGTGTCTTCTTCCTTTGAACTTTTCCCAAAACCTTTGCTCTACTCCATATCTGCCACTTTTGGTTAATTACCTAATTCTCCCTTTCGGTAGAAAATGGGAGCAACCAGAGAGAAACAAAAAGGAGTTCTCACAGCTACCTGCCTGTATTTTTGAACGACACACCATTTTTATAATCATCAGAACAATATGTATGCTCATAACAAAAGCTATTGAGGTTTTGCTCAAAGGTCTTCCTTCCACAATGGTTAGGTGTCTCCTCTGCAGCATTAACCTGGGGTTTCTTTCCCAATAGCCTGCCAACACATTACATAGTTTCCCATCTGAAACCTTCTTAACCCCACTTCCTCCTTTAGCTGCTTCCCCATTTCTCCATCCTTCTGCACACTGTTGTCCTTTCCTAGACTCTATTCTAATGCAGGCTTCACCCTATATTTTCATGGTTAAAAAAAAATACTTTTCATGCTGACTAGTGACCTCACATTGGGAAAGTCAGTGGTCAGTTCAATTATTTTACCTATTATGCTTATTTGGAATGCTGATGCTTGGTAACTACTCACCAACTGTAACCCTTACTTTACTGTCTTTCAGGACATCACACTTAGTTTTTCCTCCAACTTCACTGGACTTTCCTTTTGTATCCACTTCTACTGATTTTTCCTCAATTTCTTCTTGAAGTGCACAACTTATCTCTAGTCAACTCCTTTCCCTAATTCATACTCTCTAGGAGATCTCAACTCTTTTAATATTTTGGTTTTAGATGGCCCTTATGCACCAAAGAGTCCTAACTCTAGATTTGTAGTTCAGATGTAGAATGGCCAACTCATCCATTTGTCTGTTCTTGGCTTCAGAGAACCTTCTTCATCAAAAGCAAACCAGCAAAACCTACTCAAAGTTCCCTTTGCTTTGCTCTTACTACTTTCTCAAATTTTAGATTTATAAACTAATATTTTTATTCACTGATTCTGCTTGTATGTGACCAGCATATCCAGACTCAACCCTAACTGGTTATCTTCCCAAATATGCTTTTCACAGACTTGCTCTTATTAGTAAGTAGAGCTTCCATCTTCTAATCACTCACATTATAATTCTTGATTTAATCCTTGATTATTTTTCCTTCTCTTGAACCATATACCCTATCTATCAAAAAGGCTTTCCTTCAAAAGTACAGAATCTCATCTCTTTTATTGGTATATCAAGCCACCATCTCTTGTGCCTACATGGATGTACACTCACAATTGATATTCCTGCCTCTGCCCTCCTATATTCATCCCCCTACACACAACCACTGAGTTACTTAACATTTAAAGAACACCTTTGCTGAAATTGCCCAATATTTTCCTGAAACTTTTGACTAAAAACCAAGTATTTGCATTTTTCTTCAGATCATGTATGACATGACTCTCTTTCAGTTCTTTTCTCCTGCGCTTTCCTTCCCACTTAGTCTGTGCAAACTGTGTTCACTTTGCAATTACTCTTTAAACAAAGAAAAGCTGGTGTGGTGGCACATGCTTATAATCCCAGCACTTGGGAGGTGGAGGTAGGAGGATCAGGAAATCAAGGTCATTCTTAGCTACATCATGATTAGGTCAGCCCAAGCTACACCAACAGTCTCAGTGGTGGAGAGATTCAGTGTCCAGAGAGTAGAGAAAAAACCAATGAATTG
This sequence comes from Acomys percivali, assembly GCA_907169655.1. Classification (NCBI taxonomy): domain Eukaryota; kingdom Metazoa; phylum Chordata; class Mammalia; order Rodentia; family Muridae; genus Acomys; species Acomys percivali. The sequence continues at coordinate 3,694,166 of CAJRSG010002426.1, read as the reverse complement.
TGCTATCTAGAGGGAAGGACAGACTCCTAAGAACAAGGCTAGGAATAGATGCTGAGATATAGCTTTGATACACATGTAAGAGGAATGGATCAATGCTGGAGGTGGAAATCTGTACCATCCAATGGAATTTGTATTTTAAAGCATTCCAGCTTTAAGAGGACGAGAAAAAGACAGGTAGAAATACTAAAATTATCCAGAAAATCAGCTAAATTACAGGTAAGAAATAATGGTTCCATGAGCTAACAAAACAGTCATGGGGATGAGAGAGTAATAAAGTCTGAAATTCTAGAATTAAAGGGCTGTAGAAAGAACTGGAAATGCTGGGAGACAGGTGAAAAGAAGATGTCAACAATGATGCGGTATCCCAGTTGACTAACATGACAGAGGGCAGAAATAGTCTCTGGAAGAGAAACAAGCTTGGAGGGGATGATTCAAGCATTTAACCGTAGGTTTGGTAGACCTGAGGAAGCTTTGAGACATCTGAGATGATGAGTCGATCATACTTTAGAAACACAGAAACGAAGCTCTGACTTGATGTCTGAGCTGGAAAAATATGTTCAGGGATGATTGTAAAGAAGACAGTGAAGTCCTGAAGGAAATGAAGTGGACAGAGTTTTACATAAATTCTTGCTAAGAAACCACTTAACCATCCTGTATTTTTATAGTTAACCTTTAGAACAAAAGCACACAATTACAATTTAATTCATAGGGTCAAGTGGTTATGTTAAATATTTCTACATTTTCATTGTTATTGACTTTCCTTCTCCTTCCTCCTTCCTTGTCTTTTCTGAAGCAAAATGATCCACTTGGCATTGATAACTCTTACCATTGTATTAAGACCAGCGCTGAGCCCACCAAGAGAGAGAATGTGCATCATAGCATTCTTAAGACCTTTCTTCAGAGTGACATTGATAAAGGCTACTACTCTACATCATGACAGCTACAGCAACAGATAAAGCCATCAGACTTAAAATTGTAACAATTCCCTGGCCTTCAACTAACAGCATAAGAGAACCTTGAAAATTATGTATGTTAGGAAACTTCAGAAACAATACAAGTTTGTGTCTTCAACCTAATGTCCAATCACAATACTATTACTTATCATAATTCTATAACTTTTTAAAGTCTCTGCATAATAGCTCTGTATTAGTCAGGATTCTCTAAAAACCAACACAATTAATATATGCTAAAAGTGAGTTTATTAGATTAGTTTATATGATATGGTCTTGGTAATCCAACAATAGCTGCCATACACTTGACAGACTGAGAATTCAGTAGTTGCTCTTTCTAGAGAAAGTATACGGTACCTTAGCACTCCCAATTTGGCACTGAAGGCCCAAAGGATTCCTTGAGAGTCAGTGTACTCTACTTCACATTGAAAGCCCAAAGAAACTGGGTATGATATCAGTGAAGGAATGTGACAGTAGTAGCGGTTTCAGCAGTGGGGGGAAATAAACTTGCCACTATGAATGGAAACAAGAAGAAAAAAAACAAAGTTTCTTTCTTCCAGTGTTTTTTATCTAGGCTGCTCATGAGAAGGAAACACCAACGTCTGCCTGACCTGGTCATGAAAACCCCTCAAAGCTGGGAATTATCTACCTCAACCCAGCTATACCACTCTTGGGCACATATACTAAAGACTTATATCCTATTACAGAGACACTTGGTCTTCTATGTTTAATTATTTTCTATTCATAATAGCCAGAAATTAGAAACAGCTTTGATATCTATTAATACATGAATGGATAATAAAAATGTGGTACATTCATACAGTAAAATATTATCCAGCTGTTTAAAAAACAACAAAAATATCATGAAATTTGCAGGTAAACTGATGGAGCTAGAAAAATTTATCCTGAGCAAGATAACTCAGACCTCAAAAGACAAATATTATATGTTTTCTTGTATATGTAGATGTTATCTTATAAGCTTCAATAATATAATCTGTATAGACACAGAAGTTATTTATAGTGTAAGGGACTTGGGGGATAATCTCAAGGAAATGGAAAATAGAATACATAGTTATGCAGAGACGGGAGAAACTGGAGTAGGAGGGTTAAAGGGCAAGATGGATGAAAAACGAAGGTAAGAAAACGAACAAAGGAAGTGTTAACTCACACTAAGGGCCATATGAGAGTCATACAAAAGTGACTATTGTATAAATTTTTAAAGTATATACATATAAAAAACATCTAAACAGGTTCTCCAAATAATGATGGAGACAGTGCACCAATGAGACAACTTTTGCAACCAAGTAGAACCTCCAATGCCAGGACTGGGTTACACCTAATTGAGTAATTAGCCAAAGGGGCTCCATGGAAATCCCCAAACATCTCACATTACTGCCAAGGCTATTGGTTGCTCTCCACAAACTGATGATAAGGCCTTATTGTAGAAGACTAGACTTACATATCTCATTGAACACGAAAATTTGAGCTGGTGCCTAACTAGAGGATTCACTCCAACTGAACAGTGTTCCTAGTACTGGAATGTACCCTACCAGATGTAAACGGTAGTCATCAACCCAGTTACACATGCCGTGACATACAACAGTGACTTACCTACAAAATATACTAGTGCAAAAATGGCAAAACCATCATGGGAATAGCCAGCTACTCTCTGATTAGACTTAAGGCCCACTTCATGATTGGAACCCATATCTGACACTGAACCTGAGAATGTTTAGGCTATGGGCCCAGAGGGGAAAAGCAATAAGATGACGCCTAGGGACATTCTGCTATACCCATAGATCAGTGTCTCACTTAGCCATCATCTGAGAAACTTTCTCTTGCAGTAGATGAAAACTTACACAAATACCCACAACTGGATAATATGCAGAGAGTGAAAGAGTTTGGAACACACATCCCTAAATGTGATGGCCATCAAAGTCCTCCCCAGGATGCAGGAAGCTATGTGGAGGGAAGAGGGTAAGAGCCAGAGGGGATGGACGGCTTCAGGGAACCAGTGTCCTCCCTACGCGGAAGGACTTATGCACACGTGTAGTCACACAGACTATGGCAGCATGCACAGGGCCTTGCAACTTTGAGCCAGTTGGGGTTCCAGTGCTGAGACTGGGGAGTAGACCTGAGCCCCCATCCCCAACCAAGATGCTATCTCTAATTGACAACCACCTGCAAAGAAAAAATTCATCTTCTCCATCAGTCTCTCTAGGTGCACAAACCACAGTTAAGGGCAGGCCCTAGGCCCAGCAGCAGATGGCTAATACAAAATGAACTCAATGGTATTTTTGTAGGTTTTTTTTCCTCATATTGATTTGTTTGGTTTGGTTTTTTTTGGGGGGGGGGGTCTTACAGGTCTTTTGCTTGATATTATGGTTTTTGATTTGTATCTCTACAGGCTTTTTTGTTTTGTGTTTCTATTTTTTGTTTTGTTTTGTTTTGTTTCTATTTTTAGTTTTTTGAGACAGAGTTTCTCTGTGTTATCTTGGCTATCCTGGACTTGCTTTGTAGACCAGGCTGGCCTCGAACTCACAGTTATCGCCCGTGTCTGCCTCCCAGGTGCTGGGATTACAGGAGTGCGCCTCAACACCTGGCTTTCCTTTTTAATTTTTATTCTAGTTTCTTTGTTTGTTTGTGTTGTTGTTGTTTCTGTTTTTGTTTAGTAAAAAGAAAGGAGGGGAGACAGTTCATGAAGTTGGGTGTATAAAGAGGTGGGAAGGAACTAAGAGAAGTTTGGTTTTTTGTTTTGTTTTGTTTTGTTTTTAAAGAAAATCTCTCAAAGATATCCTAGCAGTTTGTCTTTTAGTTGATTCTAGATCAAGTCATGATGATGACCAAGATTAACCATACATTGCTACTTAGAAAATACTGGTCTGAAATACAAAACTAGTTTTGTTTTTCCAAAATCTGTATGCATGACCAAAGTGTCTTTCTATTGTTAGCTACTGGATAAGGGAAATCAGTTATCTATAAAACAAGTACACAAACACATGTATGTACAAGAGTCAAGACCAAAACATTGTTCAGGGATAAATTTTGAGGATAAATTTAGGTGTTGCATGATAATTAATTTAAGCATAGTCCAATAGAAATAATATTATCACTTCTAAATAAAGAACAAAAGATTTAGATTTTCCTTTATTGCATATTGAAAAATGAATAGGCATGCACTTTTATCATGAATTTGATGCTGAAATACTTGTGAAAGTAGCTAATATATTAGCCTAGAGATGTGTGGGAGGGTAGCAATTTGATGCCACAGTAAATAGCAAGGGCAGACTTCTGGTGGAGTTGTACTGATCAGTAGTCTTTCTCTAAGAAAGCATGCACTGGGCAAACCAGGGCATAAGGAAGAAAAACTGCTTTTGAAGTCAGAAATATGAAGGTTGGAATCTGGTTTTCTGCTTGGCTGCCTTTAGGAGCCAAGTGTCTAGCCTTCAGTTTCCTCATGTGTCCAATGTGAAGATTAATGACAACTGTACACGTTGTTGAGCAGGATAAGTGGCCTGCCTTACAAGAAGAGCTCTGTACAAAACAATCACTCAGTGAATTCGTGTGAAGCCCACTTGACAAGTACTGCTAACTGAGCACAGGAAAACACTGTGGACACAAAAACACTTCTGTTCAAATGAACTACACTCAATCTGTTAAAAAACACACAAACAATTTTCTTTCATTTCCTACACATCAGCCTTCACTAACTTATTATTATTTTGATCTCACCATTAACTGTAGCCAGGAGAAGGTACTGAAATTGTATCTGTTTTTGAATAATTACAGAGAAGTAGAGAAAAATCCATTTCCAATCATTTTGTGTCTAATCTTCTGACACTGATAAATAAATTATGGTTCTCTTTGATTGGAAGTTTCTTAAAAGTCACTTAATTAAACTATTTGTTCCTATTATAATTAATATAATACATGCACCAGGTAACAATGCAGAGCAAACTTTCACAAAGCAAATGGGATGACTGCCCTTCTCTTCGCGCCTTCAGTCCTATATCCTAAAACCAAACTATTTCTCTTTACTTTTGGTGGCTCTTTCTAATCATAGATATTCTGGCTGTCTCTGTTTTGACTTACCCCTCCAGAGATGATCTGATTCCTTAGGAGAATGCTTAAGACTTAGATCATTCCCCTATATTCTTCTCAGTGTGTATTATTGTTAGTTCTACTAGTTATCATTAAATGTATATTTAAACCTTCATTTCTTGTTGCATCATCTGTAGTAGCTCTTTCAACTTTATTTGCTAATTACAATGTAATGTACATGAAGGTTAAAAGTTTTATCTGAATTTTTCTTCCCTTGCCCTCCCCCCAAAAAGCATAGGCTGCCACTTATGCTCAGTGGGTCCTTTTTATGAGTGAATAAATGACTCCATTCCTGGTATCTGAGTATTCATATCATCCCTCTTTCCTCTGAATGCTCTGCTCCTCCTACCAGCTAATGTTTTACTTTTTCACAACCTACTTTTTGACATTTGCAGTTTGTTCTGCAGAGCACAGAAATGCCTTCTGTGTTTTATCCCAAGTGATATGAGTCTGCAGATTTTTGCTTTCCAACGATATTATTAAGTTTTAGAAGAGGTGCCTGCTAGTGATTTCTCTTAGATGATGGAGGAAGAGGGACAAAGGTACCACAGCACCAGTCATTCACTATTGACCTCAAGTAGCTCCACTCACCCTCTCACAAACATTCCTTGCTATTGAGTTTGAGGCCAGAGATGTCCAAAGATTCCACAAGGCATGTCAGCTCCCATCTTCTTATAACTTTGTACCATCTATAAAAACAAAGACTTTCTATTTCAATCTCCCAGGATTTTACTACATTTATTTGTTTGCAGATTCATCCTTAATCTACTTTTCATGTTATTCATTTGTTTGTATTTGTGTTGATTTACTTTTGCTTTAGTGGGTTTTAAAATAAAAATGTGTGCCTCCAGGCCAAGAAGGAGGAACTCATCAAGACCCTGTCCAAGGAGGAAAAGACCAAGAAGTGAAGCTTCCCTCGCGTCTGTACATAGTGACCTGGCTTTATGGCCTCATATGGATCAGCCATTAAAATAAAACAAGCCTTTTTCTCTTGCCCTCTTT
>CAJRSG010002426.1:3672219-3688103 GCA_907169655.1 Acomys percivali | reverse complement strand
GAAAAAGAATGACATAAAATTTGCCAAACTCAAAGAAAGTCAGTCTGCACTTCACCAATTTCAAAATAAGTTGGATGAGTTTCATACAACTCCATCGTTCGGTTTGGTAATCATGTGAAGTGTAAACTGTTCAGTTGTTGTCAGGAGGTGGTAACGCAGCATCTTTGCTGATGGGTAATATTTGGTCCATGGCCCAGACTGAATCTCCTTCCCTGGGTTCTCATCAACGGTGTCCAACTTCTTGTAGTAAGAGGAACAAGATTCATACCATGGAATTCTTTACAAAATCGGCAAGGTATCAAATGCTTTCCATCTGCTGTTTGAAACTCAAGTAGATTTTTATATTTTTTTTTCTATTTTGTGTCACATATGCTATATGATTATAAATATAGACTTAGTTTTGCTTCTGTTGTTTAAGTTTAAACTAATTAAAAAATTTGTCTAGAAAAAAGTTACCCAGAACCCAAAAGATAAATATAGTAGGTTATCTCTTATACATGAAATAGTACTTAAGCCTTCCATAGTCATGCTACAATCCATATTCCATCAGAGATTAGGGACAGAGTAAGGAACTAGGGAGCTGGGAAGAGAGGATTTCCCAAAGAAGGGAAAATAAAATAAATAGTTATGGAGAAGCGCAGGAAGACTGGGAGGATTAAATAGAGACAAGGAAAGAAGAGAGGGGTAAGGAAGGTAATGCAGGGGGTAAAACTACCACTAAGAGGTCATATGAAAACTACTACTGTAAGCTTCCTACAATGTATGCATATATGAGAGAAATCTAGCCAGAGTCACCAAATAAAGGGAAGGACATATCTTTTGCCACAAAGGGAAACCTCCAGTACTAGAATGGGTTACATCTAGTTGAGGGAGCTATGTAGAAGAGAAGGCAGAAAGATTGTAAGAGCCAAAGAGGATGGATGACATGAAAGAAACAGTATCAGACACAACAGGACTGATGCACATGTGAACTCATGATGGCTGTGGCAGAATGCACAAAGCCTGTGCAAGTTTGAGCTTATTGGGGTTCCAGGGCTAAGAGGGAGACATGCCCATGTCCCATTCCTAGACAAGTGGCTATTTCCAACTGACATCCTCATGCAAAGGAAAAATTTATACTGCACTTTTGCAGATTTTTTTTAAAACCATATTGCTTTGTTTGGGTGCTTTTTTGTTTTTGTTTTCTTTTCACTTTGTTTCTTTTGGTTTATTTGTTTATTTATTTATTTATTTATTTTTGTCTTACTAGTCTTGTATAATATTGTTTCCAGTTTTATGGTGTATGTGTGTGTGTGTGTGTGTGCGTGCGTGGGTTTTATTTTGTTTGGATTTTTTATTATTTTTTGTTGTATAAAGAAAAAGAAAAGGCATAAAGCTGGCTGAGGTAAGTAGGATTTGGAAGAAGTTGAGAAAGGGGAAAAACATAATCAAGAATATATTGTATGAAAGGTTTCTTTTCTATTAAAAAAATGTGATGTTTTGGTCCCATGCATTACCGTCTTTAAATAAGAATTATAATCATTTAGAAGAAGGACATAGGCCAAAAAACTGATGAGATGAGATGATAATGTGTTGTTCCAAAGACAACTACACACAGAAACAGAAGAAATAGATTTAAACCACATATAAAGAAACACAGAGTACTTTCCCATCTGTTGTCTCACTTATGATGGGCATTATCTCTGATTTAATAAGTTGATTGACTTGCCCAAGGCAGCACAGCAAAAAGCATGTTTGAACAGCTATTTGAATACATTCCCTTCAGTAGGCTAGCCTATTGTTCACACAATGGGAGGTGGCCTGCTATGTTGTCATGCATGTATATAAAAATGCCTAGTATTTAATGGGACAAGTTTTTTTAAAGTCTTTTTTCTTTCTTTCTTTTTTCTTTCCTTTTTTTTCAGAAAACATTAAAATTCAACCCAGTCACTGTTCTGATTCAGAATAATTGATCATCTGTAGCTTTGATTCAGGCAGAACATCAATCATGACAAAAATGATTGCCCAGGTGTCTGTGCCAACTCCTTGCCAGGTCCATACAAGTTTCCAATAAAGCTAAAAAGCAACTTGATATATCAGACTGTTGTTATGACACCTCTCATGTGGAACTCATGGTGACTCATGCATCTGAACCTAAGCTTTAAAAAAAATAGTGTCCTTCAGTGTTGCATTGACCCAGAGGAAGCCATGACCTGAAAGAGATCATGTGTGACTACAGAATGGTTAAATATGAATAAAGAAGTATTCTGCTAATACATGAAGCCGACTGTAACAACATGCCCCACTATTCATCCAGGGTTCCTGCAATCCTAAATGATGTCAAAACCAAAACAATCCAGTATGTAATGCTTCAAACTTAGCCAAAGGCAACCATGAGTGTTCTGGCTGGTGAGCAGCTATCCCAACAGGGATATGAGATGACTGTACCTGGTTCCAAACATCTCTCTGCCTCCTCTACTTGCTGCCTTTCTTCTCTGTGGTCCCTCTCTCTAGCACTTTCAGGGTGAGGCTTTGTTTCTACACATTTTTTGACTTTGTACCAAGGAATTAATCCTTCTAATCCCTTGAGCTCTGGCATCTGGCTATCTCACCCTGCAGCTGAAAATCCACTAGAATATGCAGTCACTGTCCTCCTTGAAAGAGGCTGCCAGACTGTTCTTGATCATGGGCCCAGTATAATCAATCAAGAGTCCTTACAAGAGAAAATAATCAGGAAAGTCAGAAATGAAGATGTGATCAAAGAAGCAGATGGTAGATAGATCTGAAAAATGCTCTGCTGCCCACATGGAAGGCAGAGGTAGAGACCACAAGCCGTGGCATGCAGCAACCTCCAAAAAGCAGAGGAATGTAGAGTCTCTTCTAGAGTTTCTGATAGAAGCACAGCCCTGTCAACACCCTGACTCAAAACACTTGGAATCCATCATGAACTCCTGACATCTAGATGTTAAGATCTCCCATCTGCATTGCCTAAGCGATTGTCAGAAGACCCATTACTGCAACAAAAAGTAGCTTGTGGCAACATCGGAAAGTTAAAAGAAATTTCTGTCTGTTCTTAGAAAACTGGGAATTCAGGGCTGGGTGTGACGGTACATGCCTTTAATCCCAGCAGAAGCAGAAGCAGGTAGATCTCTCTGAGTTCAAGGCCAGCCTTGATCTAGTTAGTAAATCTCAGGACTATATGTGTGTATATGTATATGTATATGTGTAGACATACATATATTCCTAAAAATATAAGTACAACCTGCTTAATCTGTATAATGTTACACATATGCATGTTTGCAGGGCTGACCATTTGACATCAGACAACAAAGAAACTTCTCTTCTCCACCGATGGAAACCATTAAAACCACAACCAAACAAATGGCAGAGTTGTGGAGCTCAGACAAAGTTGAAGATGCATCTACAACACAGTCATAAACCTAAGGCTGAGGGAACATTGTAGAAGAAGAAGCAGAAAGATTGTTAAGAGCCAGAGAAACAAAGTTTGGTATGAGACTGTGTCTGATAAAAACATCAGAAGCTACAGCCATGAAGCCTCACCAATATAGCTGCCTAAACATGACCCGAACAAGGACACGCTAACCTGGATGGGGAAAAGTTCACGAGTCCTCAACCCTAGACACCTAAGGAATACTGATAGTATGAAAAAAATAGGGCACTAAACAATGGTCCACTTCCAGTGTCAGAAACTGGCTTTGCAGCAGCTTCCTTCTTTGGGAGGACTAGGTCCAAGATCCCTGACATTTCTCCTTTCCTAAGAGCTCAAATACTGTGGGTCTGTGTTACTATCAGTGAGATTGTAATAGCTTGAGCTCGGCTAGATTCACTCAATATTCTCAACAATATTAGTCACACTGTTCTTCCTCTGGTTTACTGCAACAACTGTCTAGATGGACAGCCCTCTGGACTCTATAAAGACCTGCTTATTAAAGCAACAGAAAAGGATTGAATATCACGTTGGGTTGGACGTGTGAGAGAGACAGCTGCATCCATGGGCATCACCAGGTAGCCAGCACCAGCACAGCACCATTGCTTTGGGGTTCAAACAACTTATTTTACCAGCATTGTTTTGTGGGCTACTTTATAGCAGACACCTACATACATGAGGATTCTGAACATTATGATCATGTAGAAATTCTGGGTTTTGTTTTAGTTTGAGGAAAGAAGTTTGATTTCTATAATACTTGGCCAATACTATTATTATGTTTTCTAAAGTTATATTTTAAATCTAGAGGATATTGGCCATAGAAGAACCATTCAAAAATCTTGCACACACAAAAGGCTCAATGCACTGAGGAAGTGCCCAAAGGAAAGGTCTTTTGCCAGTGACTCAGCCACTAAGTACTGTTGACACTGTGTAGAAACTACTTGCAAAACCAAAGACACCAAAGCTGAACTTCAAATGCCAACAGTTGTGTAAAAAGCCACTTGTTATTATAGAGGCTTCTTTTCCTTTATAATAACATTGAATATCAAATGGCCATATGAACAATACCTTTCCAGAAATTATATTCATTTTCTCTCCTCTTCAAAGTCTTCCCATATTAACAGGCAACTTCACCTAGTTTTATTTCTACAGAAAGTCTCAATCATTCTATTGCATGACTGGGCAATCATTGAGAATGGGAAGAAACATTTGCTCAGATTTCCTGAGGACAGTAAGCCCTCCAGGATGGTGGCAAAGTTCAATCCCCATACAGTCTTCCCAAGTGGACTCTAGCCAAAGAGCTGTCTGGGAAATGAGGTGGATTTGGGCCACAAGACGGTTTTAAACAGCTTGTGTAGATATGTTCTTTCAAAGCCTGAACCACTCTGTCCTTACTGTGCATGGAAGATTTTTATGTGCACCACCTGGGCCTGGCACTGGGGACCTGCTGTTTCCAGACATGAGTATGTTACCTTTCAGAACAGAAATATGTTGTCTCTTGGTTCTGGAGAGTGCAAGGCCACGCTGGAAGCATCAGCAAATATACTCACTCCAAGGCTTTCTCTTAGTTGGGCATGCTCTGCTGGTGGCCTGGCACACTCTTTGCCAGGGGCTGCATCATCCTGTTTGCTGCCTTTCTCTTCATTTAGCAGGCTTTTATATCTGTATCTAACTGTCTAATTTTATTTTTATAAAGTTACCAGTAGTATTGCATTAGAAGCCCACTCTGGTCAAGGATGACCTCACATTAATTACGTATATCTGCTACAACACCATTGCTAACTATTATTATTTTTAAGTCATAATATGTAAATTTGTTCTCATCTAAATAGGGTTGGAACTCATTTCAACATATGAATTGGAGTGGTGCAATTCAAGTCATATGGAATTTGGTCCATTAAAGTATTCTACAGAAAACCAGAATATGATAGGTTCCCCTGTTTACCTCTCACCAAGTACATGGTCTTCTTGCTTTGCCCAGTTCCCACCAGTGCTGTGGAATCTTTTCTTGGCTTGTTTCTCTCCCTCTCCCAAGGTGTTTGACAGAAGTATAGTCTTACGAATTGTTCATTCTTTAAGACTTATTTAATCCTACACTTTCTGTGAAGCCATTTTTTGAAAAGCCAACAGCACCAGTGATTGACGTTTTATTTGTTCCTCTTTTCTTCTACCTAACTGAAGCCCTAGGAGGTGAGTGCTCACAGCACATGTTCAGGAAATGGCTGTCTGCCCGCCTTTCCTGGTAAAGCTGGCTTCAGAGTTATTGGCATGCTTGTCTTCTCTGCTGTGCTGGAAACTTCTAGAATGTTAGGTTTTAGGCATCCTTCAAATGGCTTATTATCTGAGAACTAAACAATGACAGTTAAGTCAAACTAAAAGGGTATTGGAACTGGAACTCAACACACCAAGAAATTGTGCTATGAGACACTCAGCTAAAACACAAGCAGAAAATGAAAATGATTTGTCCGTCTTAAATTCCAGCTTTCTTATGTTTACATTAATCACTACACTGCATAACTTTGTCTTGGAAACATCAAAACATATCTTAGAAAGACACTGTGGGTGGGAACGTGAAAGTAAGGGATAGAAACTCCATGGACCTGTGAGCCTCTGTTAAAAACAAAGGAAAGAAATTATCCCAAATCTTAATCTCTAGCATGTTCTCACAGATAAAATTTGCTTGTGTAGCTGTTCCTATTGATTTTTAGAAGATGGATGGAATTTTAGAGGGGATGGAATTGGTTCTTGAGCCTAGGTATCTGCCACCAAAGCTGTGCTTCTGAACCACTGAGCAAATCTAAACATCTGGAGCTGACTTGACAGCTCCTCACTAAAAACAGCCATGACCCTTGGGTCTGTATCACATCACAGAGACAGGTTTGTTCATCTGATTGTGGCTTTGCTTTATTCAGTTGGATCTACAAATAGCAACCTAAGTATAAAGGGCATTCTCGGATAGAACATTGACCTGATTATGCAGCTTGAATACATTGTAAACTATCCACAAGTGGGTGTGTGAGATGCCCCATCAGGTAAAGACATTTATCCCTAGTCCCCACATGGTAAACTGAAAGAACCAGTTCTGAAAACTGTGCTTTGACCTCCACATATGTACTAAGTGGACAGTACCTAGGCTCAGACACCAACTCCATCCCTACTAAGTGGGCAGTACCTAGGCTCAGACACCAATTCCATCCCTACTAAGTGGGCAGCTTATGAAAAGTATTGATGTGTGGTTTAAGGGAGGACATCCTATTGGGACTCTAGATGAGAGAACCATGGGAGAATAGCAATGTAGAAGGATCCAGTGGGTCCTAGAAACCTACAAGTAGAACATTATGATAGGCAGATTTGGGCCAAGGGGTCCCGCTCAAAGTAAGGCACTAGCCAAGGACAGTACAGGTGGTAAAATTTAAACCCCTACCCAGATCTAGCCAATGGACAGGACAGTCTCCACACTTGAGTGGAGAGTGGGATATGACTTTCTCATGTACTCTGGTGCCTCACATTTGACTATGTCCCCTGGAGGGGGAGACTTAGTGGCACTCAGAGGAAGGACAGCAGGTCACCGAGAAGAGACTTGATACCCTATGAGCATATACAGGGGGAGGTAATCCCTCTCAGGAACAGTCATGGGGAGGGGAATAAGGGGAAACTGGGAGGGAGGGAAGAATGGGAGGATACAAGGGATGGGATAACCATAGAGATGTAACAAGAATAAATTAATAAACTAAATTTAAAAAAAAGAAAGAAAAGTATTGACAGCAATGGTTCCTTCTGCAGAGGCTACAAAGACTCCCCATCTGAAAGTCACTCCTCGGGCTCCCTTAATTTGACAGTTTCCAGGCACTTCACTGAATGCAGTAACTAATGCACTACAACTACCCATGCCCATTTGTTGCGCTCAGGTGTTTATGACTTACAACCAGCTTTACTGAGATGTTATTTACATACTACGCACTACACAGGGCTATAGTCATGAACACAATCTAGCTTCAGAGCACTTTTCTCTTTGTATATAATAAATTATGGGTATTTTTGTATTTGTTTTGTTTTGTTTTTAAGACAAAGTCTTACAATGTAGCCCGGGCTGGCCTGGAACTCACAAAGATCTGCCTGCCTCTTCCTCCTGATTGCTAGATTCTAGGTATGTACCACCACACTATGCCTGGCCAAATTAATCAATAATGTTTTATTGTTGTATTCTTCTTATGGTTTAGAATTTTCCTCATTCTAGTTTTTGAATAGTGGTATAATTTTTTTTCAACAGCTAAGTTGGCTACTTTGCTTTGAAAACAGAGTGATTCCTTGTACCCAATATACATAATTTTAGGGGGGTTGAGAAAGGATTAGATACTGTTTCATACTGTTCGTTGGGTAAGAGGTAGTCATAAATGGTGATCAAGAGTCACTTTAAATATTTAAGCTGTAAAGAAGAACCCTGGGTGAAGTGCTGAGAACTGATCTGTGATCAAGGCAGGGTTACTAATGTTCATTTTTACAACTGGCTAAGTGCAGACTGGCTAAAACCAGCTTCTACTGGCTTGACATCTGAGAGTAAGGATTCAGTTTAGTGGGAGCTGGAACAAGAGTGTGAACACCTGGGCAGGAAATGAAACTCCAGGCCACAATCCTGAAGTTGAAGTGGGCTAGGTTGGAAATAAGATCAAATGAAGAAAACCGGAATTTTTCACAAACTTGCTGAGGTCTGGGTGAGTTCAGAACACCCACAAACACATGTCTGTCTGTACCCTACCTCTACAAACTGAAAGTGTATTAGACTTGGGTTTTTCTTTAGTCAAGTAGGTTCATAGCAAAGTAAATATGCATGTTATGAACAACTTCCAGAAGTTTCTCTGGACTCATGTAAGCAACAGCTGCATGAGTATTTCTTACATTGGCTGCCTTCCCCAGTTTACTTCTTTGCAAGAAAGACCAGAGGATTTTTTCACTCCTTATATCTCATGTGGATTGATGGAAAAAAAATGTTATTTCTAAAACTCAGTGCTCCAACCATAACTATGACTCCTAGAAGCTAAAAAGACACTCATAAACTATTCTTCTCCTCTTATATATTCCTGTCTTTTCTTTAAGCTTTAATTGAGAATACTTAGTATTCTTTTCACACTCACTGGGATAACTATTTTCAAAAAACAGAAGGCGAGGAGCTATAAGATGATTGTGCAGTGGAGGCAAGCCACTTGCTATACAAACCTGAGGGCTTGGATTCAATCTCTAAAGCCTGTATACAATGAAAGAGAAAATGCATTCCATAAAGTTGTCCTCTGACTTCCACATACAAGCCTGAGGGCTTGGATTCAATCTCTAAAGCCTGTATACAATGAAAGAGAAAATGCATTCCATAAAGTTGTCCTCTGACTTCCACGTGTGCACTGTGGCATTTCTCTCCTCACCAACATATATACAACAATAATATTTTTTTAAAAAAAGAACCAAAGAGATATGTTGGCAAGAACATGTAAATATTGGAACCAGTTTGCATTGCTTTAGGAACTGTAGAATGGTGCGATTACAGTAGAAAACAACAGGAGACTTGGCAATACTGCCTCTGGGTATGTATGTACACAGCACACTGAGCAGCAGTTCCAGCTTAACCTTTCACCCACATTTATAGCATGTGGATGTAGCCCAAGTGTTCATTGACCAAGGACTTGGTCAACAAATCAAGGTATGAATACCCACAGTGGTATTATTCAGCCTTAAAAGGAAGGAACATTCTGGTAGATGCTAAACATGAATGACCCTGGGAAGGCATGCCACATGAAAGAAGCCGGTTAGGGAAAAGACAAATACTGTATAGTTCCACTCCTCCAAGTGCCAAACTCATTGAGACAGAAATTACAGCGATCATTAGTAGGATCTAGGTGTTGGGAAATTGAGCTTGTTAGTATTTAATAGATACAGGTGCAACATTCTGGGAAAGTGAGAATGTTTTGAACAGTGGGTGGTGATGTGAACGCACTTTACTTACATCAGTGAGCTTCCTTACATTTAAATGTTTTAAGTGAATACAAGCCTAAATCTTTATTAAACGAAACAAAGAAATATTAAATAAGTGAAAAATACAATTTTGTGGTACTTAATGAAAGGGAACATTAAAATTCATGAAAAAGTCAGGTTTTCATTTAAGATCTTGTATTAGTTACTTTTTATTGCTGCGACAAGGCAAGGCAACTTCAAAAAGAAAGTGTTTAACTGGGTTTACAACTCCAGAAGGCTAGAGTGCCTAACAGTGGAGCAAAGCCGTGGCAGCAGGAGTCTGTAGCTGAAAGCTTTCATCATGAGCCACCAGCAAGAGGCAGAGCTTGAGAACTCAAAATGGTGTGGAGTCTTTTGAAACCTCAAAGCCCACCCACACTGATATACTTCCTTCCTCAAGGCCACACCTCCTAATCCTCCCCAAACAGCCACCAACTGAGAAGTCAAACGTCCTAGACTTATGGAGGACATCTCATTCAAACAGCCACAGACACCACAGAGCTAGGCTGTAAGGCCAGCCCAGTAACAACATCAATGAGCTTTCTAGCAATTTGCAAAATGGCAAATGAAGGAAACCTGTAAAGACGAATATATATATATATATATATATATATATATATATATATATATATAGAGAGAGAGAGAGAGAGAGAGAGAGAGAGAGAGAGAGAGAGAATAAAAAATAAGGAATACCCTGAAAAATAAAAAGAACTTGGTTATACATGTCATAAACTAGAATATATCCTGAACTATACTTTTAGGTCCTGCTAAATATATACAAAAACATAAAGGCAAGATGTTGTTTCCCTGAAATGAGTATTCAATAAGCGACTGTTCAGCAAGCTCTCATCAGGTGCTGTGCATTATTTTAAGCCCTTCGTACACATAAGCAGGTAAATCTTGAACAATACCTCCAGGAAACAGTTCCCATTACCCTCATTTTGTATCTGCGAAATCAGGTTTATCCAGTTATTAAGCAATGGAGCCAGAATTTCGACCACAAAGTTTGACTCCAAGATGAGAATCTTTTGATCATTCTACAGTATTTTCAGTAAATTCAAAGACAAACAACTAGCCAAAGCCATGCTTCATTTTATGTTGAATAGCTTAGCTCTAGATGGTTTAAATAGCATGAATAAAACTACAAAAGCACCAGGAGAAAGTGTGGACTTTAAACTTTGCTTCTTCTTTAACAATTTCATAGATGTTACAATGTATTCTGGCCATCACCCAAAGGTTTCTCCACACCCACCAAACTTTTCGAACTTAAAAAAAAAAATCTCAGCGTGACAAAGCCTCTTTACAGACCACACAAATCTGAAAGTTAAAGTTTAAAAGGCTCATAGAAGCCAGGCATGTTGGTGAACACACAACTTTAAGTTTAAAGGATTTACCGAACGTAGGCCTGGTGGTGCCTTACTATGATTGCAACATAGTAACAGAGATGTAGAAGGAAGGCTTGTGATGTCCAGATCAACCTGGACCACCAGCAAGATCCTGTCTCAAAATAATCCACCAACAAAAAGGACTGATAGGCCTGATTCATAAGCATTTTAAAACCATAATTAAAGTCAAATATGCAAAGAGGTGATGCCGTAATCACAGTGCATACAAGAGATAGATGTTAACATGCCCCATGGAGAGATCTTTTTACACATCAACCAGATGATAATAAACAAGCCTATGGAAAAATGCATGATCATTTTATAAGAATGAGAAAAACAGCTGAGTGTGCTTGTGCATGCCTTTACTTCCAGCTCTTGGGAGGCAGGGGGAGGATCTCTGTGAGTTCCAAGCCAATCTGTTTAATATACAAAGTTTCGGGCCAGTCAGGGCTACATAGTGAAACTTCATCTCAGAGTGAAAGAGAATATAAACAGATGTTTAAACTTACTATTTACTAAAGAAGTTCCCACTTTAATGAGAACCAATTTTTCATTTATCTTATTGGCAGAGACACAATTGATAAAATCTGATGTTAACTAAGATAAAGAGGCTGTGGCTGAGTGCTGACATACGTGAGGCCTTAAATTTGATGCAAGCAATACAAAATGAAAAATAATGTTAATAAATACTTTTTAAATGAAAAGCTCCCTTTAAAAAAAATACATAGAAATACATATGGCACTGTTTTTCAGAGAGCCACTTGGCTTTTCAGAATTTCAAGTATAACCTAGGAACTCTTCCAAAGATTTATTTGTGGAGACCACTTCCCAAATAGCCAAAGTACCATGCACATAAAAATGTGATCAGAGCATCATTTAGAACAGCAATGTAAGTTGAAAACAGATCTTTTATCCTTTGATTAGGAGCTAACTAAATTAAGTAACAAAATATGTGACCATGTTATTTGTGACATGATTTTAAAGTCATTGCGATGGAATGACATTGGTTTAATGAAAATAATGAAGACACTGAATAGCAGATAGAGTATGGCCACAGATGCATAAAATTGCATAAAGAAACATATGCATGCCTAGAAGGGCACTGACTAAATGCCAGCTGCATTTAGAATTTTCAATGAGTTTCACTCTAATTTCTTATATAATTTGAATTTTTAAATGAACAAACAAATACCACTAGGCAATTAAATAGAACAATACGGGGGTGGTGTGAGAGCTATTATGCATTGTCAACTTGACTATATCTGGAATGAACTACAATCCAGAAATGGAGGGTACATCTGTGATCTGGATCTTGAGGCTGGAAGACACAGTCCCCTTCTGCTGCCTGCAGATCCAGATGTAGAACTCTCAGCTCCTTCTCCAGTGCTATGTCAGCCTGAGTGCTGCCATGTTTCCCACCATGATGATAATGGACTAAACCTTCAAAACTATAAGTCAGTCCCAGTTAAATGGTTTCTTTTGTAAGAGTTGCTGTGGTCATGGTGTCTCTTCACAGCAATGAAACCTTAATTAAGACAGACTGACTTTATCAGATTAAGATGTGGGTTTCCTCCAATGGTTTTAATGAAATAAATTGTGGATATATGGGAAGACATGGCTTTTCACAGATTCATCTTCAAGGAAGATGCAGGGTCTCAGTAAATCAACACTCGGCATAACCCTCGTGTGTGGTGTGTGCGTGTGTGTGTGTGTGTGTGTGTGTGTGTGTGTGTGTGTGTCTGTGTGTGTGTCTGATTTTGACAATACCTGTTTTATTTTGTCGTGCTTTAAAAACTGGGAGCATATTTACTTTCTAGAACTCTTTTTTAAGATACAAACTAGAGCCGGGCGTGGTGGCGCACGCCTATAATCCCAGCACTCGGGAAGCAGAGGCAGGCAGATCGCTGTGAGTTCGAGGCCAGCCTGGTCTATAAAGCGGGTCCAGGACAGCCAAGGCTACACAGAGAAACCCTGTCTCCAAAAACCAAAAAAAAAAAAAAAAAAAAGATACAAACTAGAAATAGAAATAATTTTCCCATCAATAGCCATCTGCTGCTGCTGCTGAGGAGTGTGTCAAGTGTGTGTACTCTCAAGGGCTCTCTACCTCAGGTACGTTTTATCTCAGCCTCAAATTCTCCAGTGAACTCTGTATTTCTTTGTTGAAAAACACTGCTATGCACTGAGCTCAGCTCAGAATGTTTCACAAGATCCTCTTATCAGCCCATTAACTTCACCATGTGATGTTTGCCTCTTGCCAGAGCACAGATTGTCTTCTGGGGTCAGTGCTTCTCAACTGTAGTTACATATACGAGCGGTGAGTAGAAACGACCTCTTATTAGTAACTATTAGGTATTAACAAGAAATGCAAAGTACATGAAAAGAGCAATAGATGTCAGGCTCCCTTCCCCCCCCCCCCAAAAAAAGTATCTAACTGACATTATTTTAAAAGCTAAAAGATCTAAATTCTGTGTCTAAACTATAAATTTAGTCTTAAGCCCTTGAGGAAGCAGTAGTTTTGTGGGGCTCATGTTTCTATTGCTACTTTTTTAAATAGTCAGGAGGATAGCATGATATCAAAGAAAAGAGCTCTCCTTAGAGCAGCCCATGTCTCATGGCAGGTCAGTGTTGTTTCCATGTTTGTGTCTTCTAGGAGTCACCTCATCTTTAGTTTGTTCAGGTGCTTTGTTATGTTTTGTTTTTGTTTTTGGGTGTTTTTGTTTTGTTTTTTTTTTAACTTGCAAAGCTTTATTCAGGGTTGTAAAGGCTGCAGATAGCACATCTAAGTCTATATCCAAGCCAGACTTTACAGTCCCCTGGACAGACTCAGCTCTTCCTCCCTCTGGTCTCACTTCCTGTCTTCCTCTTTCTTGTCCTTCTTGCCATACTTGGTGGCCTGGGAGGCCAGAGAGCCCCATTGCATTTCGAATGGCTACATTGTTGGGATCCATGCCTGGAAGGTTCTTAGGATGCTCTGATGGAACTCTGGGTCCTGCATCACTTCACAGTCATCCTGCTTCTTCCTTGTCTCTGATGTGTCCATGGCTGAGACGGCCTCGATGTCAGCTGACTCTGCTTGGCCAAACTCTGCTCCCTGTAGGGACATCAGCACAGCATAGGCAATCTGCTCTTCCTCAGTCATGCTGCGGAGGCCAGGGAGCTCAGCACAGCCAAACTCCTGCTGGCTGATGGTCATCTTCAGAAGGGCAGCATCTGAGTCTTCAGTCCCAGATATAGCAATTCCAGCCTCAGCTGCAGAGGCTGCAGCAGCCCGACATGCCTCCTGCTGCTGCCGCTGCCCCTGTTCTTCCATAGGAACACGAAGGGCTAGGGCCAACTCAGGATCAGCACTGGAGTCTACTCCAAACTCAAAGGCACTGGCACTGAGACCCTACATGGCACCGCCTTCGCCAGTCAGAATAGGAGAGCTGATGAGAGCATCGGCCAAGCTGGGCCTGGGAGACAATGTCACTAGATGTGATCCAGTTCGTCCTTGTTGTTCAATGTGCTCACAAAAGCCATCAGCTTCTCTGTGCTCACCTCCTCTTCCCCAAAAGTGATGATGTCAACATTCAGGCGTTTAGCTGGTTTCACCAGATCCTTGTCACTGTACTCCACGGGGACACCCACGAAGGCATCTTTTGGTTCTTGCCCTGCCAGTGCTTCAGACTCCAGATGGGCCACAGGGATGTCAGTGCAGAAGGTGATCTTGCCCTTGGGTTAGGCAGTGTGGACATTGGAGCGGAGGGTGAGTATGGTCAGCGCTTCACAGCTATTGGCCAGTGTGATGAGACCCACATTGTTCTCAGTGTCGCTTCTGGTCTTTTTTTTTTTTTTTTAAGAATTATTTATTTATTATTATATATACAGTGCTCTGCTTGCATGTACACCTGCAGGCCAGAAGAGGGCATCAGATCACATTATAGATGGTTGTGAGCCACCATGTGGTTGCTGGGAATTGAACTTAGGACCTCTGGAGCAGCAGTCTGAGCCATCTCTCTAGCTTCTGGTTTTTGAGCGACCTACAAAGTTGACAGCATCCTGCTGGGCCTCTAGCCGGGTGGGAAGGAAGTCCCCATTGCGCATGTACTCATTGTTGTCCACATAAACCATAATGCTCTCCAACATCATCTTGCCACCTTCCCTCTGGGACTCTGGTGCTATGGGTTTTGTTTGGTTGTTTTCCAAGACAGGGTTTCTCTGTATACCAGCCCTGGCTGTCCTGGAACTCTCTTTGTAGACCAGGCTGGCCTCGAACTCAGAGAGCTCTGCCTGCCTCTGCCTCTGCCTCCTGAGTGCTGGGATTAAAGGTGTGCTCTATCACACCCAGCTTGGGAGCCATGATTTTTACATGCTCCTCGAGCCAAGGAAAGCATCGGCTTTAAATGATCATGTGGAAATTGTGAGTTCCATCCTACTAGTGTCAATACTGACAAGTCAGTTCATGTCTGATTAACAATTTCTCCAAAAATAAGCTTTAATATGTTTCCAGGCTGTTACTGAACATAACTTCACCATTTTGAACTGAGCATACTACAAAAAATAATTTTTTTACATTCTATTTTTAACTTATATTACATAAACCCATTTTTGAAGCTGTGTCATTATTAAGCATTTATTTGTTAAAATCAAAAGTTTTGATAAATGCAAAACACTGGGAAGTATGGATAAGATGTTACTAGGGAAAGGAGAAAGCAACAAGATGACTGGAGCTGAGGAAGAGTGAAAAATAAGCGCTAGATACAAATAACCTACAAATTACAGTCAGAGCATCTGCACGTGGTGAGACTACTTTGTAACAAATTAAGACCCATTTATATTACATTTAAGTAACTTGCCTATAATTCTATGACCATAAACTTTTTCCTTCCTCTTTAGAAAACATGTGTGTGATGTGTTACTTCTTTCAAAAATAATACTTTAATTAATTCTTTGAGATTTTAATGTATTTTATCATAGTTCACCTCCCCACCCTTAATTCCTCAAAGATAAACATCAATTCACCTCCCTACCCATCCAACTTCGTGTTCTCTCTCTCTCTCTCTCTCTCTCTCTCTCTCTCTCTCTCTCTCTCT
>CAJRSG010002426.1:3657947-3672209 GCA_907169655.1 Acomys percivali | reverse complement strand
TCTCTCTCTCTCTCTCTCTCTCTCTCTCTCTCTCTCTCTCTCTCTCTCTCTTTCTCTTATTAAAGCCATCAAGTCCAATTTGTGTTGCTCAACTGCTCTTGGATGTGGGGCCTGCCCTCACGTCCAGTTGACCTACGAGGGATAGTCATGAAAGAAAATGGTCTCTCCATCTCCCAGCAGCTATCAAATGCCAAGAGCTAGGAATGGGACTTCATACTCACATCTCTTTGAGCAAAGACAGTTTTCACTTTCACAAAAGAAAGCAAAACTAATCAGTTACATACATTTAACACATTACAATAGCAGCCCCTCAAAAAGCCTGAGTAGATATTCCTGAAACTGTGTGGTTCTAAACAGACAACATAAGTTGTCTTAGTCATCGAATCATTGATCTCATTAACAATTGTATTTAAGAATGAGCTTGCTAATACATACATGCAGAGCAAAGATGTAACTATCAGGACCACTAAGGTGGTAGCCACTTACACCTGCTTCTCAACACCACTTTAACGTTATCTCTACTTCTACTGCTTAATGTAGCAGACATTCTCTCAGTGGCTCACTTCCTCACATAAAGTAACTCATCTCTATCCCGTTCCTACCTCTTCTCCAATATTTTTTTCACTATACATTTGCAGTTTGTTGCTTTTCATAGTCTCAAATAATGAGCCTAAATGCCTTTTATTGTTTCATAAATATGTACAGTATCTCAGTTGTCTCTCAATAAGTTGAGGATGTATGAATCATAATTGGTAGTGATGCTAGCAATCTGGACACAGAGTCAAGAGTCTTGTGACCAGGACAGCCTGGACCATGTACTGAGCACTATTCCAGTCTGGGTTACTTAGCAGGACTGTGTCACAAAGTAAAGCTAGAGGAATCCTACTGCATCCTTCATCTACAACCTTCAGGTTCTATCAACTTATACATTGATTTAATTTATCTGTATTTATATTATTTCCAGTCCACTCTGTCCTCATTTTATAAAGTATTCAATTTATTCACCTTATTAAAATTATGGGGAGTTTTTGCATAAAGGCTTTTACTTAGTTTATCGATAAAACTTTCTTCTTTGATCTCTGAACATACAACTTAAAAAAAAAGAAAGAAAATGTATTTTCCTCCATGAAGTGTTTTGCTTCATTGATCCATTGTTTTCTTTATGGATCTACTGCTGCTATCTGGTTCCTTGTTTTTCTCAATCTTCTGACCATCTTTGATTATCTGTTCATAATTATGAGGGAGAGACGAGAGGGAGAGAGGGGGGGGGGATTAATTCAAGTCTCTCATGTAAATTCCTTCTGCTGTTGAGGAAGCTGTCTTTTCTTAACTGGCATCCCTGGAGACATGGGAAAATTGCGTCTATAAAATTTCATGTATTGGCTGGTAGTTTTAATCTACATTATTGGATTTCCATATGTGTCTACCTCTCTTTTTCACCCCAATTGCTTCCAACCCTTCAACACCAGGTAGGAGAGAAAGACAGTTAGTGGGGAGAGAAGGCATAGTTATCGTTGGCTACTTCCTGCTGTTTTAGGGTTGTTGGGTTCTTTAGAGCAAGTCCAATCTTTGTTTTGGGACATCTCCAACTTCTACTCATCAAATCGCAAAAACAACAACAAGGAGCAGCAGAGGGGAAGCAGCGGCATCCTGCTTTGGAGTGGCCCAGACCCTCTCTGGGATCTGGCATTTATTCCCTCTCCAGAGTCCTGGGAATTAAGCTGTCTGCAGCTGGCAAAGATCATGCCCCTCTCAGAACCCACAGGAGGTGTATGTAGTCAGCTGCTGTGAACAGTCTGAATCAGCCCCATATCCCATTCCTGGGATTAAAACAAAAGCATTTTTACATAACATAACTGAGTTTTTAACAAAACCAAAACTCCCACTACATTCATGTACACATAAAGTAAGGTCCGCAACAGACTGAGATAATTTTGAGCATACCTATTTTAAGAACTTGGCAGTATACTTTTCTTCCAGTAAAACACAATAGGGAAAATGTTCAAATAAAAAAATCTATCCTAACTCACACAAGGCCAGAGACAAAAGAATTTACCTGTGCTTTGATATTCCATTAGTCCATTCCTTAGATAAATACATGTTCCCTTATAGACCTGGAAAATGTCAACAAGTCTACTTATAAAGAAAAAGGTCATTTAATTTTTAAAGTACTAGGAAGATGACCAGTTCATACTTGTTAGGTAAAATGTGCATGTGTTGTCACAAGATTCAAACATTTCCACTCTATTCTCTTTTTTTCCCCTTGTTTACTTTTAATTTATTTTCATTTTTTTAAACTTTTATTTTTTATTAATTTATTCATATTACATCTCAATGGTTATCCCCTCCCTTGTATCCTCCCATTCCTCCCTACCTCTCATTTTCCCCTTACTCCCCTCCCCTATGTCTGTTCCTGAGGAGGACCTCCTCCCTCTGTACATGCTCATAGGGTATCAAGTCTCTTCTTGGTAGCCTGCTATCCTTCCTCTGAGTGCCACCAGGTCTCCCCCTCCAGGGGACGTGGTCAGATATGGGGCACCAGAGATCGTGTGAAAGTCAGTCCCCACTCTCCACTCAACTGTGGAGAATGTCCTGTCCATTGGCTAGATCTGGGTAGGGGTTTGATGTTTATTGGCTCAGCCGTTAAATGCTATACTCACATCCACTCTATTCTTGAGCTACTATCTTGAACAGCAAAAAAAAATCCTGATAGCAAAGATTATTTTGAAGGGTGAATCAAAAGGCAGACAAAAGGCATCCTGGAAGAAGGTGTACTGCTTAGCTGGAGTTAGTGAGAGTTTGAAGTAAGAATAATTTGAGAAAAAAATTAGAATTGAGGGTTTTGTTTGGTTTTTGGTATTGTTTGTTTTATTTTGTTTGCTTTTTAAGTTAACTTTTGGTCTTGGCTACAACCTTAGACTAAATTTATTTACTTTAAAATTTTTTATTTGCTTTTATCCATGTGGCTGTATGTGTGCTGCATGTGTGCAGGTGCTTGAAGACTGAGATGAATCTGTGTCACCTACTTGAGTGCTGGGAAGGGAGCCAGAGTCCTTTCAAGAAGAGCAGGTGTTCCTAAGTGCAGAATCGCCTCTATAGTCCCCTCCATTTATTTCCTAACCACGGTAAAATATATTAGGCAATTTGAATACCTACTTACAAGTATTATAGATCTTTAAAATGCTTGGTGATTATACAAACAGTCCATGTGAACATGATTTTCTCCTTTCTTAGAATTTTGGAAATATCCACAAGTAGAGATAAACTCCACAAACAAACTATGGTGATACAAGAACAAGTATCTCTTTAAATTCATTGAAAATGTTATGGGAACAAACAAAATGTTTACAGTGGTTACTTCCAAGACTCAGAGAATGGACAGGAAATGATCATTTTCACTGAAATTCTGCTTAATTTTCTTTATTCCCAAGAGGGGTGTATTATCATTACAAATCAGGCAATCTTTAAAAGTCATTTTTAAAACATCATTGTTTAACCCAACAGTACTAGCACACATGGAATAAAGAAATGAGATGGCAAAATTCATGACATCCACATAATAGGTGATAGATATATAGATTTTTTAGTATAATGCTCTCTTGAAGTTTTTATCACAAATGTTTGCCCAGTTTTTCCTGGTTCTCCTAACTTTTTAGTTTTTGTTTAAGTTTCTTTTCACAATCATTTGCTTTATGAAAATACCATCCTCTTGTTCACAAATCATCTCATTAGAGAACATTAATTTTTTAAAGATTTATTTATTATTATGTATACCGTGCCTACATGTACACCTGCAGGTCAGAAGAGGCTATCAGATCACATTATAGATGGTTGTGAGACACCAAGTGGTTGCTGGGAATTGAACTCAGGACCTCTGGAAGAGCAGCCAGTGCTCTTAACCTCTGAGCCATCTCTCCAGGCCCAAGAGAACATTAATTTTAAAAAAGCAGCCCATGCATTTTGTTTGGTTGGTTATTTGTGTGTGTGTGTGCACGCGCGTGCGCGTGTTTTCAGATTAATTGTCAATATTTAAGAGTTTCAGGTTCTGCCAACACAGGGCCACATCACATGACCAGTGGGTCATTACATTTGCCTGAACCCTGAGTCCTGAGCCCTGAGCCCTGAGCCCTGAACCTTGAGCCCTGAACCCTGAGCACACCTCACTCCCGGCCAGACCAACAGGCCTTGGGTGTGAGTACCTTCAGAATTCGTTGTGCACTGACTTTCCTTATAGTGCGCTGGAAAGCAATTTTTTACCTGCAGAAACTGTAAAGGACACTGAGTACCAAACTTATTAATGTTGTTACTGAGGGGCAGAGGGTAGGCAGGAGAAAGTGGGAGAATGGCAGTTGTAATGTTTCTTTGAGATCTAAGTGAAATAAGCTCGTCCAGAAAGACAAAGGTTGCATCCCCCTCTCACTTTTGGGATCTAGTGAGACAAAAAAGAGAAGACATGCAAGTAGATGGGGGATCATCAGAGAAGAAGACCGGCCAAAGGGAGGGATGGGAGGGAAGGAAGGAGACACACGGGTGGATGGGACCCAGATACACGTATGCGGAGAGTGTCACAACAAACCCCATTGCTTTATGCACGTAATGTGCAGAAACTAAAAGAGAAAAGAAAAATGAAGCCTCTTCACCGTGCTTAGTACACAGCCAAAAGGAGTCTGCTGGGAGATCAGCTTAAACAGTCTGCCGAGGATGAAAAGTGAACCCGAGGAAAACAAACTGGAGTGAATGTTTCCAAGTGGGAACAAAGTGAAAAATTATTTTTTTAAAAATGTAATTACATACAAAATAAAAGAATATTTTCCCTACTTCTAAGTCACTGTGCTATATGATCCCGAGGACCCAGAAGGATTTTGAGTTTATCTCGCTTTTTAAAACACGCCCAGAGACAGGGTCCTTGGTCTTCCGAGTCTTCCACCCGTGACGTCACTCTAAACCCTCGGGCAGTAAACAGCCACCATTTGCCCGTTTTTGCTTCTCTTCCTGCTCAGTGCAGTAGCCAGCAAAGATAAGGGCAGCTGCTGTAAAATTCCCATTAACTTCCCCCACCACGGTCCTTCCTCTCCACAGCGCTTCTCCTGTGGGTCTGGCATTTGGCAAAGCGCCCACATCAAGTGCTGGGATCTTTTCCTGCTCAGATGGATCTGTTTATCACACAGGGTCACAGACCTTCAGTTGTGGCCTGCATACACTCAGAACAGACATCTCACCCCAGCTTGACCTCTGTGGAAGGGAGCCGAGGGCCTGGGCAAGACTGCAGCCAGGCCTAACACAATTGGCATCTGCCGTCTGTGCAGACTCCGGATCTGTAGCTGCAGGCTACAGGGGAAAAGGGATCTTTATCCACTGTCTGCCTTGACCACAGCTAGTAGCCTAGGTCACAGCATCAATGAAGGATTGCTGAATGTTTCCTGGATGTGGCTCCACTCACAGAGTGTTAGACATCTGCTGTGTTACTTAGGCCCAATCCCTTATGATGATGTCACCATCCTCAAATGCTCCACATGGCCTCGTTTGCTCAATCCAATCATGGAAGTATTGAGACAGGTAGGGCTGCTTTTTATGGTATTACCTCCAATTTACAGAAGGGAAAATAGAACTTGAGAACTTGGTATGGCTGACTCAAAGTCAAAAAATGTGCACTGGGCTCCCTGGTACTACACTTTCATCCAGGACAACATAAACTACAAAACTGTATGTAGCCTTTTATAGAGAAAAACACACTATCCAACATAGATGTCCTGTAACAAAAACAACTTAAATAATTAAACCCAAGAATCAGCACACAGGGCTACAAGAGATTAAAAGTTTCTACACAGTTTAAGAAGTTATCAGTGGAATGAATGGCTCGTAGAAAGACCAGCCAAATTTCAGACAGGGCTCTGATAGCCAGAATTTACAAAAAACAAAAACAAAACTGTAAAAATCAAAGACAAAAAACTTAAACTGTTGATCAAGGAATGGGCTAACGAGCTAACTCCCTCAAAAGAAGAAACATAAAAGGCTAATGAGAATTTCAAAAATGCATTCAACATCCCTAGTCATCAGGGAAAAAACAATTATAACTACTTTGAGATACCACCTTACTGATCAGAATGGAATTATAAGAAATCTGATAGCAGCCCGGCATAGTGGTGCATGCCTTTAATCCCAGTACTCGGGAAGTAGAGGTAGGTGGATCTCTATGAGTTCAAGGCCAGCCTGGTCTACAGAGTGAGCTCCAGAACAGCCAGGGCTACACAGAGAAACCCTGTCTCGAAAAAACAAAAAAAAGAAAAAGAAATCTGATAGCAAATGCTGGCAAAGATGTGGGCAAAAGCTGGTAGGAGTGAAAACTAATATAGCCATTATATAAATCATTATGGAGGCCAGGCTAGCGTGGAACTCACAGTGATCTGCCTGCCTCCCTGGGTGCTGGGATTAAAGGCGTGCACCACTATTCCTGGCTAGAATGTATAATTTTAAGGAAACTGATCCAAACTCAGAATGACAAAAACAAGCTCTGTTTCGTATGTTGAATTTGTAGCCTGCCATGTGTGCACATACAAATATATGAGTCTATATATGATCCCAGCCTTCCATGTGTACATATATACATATATGAGTCTACATATGAGTAAGGCTTAAAAAACCAGAAAGACAAGGTATGACTAGGTGACAAGGAAGGACAGGAAGTGATCAAAGAGACATAGAGGAAAGTTACTGGAAGGTGCTAAGGAGGAGACTAGGGGTAAAGGAGCGGTACGAGAGGAGAAACTGACTAAAGCATACTCGGTTCGAAAGGGCCATAATGATACCAAATACAGCATATGCTAATTTTGAAATAAGTAAAAATAATTGGAGAACACAACTCAGTAAAGAGAAATTAAGATTTTTAAAACATTTTATATGGAAATATCTTATGAAGATTTTACAACGTAGTATATCATTATGTTATACTGTAGAAAGATGGAAGGAAAAGATTAACCTCAAGGACAAAGAAAGTGCTTGTAGCAAAGTATTGCAGTCTCTATGAAAGTGCATCAAAAGTTAAGGCAATGAATGTCCCATGTTGATACTGGCATGTTACAAAAAGACTTTCAAAACAGTTTAAAAAAATATTTACAAACAGTTTTGCCTTTATTTTTTCAGATATTGAAAGGGAAAGTTTTGTGACTATTCTTGCTCTAGAATAGGACAGAGATAACACATATGTAGGCCCAAGTCAGTAAACGTAAAATATCCTTTCCAAGTGTGGGCCGCTTTTCTACCTGTAAGTTGCCAGGCCTGGGGGCAGCCTTCTCATACCTAAGACAACTAGTGATTGCTTGAGGACAGTGACCATGGTGACATGGGATCCTCCACCTCAGCTTCCAGCTCCTACAGCCACACTAATAACATACTTTAAGTCCTCCCACACTGTACTAGAAGTCTACGGCTTTGCTTCTTCCTGAGGCTTTTGAGAGTCATTTTATGAAGAGCCACATTCACATATAACTATGATATTTTGCCCTATCTTATAGGCAAAATGCAAAAGTTAAACTATGAACCTTTTTGGACAAGTCTGGCTACATATTTTATTCTCCACATATAATAAATCCCTTAAATTCAAAGGGATTAATAAGAATAATACTGGTTATCAGACTATAATCATATATGGAGGAAAACTTGTTTCTACATCGTAACTGAGAAAAATATCACTGATCTTAAAAAAAAGGAAGTAGGCCAGACTTTTACAAGAGTGAGTTTCAAGGTGAAGTGATGTATCTGAATTCTAGTACAGACAATAGCTATCTGCTCAGGAATAACGTAACTCACCTGATAGCTACTCTGAAAATTCTCATAATAAGGGAAGTTCATTTTACCATTATGTTCTCTCTATACATACACTGATGTTTTCTCTCCTTCTTTCTTTTCCCACATGTAAATGTAAGGGGAAATACCAGTCCCTGACATAGGTCAGTTAGTGCTCTTAGCCCTCAAGGCACAGCTGTGGTAAAACCAGAGAAATATGTAGGCATTTATTGGAATTCTGCAGTACAAATAAGCACACCCGCTCTCCACAATCTCGTAACAGGGGCCACAGCTAAACTATTTTACACAACAGATGTGTTTGGTTGATTTTCATCTGTCACTTCTTTTTCATCAGGACCACAAACAAAAAAATTGTTGCCCAGAGTCTTCTGGGCAAATCGAAAGTACATAAGATGGCCCATTGCCACAAAGGAGACGGAAATCAGTACGAGCAAGCCGAAAGCTTCAGGGTTGGGGGCCAGGATGACCATGATGAAATGCAGGAGGTCGAGAAGGTAGTTCATGGAGTTCTGCACACCATTGATAATGCCTCTTTCAGACTCAATTACATTTTCTTGCAGCAACTGGGTCACAGTTAAATCAAAGGACCACAGACCTATTGGTAAATGATATTTTAAAAGGTTAAATTTTCATTTATAATTTAACTTATAATTATATATCTCACATTCAATGTGCTAATATATGCAAAACACATTTAAGCTCTCCAACCTCTGAATTACCCATACGTAAAGTATTAATCATACTTTGCCTTATATAGCTTAATAGTATAAATTGGATTATTAATGATTTCAAGAAAGGATTTTTACAGCCACAATACACAATAAAGCTAAGCTACAAGCTTCTCAGTCCTGTTCTTCTGTGACTAACCAAACTACAAAAGTAAAATGGCAGCTTATAAATTCCAGCACTTCTAGAGTTTAAAGTGACCTAATGTGCTGCCATGGTTAAAGAGTACAGAAACTTTAAACCATTGTTATATTGCCGCTTGAGTAGCATAGGGCTCCCAATAAAGCTGTCTTGCCTGAGTATTAATGTCACTAATAAATTAATGAATTGCTTTGTATCACAAGATAAATATGATTTCGTTTCGAGAATAAATGGATTCAGAGGCCATGCACCAGTGCTCCATTAATGATTACTTAAATTCTGCTCTGCAAGATGTCTTTACATTACTGTATTTTTCAGACCTGAGACGCACCTGGCCATAAGACGCATCTAGTTTTTAGAGCAGTAAAACAAGAAAAAGAGTAAAAACAGCAATCAGACCATAAAGTTGCTCCCTAATTTCCCCCACACTTTGGTGGGGGGGTGGGTGGTGGTGTCTTACGGTCCAAAAAATATGGTATGTTTTCTGCTAGAAGTATAGAACTCAACCTGTGTTGCCAACTATATGGTAACTACACAGGGCTAGAGAAGACTTTGAAGGGTATTTCTTTACTCTATCTTTAAAAGAGCAACAATTTAAGGCACTTCCCTAGCACACCGAAGGCCCTGGGTTTGATCCCCAGTAGCATGCTTGTGCATGCACACACACACACACACACACACACACACACATATACTCACTCACACAATATTTACAAAAAATCACTTCATATACACACACATATACATACACACATATAATTTTAAATATTGAGTAAAACTTCATGTGCAAAGAGCAGGTTTTATATGTAAACTCTGGAATTTGACTAAATTAACATCTATGAAGTATTTTCAGATAACTTATCATTGAATTCTCTGCACTAGGTTTCCAAACTCATCTTTGTAATTTTTGAATACACAGAAAGGCTCTTACCGATTCTAGCAGCAATGACTCCTGCAAACAGCAGACTGACGGAGATTATGGGCACGGACTTAGTACTTATCTCATGGACAGTATTAACAACATTAGACGCGTTGGATATATGCATTTCTGTTGTAAAGATGGCCTCGGGTATTTTGGTAGTTGGGGACACTGGCTCCACCTGCATAAATCTAGAACGGATATCTTCGAATGGGGAAACAGACAGGTCCATGGGGCTTCCAGGCATGAACACAGAGATCACACACAAGATCAAACAGGAAAGCTGTGCCAGTCCTGAGAAGAGGCCAGTCTGAACGAGGCCGCATTTTCGACGGAGCCAAGTGAAGGCCACAGTTCCCATTATTCCAGTTATTGCTGATGCTCCCATCAAAATACTGAGGATGGAACCACTCAGCCCCTGAGTGTAGGCGTACCCTGTGGTGATGCAATCAAAGCCCAGGACTGTCATATAGAGGAAAGCCAGGCCCATGCCCGCCAGAAACACCGGCTGGTTATAGTAAGAGACCCATCCATCGCGGAACGTGCGGAAGGGTTCAGCAATCTGCGAGGCACATGTGGGCTCAAGTTCATGTTCAAGTTCACGGATGTTGGAGTCTTTCTCACCCATCAGATGAGTTCCCTCCAGAGGTTTTGGCTCAGTATCTGTTAATAAGACACATCATTTTTTAGAGGAAGAACATGGGGAGTAAAAGGCAATTATTTTTTATCTCCTTGTTCCCCTCCTGTATAGGTCTCCTCGACTACTACATTATATGTTGTCCTTTTACTGGTAATCTATGAATTACAGCTGTGTAATAATTCCCAAGTACCAGTTTTGCTTTAAAAATACTGTTGGTTTCATTTTAAGCTCCTCTTTCTTATAGAAATTGCATTTTCACTTAAATAAATTTCACCAAAACTCATCAAATAAAGTAGAAAAATTATGTGGGGGAAATAGAGTACCTTATTTTCTAGGACCTCATTAAGATATCATTTTACTAGAAAACCAGCCTCCCCTTCTTCTTGAAAAATTCTGCCTCTCTCTTCACTGTTCCCACTGTCCTCCAAATGGCAATTTTACTCCTCTCAAGAATGTTAAGAAATTTTCAAGTTTTCTGTCTTCCCAATTCTGTGAGTCATTTTTCCCAGCCATCCTGAATCCTGAACCAGTTGTTCCTCTGTGCCTGAGCCAGGGGCCTAACCTAACTTTTTTCAGATCCCATCCAGAGCTCTTTACAGAACCTCAGAAGATGGTATGTCCCACTCATCCAGGCTTGCCCTGGAAACACAGCCTGGAAGCTACTTGGCATGTGCTCTTCCCCCAAGGTCAAGGTCTGAGCCTAGAATGCAGAGTGCTGCTGTAGTCAGTTACCTTTAGATGCGTTCAGTTGCTTCAGTTCCGACTCCTCTACCTTAAGGGCAGCTTTCACAGCCAAGGCAGGCGTTTTCTGGTAAACCTTCCAGAGCAAGAAGTACTCCACACACATCGACACCAGATTCCACCCCGAAATGAAACCACAGCCGATGACCGGGGAACCAAACGTCATGATCTGGCCGACAGCCATGGGGGCCAGGATGTTGGTTAGCTGGTCAATCCTTCTAATGGTAGCATTCATGTCTACAGAGGTAGGTGCAAGTGGCAGGTGAGTAAGAGTTAAAGCTTATCAAAGAAAGGCTGACCATGTATGTATGATAAAGACAAAAGCCAAGAGTACAGTTTACTGAAAGGCTAATTTCTAAAGGCACTCTGTGACTAAACCACTTACAATGAAGAAAAATAGTATTTTCATGTTTTCTGAAGTAATTTTCCGCTAGGGAAATCAATATATAATATACATTATATATTATATACACATAGAAATAAGTATATAAACAAGCCTACAAATACATGTAACATATAAAATGTGGCAAAACAAACCCAGTGCTTGTTTTAAAGCAATGGTTCTCAACCCGCCTAATGCTGAAACTCTTAAATATCTTCCTCATGTTGTGGTAACCCCAACCATAAAGTTATTTCTTTGCTACTTAGCAACTGTAATTTTGATACTCTTATGAATTGTAATGTAAATATCTGATATCTGATATGTGACCCCTGTGAAAGGATTATTTGAAACCCTCTCTAGAGGGCTAATGCCCACAAGTTGAGAACTGCTGCCTTAAAGGAATACTCAGAGTGAGTTGGTTATAGATTATGACTTATAGAGTATAAGAGGAATCAAAGGTGGCTCTACAAAGTGTTATTCTTTTTAATTGTCTTGAGTTACTATTTACTGAGAAACAGAAGACTTCAAAATAATCAAAGTTAGCCTAAGAAAACTAGAATGTGATTTGGGAAATATTGATTTTGATAGACCCACTGATATCCAAGAGGTTCTCTTGAGACCAACAGTTAAATAAATAAGTGAGGCTGAGGATTTGGAAAGAGATGTGAGCCCATTTGGGAAGTTTGCCAATCTTTAAAACAATGAAATTCGATGGAATCTCAAGGGAGTGTGTGTAGAGAACAGAAAGAAGACTAAAGTGTTGGGAATGCCACTGTTTAGAAGTTAGAAAGGTGAGTAGAAACTAGCAAAATGATAAAAGCAAGAATATGGTGTCATGCAAACCAAAAGAGGACAGTGCTTCTAAGTGTAGGAAAATCATGTGGACCGAGCACTGGTGGCAGTCAAGAAAGATGAGCACTACGAGGGCCATTGATTGGCTCAGTGAAAGCCACTGGGAGCCTCAAAGACAGTGGAGCAAGAAGGGCAAATGATTGACTAAAGTTGGTTTAAGATCTTGGTGCCAACTCCAGGAAACACCATTTTCGTATCTTTCAGCAGGTGTCCCTCCAGGGACACAATATAAATGCTGCCTCTTAGTAAAGAGCTACTCGTAAAATAAAAAGAAAGCCAGCACGAGTGTGAAGAAGGTGGAGAAGGCCCTGAAGGATATAGGAGAAAATCCAAAAGAATCCTTCAGAAAGGAGGGGAAAGGTTTGATCATCTCAATGCATGAGGTCAACTCTATGCACAAGGAAACACTGACCTAAGTCATGTGTTTTCCTCCAGTCTTGCACTACTGTGAAAAGTTGGGTTTATATGGAGTTGCTGAGTTAGCCTAGCAAAAGGAGAGGGAGCCAAGTGAGCTAACCCCTGGGAGGAAAGCATGCCATCATGACTGATCTTGGAGTTTAAACTGGGCAAGAGAGAAAGTATGCAGGGCCATTGGCTGCCTGGCCAATTGGGCTGGGAAGATGGAGAGAGGTAGGCTAAGACACAGATGCTAAAGACTGTGACTATGAGGTTTAGTGGTGCTAACAAGACTTTCTCAAGTTTGACCCTGGGAATGCACAGCAGTGTCAAAGATGAAGGAAGGGCAGCTAAGAAAATTATGTACTTTGTCATGGCCTATAGCACACAGCACGGTAACATTAATGAGGTAGGTCCTTAGCAATCATCTGGGTTAGTAAGAGAAAAATCAATATGTGACTAATGAGTACATTCGTGGAAAATTGCCTTTCTTCTTTCCCTCGTTCCTTCTAGTCTTCGCTGGCTTTCTGATTAGTCTATGAGTGTGCAATGGGTATATGATAATGAGAGAACTTTGATATTCTGCACCTTTCACTTGGAAGGCAAAGGCAGCCTTCATGGTGCTATCTTTGCAGAGGCTATCCTAACTTCTGTCTACCCACTAACAAGATTCCAGTGTATGCGCCAACAGTGACACAAGGAACTGGTCCAAGTAACTCAGTAATTTCAATCCAAAAAGCAAATAATTGAAAAAATAATAGCTGGATCTTAAAACATCATTAGAATAGCTAAATGTTTCTCTTTCCCTAGATGACCAATAACTCTTCCAAGACCCCAGTTTCTGTGTGTATTACCTTTAAGAAGGTAATAATGCTTTGTGTGAAGAAAAAGGTGGTATCAGAAAGCAGGTTTTATCTTTCTGAGGCAGAATGAATTAAGCAGCAGTTCTGAAGCTCTGATCATCTTATTGGTAACATCCTAGAACAGAATCAGTCTTCCAAATGTGCAAATATATGCTATTTGTCAACTTATATTTGTTCTCATATGAACACTCAAATGAGTGTTTTCTTGGTTCTTATTTGGTTGCTTTGGCTATAGCTCTGGCACAGAACATGGCATGAAATTATTTCTTTCACTATAAGTAAGTAATACCACACAGAAGAATAATTTTTCAAAAAGGGATTTGCTCAGCAAATAGGAGCTAGCAGGCTCATCTAGCTAAAAGATGAAACCAACTTTTAACCACTAGAGTTCAGACATGAAATTTATGTACCATACTTGATAAAAAGCAAACCACCAGATTTTCCTTTGGAGTAATTAGCAAGAAACCCCAAAAAGCTGTCACTAAAAAATTGTCCCATAAAGGAAAGCAGGGAGCAGCCTGTGGCCTGGAATGTCTGGGAGAGGAGGCTCCACAGACACATGGAGAAGACAGCGCCTCAAAATATGAAAACAAGTACCTGAAGTTACAAAAGAGTGTGTATGTGAAAACCTCTTATCTTTTCTAGAGCTCTCCACCTAAGTGTTCTCTCCTGTCCTATCTCTAAATGATACAGCTTCCAACTTTAAAGTTCTCTGGAGGGAGCCATGAATGCTGGAACTAGAAAATGGGAGTAGCCAGCAGCCAGCAGCCAGCAGCCAGCAGCCAGCAGCCAGCAGCCA
>CAJRSG010002426.1:3639677-3657937 GCA_907169655.1 Acomys percivali | reverse complement strand
GCAGCCAGCAGCCAGCAGCCAGCAGCCAGCAGCCAGCAGCCAGCAGCTACTTCATAATCTTACTCTTTCCGCTCACTCACCTACACACACACACACACACACACACACACACACACACACACACACAGCCTCTCAGCCCGGTCTCCTATCAGTTTTCTAACATCCTCACCGGAAGCCAAGGCAACAGCTGGCGTCCCCACCACTACCACGCCCTCCACACAGAGACTCTACATTTCTTCTTCTATTTTTATTTGGCTATCTCCTTTTCTTTCTGACTTTTAAAATTCTGCTCATAGTAGAAATGACACACAAAATCCATGACTAGACATCTGCTGACCAAAACATGGCTTTTAGTTAACACGTGCTGCAGTTAAATATCGGGAAAGGAAGTTTGTAAGTTTCCTTCACTGCTCTACTAACCTGCATGTCAGGCTCAGGGGGAAGAACAGCACTTACGACGTGACTGACAGAAGGTCAGCAGACATCGTGTTTCACTTCTTAAACTGGAGAAAGCCTACAAGGCTCAGAAACAGGCTGCCCATTGTAGACTTGCCTACCATGCAATAACTCACAATAAAGAGAGGGCCAGCTGAGAATTGGCCAGTCATATTTTTGGTTGTTATGAAACATCTTTACATAGATACACAGGGTTATAGTGTCTGTGTAGTTCTACTAGCACCACATAAAGATTCCGAGTATTTCCTTTTATCAAAGATATTTGAAGGAGTAAAACAACCTTTTAAAAACATCTTTTTATTACTTTTTAATTATGTGCACTGTGCAGGTATGGGCTCATAAGGGCAGGTGCCCACCGAGCCTATGGGAGTCAGACCCTCTGCAGCTAGAGTTTCAGGCAGCTGCCTGGTGCCATGCTGGGAATGGAACTTGGGGCCTCCGGAAGAGGACTGTGTGCACTTAAGCACAAAACCATCTCTCCACCTCCCTAAAATAGCCTTTTAAATTTAATAGCCTTTATAGGATCAAAATGAGTATAGTTAATAAAGTCAGATAAGTGAAAGAAAAGAATTTAGAAGCCAAATTTTTCCTTCAAATATGTCAGAAAAATAAATGTGTGACCTATCTTCAAAATGCACTCTCATATCCTCTGAATTTTAAAACACAGACATATTTTATGTGCTTAACATAATTTTAAAACTAATACTTTGAAAGAGCCGTTGTAGGCTGTTTAGGATAAGTAAGTTATACAAGTTACTTGTTAGTTGATCAAATCATGGTCATGTCAATCACTAGTCTATTTTATCACAAGAAAATACATCTTGGGTGCAACATATAGATATGATTCTATAGAAAGATAAGGTAAAATAGTTAGATAAGGTCCTCGAAAACCTCAGAGACATACAGAATATGGCATTTAAAAATGTTTTTATTATTTTAAAGATTCATTGACAATGAGACAGGTTAACTCCTGGCAACACCCAGCCTACTTCATTCAAAGAAGATGATGAGCACCAAAGAACCTCTTTATGAAGATGGCTTCAAATGTGGCAAACCAGACACTGTGAAAAATGTCCTCGTTTCTACCACAGAATTCTGCCTTAAAAAGGGCAAGCTTGGATAGGCCAAACTCTGCCAAGACAGGATAAGCAAGTCTTCAATAGTTCCTGCCTCACAAATATGTCTGTCAGATATATTGGGCCAGAAGGCTGAAAATGATATTATAGAGAGTTTTGGGTGACTGTTCAGGCTGCAAACCATCTCTGCCATCTTCTCATTTGGGAAGCTGCTAACCTGCACCCCTGTATACTCAGTTAATTAATTTTATTCCTTCTCAAGTCTCTGATAGGGTTGAAGATCACGTAGCTTAGTTTTACAGTGAAGCTTATTTGTTTAGGGGTTAAGATGTTTTTAGGTCTAGATAGATTTTTTAAGTTGATAATGAGGAGATATGATAGATATTGATTTACATTTAGAATTTTAAATGCACAAAGATAGAAAAGATATTTTCTTCAAGGCTGTCAAATACAAATAGCCAAAACACTAAGAATGTAACATTTATATAATTCCTGATTGTTTCATGGTTCTTGTTGTAGGTAGTTTATTGTACATATGTGTAATAATACAAATGTATATGTCACAAATAAAAAGTATTTAATGAAAAAAAGCCTCAAAAAATCAAAGCCTAAAAAATATAATAATTTTTAAAAAGAGAAAGCTAAGAAAAAAGGATGAAGTCTTATCTTCTCTTTGAATATGACAGAAAAAAGAGATGTGGAATTATTATTTTTTTTAAAATAAACAATGACAGACACTCGAGACAGAGGCAGGCAGATCTCTGTGAATTCAAGGCCAGCCTGGTCTACAAAGCCAGTCCAGGACAGCCAAGGCTACACAGCAAAACCCTGTCTCAAAACCAAAACCAAAACCAAAAATGAAAGACCAAGGAGGATTTCCTGCAGAGCCCATTCACTGAGCTACTCTTCATTTTATTAAAAAACCCCAAATCCCAGTAGTATTTCTCTGAGTTGTACTACTGCCACAAGGAAGTGTTGACCCAGATAAATTCCTTTTCTTCTAGATTAGGGCTGTCCAGCTTTTTAACATGAGAGCATAGGACTGTCCGTCACCTACAGCTATGTGGGGCCACATTCAGTTATCCGAGGAAGCATGAAGGCAGGCTGGGCAAGCCTGCTCCAGGCTCCTGTAGACTTTGTTCTCTTTAAGTCACTCCTTCCTATCTTCTTTTTATTTCTTAACCACAAGGCCTAGTCAAACAGAGCCAATTGCTAACCCTAGCATATCATCGTTCCTTTTCCATCCTGGGGTCATCAAGAACAGTTTTCTTGACCGTGGGGATTGTTGGGCAGTGTGTTTGCGGTACCCATTATCTTAATGACCAGCAGTCAGTTCAGCTGATCTGCAGCCCTGGGTAGTCATCCTCCATCACCTTGGGTAATTATCCATCCAGCTCAAGCCTGTGTGCTCTAAGATGAAGAAGAGCACCAAATGTGTGCGGGCATGTTGACCCTTTGAAGTAGTGGTGTAATAACAGGGCATGCTGTCTTGTAAGCATTCTTTGGTCTCTTGAGCCACTTTCTGTGTTTCCAATAAACTAAGATTGTTTGCTAAAGAACACATTCTATCTTCCACTTGAAAATATATTTCAAAAGCCTTACACTTTGTAGGATGTGAGATAACTGCTGTTCAAAAATCTGTTTTTGAAGTGGAAACTAACTTCTAGAATCTTTGCTACAACTGTATTGTTTCCATTTGGTATATATATTTTAACAAGTACCAATGGTACAATCCTTAAACTACATGTCATAGTTATGCAAGTAAAATACGATGTCAGATTGTTACCATCACAACTGAAGCTCAGAAATGGCAATAATTTACAAAGAAAAAGGGGGAAAGTTCAAATGAGCTATTCCAGTGACGGTAGTAAGTACCTGAAGTTAACGTGGTAACAATCAGCTAAATCACAGTGCTCTCTGACACCCAGAGCAGCAACAGCTCAAAACCCTGTGCTTTCCTGGAGTTGTTCTTGAAACTTTCCCAGATGATCAAGAGCAAAAGTCCCATACTCCCACTATCACCATGGACTCATTTAGTCGAAAAAGTAATGCAAGTTAACCTGCTAATCTGCTTCTGTTTTCTCCCGCCACCACAACGATCCAGTCCCTTTGGATAGTAATGGCAGTAGCAGTACTGGCCAAATTTGCGATGTTTGCAATAGTGATGATCAGGACATAGCAGACAGTCTAAAGAATTGGAGCAAAAAAAACTTGAGTTAGTATGTCAGGATGCATTATTTTTATTATAGTCTCATTGATAAGAAGTCACTTT
Source organism: Acomys percivali (assembly GCA_907169655.1). Taxonomy (NCBI): domain Eukaryota; kingdom Metazoa; phylum Chordata; class Mammalia; order Rodentia; family Muridae; genus Acomys; species Acomys percivali. The sequence continues at coordinate 3,654,133 of CAJRSG010002426.1, read as the reverse complement.
ACTTTCTACGCGTGGGACAGTTGAGTACCCAGAGTCAGAAATTAAAGGGCATGACACTGATCACACCTGCATCATCTGTACTTAATGCAAAAAAAAAAAAAAAAGAGAGAGAGAGAAAAAAAAGCAACAGTGTTCATCTATGTGACAGTTCATAGAAAGTAGTGATGTACTGATGATTTTTAACATTTATCCCAAAAATACTTGTTAAAACTGCATCCAAAGAGAATCAAAGAGACCTTTGGGCATAGAAATATATATTAAAAGTTTACAAAGGTACACTCCCACCTAGACTATAAAGGATTTACACTTTCACTGCTATCTGATGTTCATTTTCTGTCTTCCAGAACCCTGGGGGAGCTGAGGCACAGCCCGGAGGAGGCAGAGTGTGAGCCTCACACTTCTGAGGCCCTGAGTTCCAGCCTCAGGGCCCCGAAAACACACAAGCATCAGGAACTATGAGGAGAACTTACCAGGACCCATCCATGGTACATGGTCAGCAGCTCATTCTTGTGTAGGAAAACCATCATCAGAATGACGCCACAGAGGATGACGGACACATTCTGCACCACCAGTGACGTCTGGGCCACTGCATGGAGCAAAAGCACATGTTCACTGCTGATCACTCCTTGAACTACATCAATACTCATGTATAATTAGAAGACAAAGGAAAGCTTCCAACAGTAAATTCTGCCTCGGCTACTTCCTGTGCACAGACCTGTGAAACCTGCAAATAATGTTCCCGTGGCATTCTTCTGCTAGCTGGCGTCTCTCATGGGAACTGCATTTTTATCTGATTTATCCACTAGAAAGTTTGCTGCCCTAAACAGAACTATTCCACAGATAAGACCGATCATTCAACCCATTGCTGTTTAAACTAAAATTAAAACATATAGGAGGTTATAAAGGGGTAAAGGAGGAAGTTATGGAATTCATAACCTCTCACTTGCATGCAGGCTTGATCTAGTAAAATAATCTTGAGAAGTGGAAAATACACCAACATTTGCCAAAAATCAATAAATAGCTAATTTCTTCCGATTTGTATTTTATTTATCATTTCTATAAAATTCTAAGCTACACCTTCCATCACAGAAATGCAAATCCCGGTAGAAAGAAACACTCCTGCATGCAGATGAAGTGTTAGAGCAAAGCCAGGTATGAACCCGGTAGTCGCTTCTCCACCATTCACTAGGTAACAATCTAGGACTGGATATTTAATGCTTCTTATGCTTATGCCTAGCAAGTGTGGAGGATAGCATTCTTCTTCCTTCCTTTATGGAATCAGAATGATACCCAAATAAAATAGTCATAAAAGCATTCTGAAATGCGTAAGTTATAATTACAGATCTTGTTATCCAGGATAGTAACACACTTAATCCTGGCTTGGAAGGTCATAGCAAAGGGCTTGAGATGAAGCAAACTCTCCTCAGAAGGCAGTCTGAAGTAAGACCCAGCACAGAACTCATTTATCCATATATCTGTGCGTGCATTCACTCACAGCAAAGCATTAAATATCAACTGCCAACACACCAGAAGGAAGGGTATGTGATTAGATCACTATCGCCACATAAGTCCAGTAACAGCAGTGCAGAGGAAGAAATGGTGAGCTCATTCCATAAGCATGGGGGATTTTCTCCAGCAGGGTGACTAGTGAGTTGATGATAACAGGCAGAGGAGACCCCCCATCTTACCACACTCACCTTCTCCACCCAGCTCAGCACTTCCCTAACGCGTGATTGCAATGCTCAACAACTTTATGGTTAAAGGATCCAATGGAAAATATTCCTGTGTATAACTATAATAAGAATTTGGTTTTGTCTAGCATGTAGACTTTTTTCTATATGTGTTCTGATCTACTCATTCTCTAAACAAAACAAAATGTCTTCATATGGATATTTTTACTAGTGACATGACACCTTAGAGCTTGACAATCCTCTTGACTACTTAAAAGCAGTCATCCTGAACGGAACAAAACTAGCAATACCTTAATGCTTTCCAACGTCAATCTTCAGGGAGGCGTGGACAGCTCTTTGCATTATTAAGCGAGATCCAAATAATTATCTACATTCCTCTGATTCTAAATGACTAAATTCCTTAGTTATTTTCAATCTCTTGTATATAAAACAGATTATGTCTTGATACCCTAGAACAAGTGTCACTTTATCATACACATACAATATATGTACAACATATTATAATTTCTTCTCTTTCCCTAAAAAAATATAATTCAGCTGTCTGTGATGTAGACATAGTTGTTCTCCCTTGTATCAATATTTAGTTTTCAATTCCATCACACCCACCTTTCTGTGCAACTCAGTAATCTAGGGGACAGATGGTTAAGCTGTTCCCAGGGACATCACACTGGAGGGCCTCTAGAGCAGTTCATGGTTAGAGAGGAAGCCAGCACTAAGCAAACTTTTAATGTTTAACATGATTCCCAGAAAATTGGCTACAGGGTTAATGGTTAACATTTGAGACTGACAAACTGCCAAAAGAAAGAAAACCTATTAGGTCAATGTCCTGAAATCTCAACTACTGCAGAAGCCTCAGGACCCTGAATCCTGGTGTGGCACCGACCACATCCTGCAGCTGTATTGTGTGAGTGTTTTCTTGGAGCCAGTCACACTGATTTCTCTCTCAGACAGATACCCCACCCACCCCATTACAGAGGGAACGCAGGCTGGTCCAGAGAAGGCGGTTACATCACAGCACTCACCTTTAAGTCTGGCATTCTTATCCACCCAGTCACCAATAATGGCTCCCAGGACTAGAACAGAGCCTGCCACCACCAGCCCATACACAGCTGTCAAGAGGAGGCTGTTTCCATAGAGTTCCACCAGAAACACAGACACTGCAAAGTGCCACATCCGATCCCCCTTAAACAAGATAAAGATGGTTAGTTAAATTGTTTTTAGACTCAAGAAGTCATTTTCTTATCAAATGGGTGCTTTCTGGCTACATCAAATGGTTTTTCAAGTCAATAATTATGGATTGAATACCTGCTTAATGTTACACTTCATTCCAACACAATGGAAAACATTCAAGCTTTATTACTAATGGTTTATACGCATCAGTTTGCCTTAAATGCTAACACAGCCAGCTTTTTAATTTAAGAATTGGTAGGAATGGACTTTGTGGCCTCTGATGTTTTCTCGTGGCTATCTTTAAAAAAAAAAGTGCTGTTTCACAAGTAAATTTATTTTTTTTTAATTTATTTACCTTTATTTTATGTGCATTGGTGTTTTGCCTGCATTTATGTCTATGTGACAATGTCAAATCTTGGAGTTACAGATAGTGGAGAGCTGCCACATGGGTGCTAGGATTTGAACCCAGGTCCTCTGAAAGAGCAGTCAGTGTCTTTAACCACTGAGCAATCTCTCCAACCCCCTCACAAGTAAATTTCAAAATCACAGAACAACAGAACAATCAGAAGGAAGAAGTCAATATGGAAAACTCTGATCCTAGAAGACCAAAGATGTTAAAATAAATATATAAGTAACTGTTCTAATGTTTTGGTTTTTGGTTTTTTGTTTTTTGGTTTTTGGTTTTTTTTTTTTTGCTTTTTGTTGGTTTGTGGTTGTTGTTGTTCTTGCTTGGGTTTTTTTGTTTTGGTTTGGTGTTTTGTTCGTTTTGTTTGAGAAGCAGTTTCTCTGTGTAGCCTTGGCTGTCCTGGACTAACTTTGTAGACCAGGCTGGCCTCGACCTCACAGAAACCCATCTGCCTCTGCCTCCCAAGGGCTGGTATTACAGACATGTGCCACCATGCCTGGCTATTTTATTGTTTTAATACAGATAAATTTGAAAGAAAATGCCATATCTTTATATAGTTCCAGAACATATAAAGAATTTTGCAATTAATGGTATAAAATGTGATATAACATAAACTTTTAAATAAGTCTGGTTGGTTAACATATGAGATGTCTAACATAGATTTTTATGACATTATAAGCTCCAGCCCTGATGTCTTGGGTAACATGAAGAAAGACGATGTTTTGTCATCATCATCACTAAATTCCAAGACTGAGTTCCTTACATATTTGGCCCTGTGTAAAGAACTTCAACTCTAGGAACTTTCCAAAGTCTTGCAAAATCTTCATGATAAATTTCATGTTGGAAAAAATTATTATATTGATAAGTCAAATGCTATTAAATGTTAATAAAACTAAGATAACAGCTATGCATGGTGATGCATGCCTTTAATTCCAGCACTTGGGAGACAGAGACAGGCAGATCACTGTGAGTTTGAGGCCAGCCTGGTCTACAAAGCAAGTCCAAGACAGCCAGGGGTACACAGAGAAACCCTGTCTCGAAAAAGAAAAATGAAACAAAATAAAAGGCAAAACAATAACAACAACAACAAAACCCTAAGATAACAATCTTAAATGTTCAAATTTTAAATTATTTGTGCTAATATGAAAATCATGCCTTTCTCAACTAGAAATGATTCTATTCTTTAACGAATGTACATGTTCCTGGTTATCACTACCTCCGTGCCTGCAGGGAGCTTGAGGTAGAGAAATACCTCTGACTCCTATCAGTCCACCAGAAAGAATTTCCTGACACCAAACATTAACAGTGCAGAGGTAGAGAAATCTTGGTGCAAAGATTTCCAATGATAATTCAAAATGATTACAAGATTTAGAGCTCAGAGAAGGAAGTTGAAATTGCTCTGGCTGTCCTAATTTAAAAAGTGATAAATTATATACTTACAAAAATCCCAAGAAATAGGTAATATCCAAAGTAAGTGGTTCTAAGTCAGTGGTTCTCAACTTTCCTAATACTGTGGCCCTCTGATAGAGTTTCTCATGCTGTGGTGACCCCCAACCATAAATTTTTCATTGCTCCTTCAAAAGTATAATTTTGTTCTTATGAGCCATACTAGAAATATCTGTGTTTTCTGATGGTGTTGGATGATCTCTGTGAAAGGGTCATTCAACCCCACAGGTTGAACTGCTAAACCAGGTGCCTCCATTTTCTGCCTCCCCACATTCCCATGGCCTCGCACTATACTTTGATATTTGTTTACACGCCATGTTGCATCTGAGAATATGTAACCAGTTATTAATGCACTTAATAAATGCCCACAGAATGGTTTCTGATGTGTGCCCAATGCTACTGTGGGTGTCAAAACTTCAGCAGTGCACAAAGCAGACGGGCTATTCTCCATGTTGCTGGTATTCCAGGGTTTGGAGACAAAGGCAAACCTAACGTTAGACAGGTAGCAGCAAATACTGTGAAGAAAAGGAACCCAAGAGGGGGCTGGCAAGTGGCACTCTACGTGACAACAGAGGCCTTTGTGAGCAGAGAAGTATGGCCTTGAGAAATGCAGACCACCTGGGTTTACATGGAAACAGTCCAAAGGGCACCGATATAAACAGCAGCAACTCGCTCCTCTTTTTATTTCTCTACCTTGCTATTTTCGTTGTTACTTTTTAAAGTCCTACTAAATTGTACTATAAACTCCTTAACAAAAGCATCTATATCTCATTTATTCTATACTCCAATGGTAGCAGGGAATGCACTGGCCCATTGCCAGAAACGAAGTCAGAAGTTAAAAAACATGCAAATCCCCACAGACCTAACCTTGTGCATTTGCTCAATTTACTGTAAGGTTGGAACAAGCATCTTTCACATTTCTTTTGAAATCTGCTTTAAATTCTCTTAACAGAGATCTTTTTAAATTTAAAAAAAAAAAAAAATGACCTGAAACACCCAACACTCAAGGCTCTTCTCATGCACTGGCCAGTCTGACACCTTCTATCACCGACAGGTCACATGAGCCTTGAAGTTAATCAGTGTTGAGAAACAAGACACCTGGTTTTCTAGGATTCCAGACAGTCCTCCACTCCTGGTCTTTTCTTAACATTATTAAGTTACACAGGAAAAACAAACTATCAGTTTGGATGTATAAAGGGTTCTTCACTGCTTTGTTTTGTTTTGTTTCCTTATACCCATCAGCTAAAGCAAATTCAAGGAAATTCCTCTTTGTTTATACATATATTTGCAGAGTCATCCCCGTGTAAGCGTTCAGAAAGACAGGAGCTTGCTTCTCTGAAAAGTTATCTGTGACTGCAATTGCTTAAAGTGCCAACAATCCAACTTAATAATTTCCCAAGGGCATAGGGCATAGCTTTCCTCATATGATGGCTTCCATTTATGTCTTATAGATAAATCAATAAGGGATTCCATTAAAAAGAAGTTAGCACCTCAAAATATACTCTTGAAATTATTCCCCTTATTTATAATGCACAGAATATGTCTACAGTTAAAGCTTTTAAGGAGTAAGAACAATTGTTTGACCTTACAGTTTCTAATGATTATCCAATGAGCACACCCAGAACTCTCTAGTATCTGAAGGAGTTGATGAAGGAACCAGGCCAGTGGAAACACAGGGATTCTCCCAAAGCCACATAGGACGCCAAAGGGAGAGCTGTGAATCCATCACTAATTTTCACTAGGTGGTGAGTTTTGTTTTTAACCGACCCACGTATTAGTAGCCAAAGATAATGACTTTGAAGGTCAGAATTGTACCCATTTAGATATTTGATCTTGTGTCAGGTATACTTAAACTCATTTTACAATACTACTGCAAATCCAGTATGGAGGTATTCATCAGTCTTCCATTCTACTCTGTTCGATAATGCTATGTGCTGGGATCACACATTAACAGAAGAAGAAAACAGAAAAGTTTATTAAATGTGAGGGTGGAAAAAAAGGAAGGCCCATGAGACACCTTCCCAGTTCAGTAGGAGGCATTAGTTTACCAACCCTAGTAATTATGCAAGTTTTCCTGTTTTGGACAGTTGTCAATCTATGTAGCGTTTTAGGATTTCACCATTAGGTAACATTTACTAACACTCATGGGAAATATCTTTGAAGAAAACAACGTTTTTTGTTGAAACGAGTCTTGGAACGATTTATTTACTTAACTGAATGACAAAACTGGGAGTTCACTTAACACAACTGTCTCCAATGAAAGTAAACAAGAACTTGTGCAACTATGCTCTAAGAACTAGTGTACATTCTTACTTACCCAAGTGGAGAGAGAGTGGCCGAGGTAAAGGAGAAATTTTGCCGAGGTCAGGTAGTTTGCTAAGGATCCTACAAAGGCACAGAGAACAAGTTAAAAACATGTTTAAGCACTCCAATGCGCTCAGATTATAATTTGCTTTTGGTCATAATTATGTGTGATTTTTATCAGGTCACCTACATTGAAGCATTCTGCTTACTTAATACCGTCTACTTAGATTCAGCGTTGCCTCTTGGTCAATAACCGCCCAACTTGATGCTCAGTGAAGAAACTCTTGTTTCAACATTCTTTAACTTTGGTGGGGTTTGTTTTTGTTTTTTAATGCAAGAAATTTCACACTGCCCAGCTTACTCTAGCCTTGCCTATACGCAAACTCTTTTTTGAAACGTTTGACTTTACATTCTCCTCGAACCTCCATCAAAACCTAAGTCGACCCTCATGGAACGGAGGGTTGACTGCCTATTCCCACCACTTGATGCATTAGATTTCACAACTCACCGCAGCATCCTTCCCGGCGGGTCTGATCTCTTGCCTTGGTCATGACACCAGGCGCTCTCCTCTTGCTTGTTCTGATGCTGGATACTATAGTTGCTCTTGCCCAGAGGCTTGTTCACAGGAGTGCAAGTAGGGACCGGAGATAGCACCGCTAAAAGCAGAGCAGCCTCAGGCCAAAAGACCCCAAAAAACAACTAGGGCAAAGAACAACAGCAAAGCTGCCACCGGGGTTTTTCTTTTTGTCTTCTTTCCAAACTTAGCTAACACTGTAGCTGAAGTTGGAAAGTCAAAGCCTTATGGAAGCGGGTTGGAGGATCCACCGGCCACGAGAGACCCTGAGTCTGCTCTTGCCGCCGTCACCGCCGCCGCCACCGCCGCCGCCGCGGCCGCCGCGAGCCGGGCGGCCACTTATAGGGAGGCGGGGGCGGAGCTCGCCAGCGCCGGGGCCGTCCCTCCCGACAGGACTCTAGGTCAGGCCAAGCTGCGCTCCCGCCGCCGCCGGGTGCCCGCCGCCCTCCCAGGAAGCGCGAACAACCAGCGCTTCAGTGGGTCACCCGCAGGAGAAACCCGAGAAGGGATTGGGTGGCCCGCGCTGTAAAAAGAAGACTGGGTTTGGACCCCGAGGGGACACCACGGGGACCTTTTGCATAAAGCCAGTTGGCAGGTGCTAGAGGAAGGCGCTTCATTGTGGCCACCTGATTGCCACACAGTCCCTAGGCAAAGCTCTGTAAGATTCTAGAGCGAGGGGGGTGCGAAGGGGCAAGAAAGAGCCTCCCACCCCCAGCTATACTTCGGGTTGGAGGTAGCTAAGTAAATACGAGTCAAGTCACAGAGGCAGGCTTCCTGGCCTCCACGTCCGGCCGGCCTGCCTGTGGCGCAGAATGTTTTCCTTCTCCCGGACTGTAAAAAGAGCTTTCTCTCAAAGCTGAGGAATCAAAGCGCAGGAAGGGGCCAGCGCTGCCCAGGCTGCAAACACAGTCCTCCCAGCCCAGGACTCAGGGTTGCCTTCTGCCCTGCAGAGGCTGCAAGAAGGAAGCACCCTTCTCTGTCCTTTTCCCTCTGTGTTCTCACCCCAGCCACTCCTGCCCCCTTCGCTACTCCACACTCCCCAGTATCTGAAAGGCAGTTACCAGGAATACCGGTTGTCCCAGTTGGGATCCTGCCTCTGGCCCAGGACAGATAAAGCCATTTGGTAGCCTGCTGGAGGGATGGCTGGACGAACCAAAGCAAAAGACACCAGGTGTAACCTCTAATGACCTCTGATTCCACCCCAGGGCATACCTGCTTACCTTTGTCAATCTCTTCCAACACTTCAAGAGGGATCCTAACCATTGAAACTCCGAGCAGCTTGCACACATCAAGCACCGCCACCGCCACCAGAATGACACCTGGTGATGAGGAGGGCCACTCCTGAGCGCAGGCCTTGTATCTGGACTCCGTATCAGAAGCCCCAAAGGTCTTTGCGGGCGGGGTGCAACTGGATTCGTTGGGATGAGGTCTGCAGAGCAGAGATAGGGGACTCACAGTTTAACAGCCTTTTTGTCCTTTGAAATCCCTTCTCTTTCCTTTCACACAAAAACTTTTCAGTCCTTTTTCCTCACTCAGAAGGCTTGGTTATGTCTGCTGGAGTTGCAAACTGGGGTGCTATATGCAAATGTCTTTTGAAGTAAACCTTAAGTGTGCTTTCATGAGGCGTTTGGGAATAGGCCATGTAGCAAATTGTGAGACTTTTCTTTCTCTTTTTTAAATTTTGTTCATCTTCAAGGCAAAATGCAAACGACCCTGATTCCTTGCACATGTCACTGACAACAGGGACTTCCACGTCCCATGGATCAGTTGCTGTGTGCCTTAAGGATATGTGGCTGCGCTGTCTCCAGGCAGCTCAACTTTCAGTCAGTTAAGAAGACTCTGAGAAACAGTAGCTGAGTCAATGTGTGCTTCAAAGTCTGATGTGGAGCATCTGTGCCCACTGTCACCAAGGAATCCTCAGAAGGAAACTAGGAGAGTGGTAAGGACAGACAGGGGCCTACGAAGAAGCAAACAGGAAGGAAATTGAGCAAGATCCATGGACTGCAAAGCCAGTGTGATATCTGAGCCTTGGCCAGGGTTCCTAAATCCTAGTCAGTGGGAATGTACTCACTGTTAGAGCCTATTGTGGCACTGCGCGACACAGAAAACGGAATAAAAATTCTCAAAACACTGGTAACACACAAAGTGACAGTTTCCTGGCCTTGACATTCCAGATTACAAAGCTGCACTTCAGTCACAAGACACTCCTGGCTCTTCCTCCTTCCAAAGAAACATTTGACTGGTTGAAAAGTAAAATTTCATCAACAGTAAACAGAGAATATATAACTTTCTTGTCAACTTAATCACAACTCATGCATGTTGTAAACCAGTTTCAAAAACAAAAAAACAGGTTCCCAAAAACTGTATCTCAATTCATTTCAACATTTTATTTGTAACACAGACTCTAAGTTACACATACCATCTTTGAAGTCACGCTCCTCCCACCACAGCCTCTTCAGCGCTGGGATTGCAGGCATAGGTCACTACTGAGCTATGTAACAGTTTGTCAGTCTGCAGATAACCTTTAAATATTCCAGTCAGAATAAAATGTACTCTGGGTTGGGAAATAAAAGGCAGGGGTGCTATTCTTTTATTTTCAAGTTCTGTTTTTCCTTACCTCTGATGCCCTCGGTTTCCTCTGCTGCATCTGATGTGCTCTCCAGAACAAAAGACAGCACAGGGAATGGTCACTACCCCACAGCCCTGAAGGCAAATGAAAAGGAAAAATCACAGTGGGGATCTCAACAGCGGTTACAGGAAAGCCTCAGATCGAAGGACAGAGCGCCCAGTGGACGCAAAGCTTTAACCGTGGCTTAGAGGCGAGTTTCTGTTCGAGGGACATTCTCTGTATTGGAAGCAAATTTCAAGATCATCTGACATTTCTGTAATTGTGAACCTGAGTAGACTCCTGAGAAATTCAAGTTCAGGTTCTTACTTCAAGTCACAGGCAACAGACAGGTGAGCATATCACAGGTCTTCTTTTTGGTTGAGGATTCCAATAGATTTGACCTTAACAAGGTTTTTCATGAAGGCATAACCGTAATCTCTCTTCCCTTCTCTTCTTCTGTTCTCTCTCCTTATATATCTCTAGCTTTAAAAATGAATGCACATTATTCCAAAATTACAGATATTTGTGTATATATATTCAATATATACATATTATACATAAAATTGTATATATACATATCATTCATAAATACAATGCACATATTTGTCTTCATGGTCTGGGAAGAATAGGTTATGACAACATCAGAGGCACTGGGCAGTATTTTGAGATGATGGAAGTCTTGACAGGTGTGATAGTGAAATACTGTGAATTTATCCAAAGTGCCAAAACTAATAAAATAACAAAAACAGTGAATTTTATTTTATGTGGATTTCACCTTACTTTTCAAAAAAAATCTTACAAGTAAAGTTTGCTATTTTTCTGTCTGAATTAAAAAACAAGACAGCATGCAACAGATGAGTATGGAGAGATTTGTTTTGGGAGAAGAGAAATGAACAGAAATTGGAACCTGAGTGGGCCATGATGGTAGGGTACAGAGACAGAGAGACAAAAAGAGAAAAGGAGGCACCCTCAGAGAAAGTGCAAGAGAGAAGGGTAAAAAAAAAAACAAAGTAAGAGAGCTGCGGACTGCGGGTTTGTCCTTTTATACAGGGCCCCTGGTGCACACCTAGTGGTGGGTAGGTGATGACATCAGAGGTTGCTAAGTAACCTGGAGGCAGGCTTGTGAAGCTGCTAATATGCTAACAATTTCATATCAATGTGGATTGCTATTAATGTAGGACAAACATGTAGAAAGAAGAAAATAGAACTCAAAGCTTGGGCATCATATTGGAAACTAAAATAGAGAGCAGTGCTAATTGTTTAATTTTCTCTATATGTAGCTAGGAAGTACGTATGAATTTCACTTAATAAACATGCTGGTCTCTCAACTTTTGCTATGGGTCTTTTCTTTTTCTGTCTAACCTACCTCTCTGTTACAATATAAAGTCCATTCCATTGTTGTTTGTTTTCAGCTAAAACCAAAGATGGATGGTTACTGACCACAAACTTAGAGAGAGAGCTCAGCCTTGCCTCCCTAGGGCTTTATAAAAACAAACAGTTCTCAGCTACTTGGTCATGATAATTTGGTTTGTTGTCCTTTTCTGTTTCTCAGTTGCTTGAAGCCCTCACAGAAGACAGTGCATGAACCTCAGATCTCTCATATATCCAAAGGGTTCTCAGTGCACACACATATTTGAGTCATCTCCCTCAGATGCTCTTCCAAGCAACACCTTGAAGCTAATTCCTGCTAAGCTGGCCATGAATTGTCGGTCAGAAAGTGTGCACTCTGGGCTGAAGGCAAAAATGTTCTTGTTTGTGGGACATGCCCCTTGGGCTAGTGTCCAGATGTAAGTAAGTATATACCATTTGACTCTTTCTGTTTCTGGGTTAACTCACTCATTATGATAATTTCTAGTTCAATCCATTTGTCCACAAATTTTGGGAATTCCTTGTTTTTAATAGCTGAGTAGTATTCCATAGTGTAAATGTACCACAGTTTCTTTATCCATTCTTCTACTGAGGGACACTTAGACTGTTTCCATGATCTGGCTATTATGAATAAGGCTGCTATGAACATGGTTGAGCAAATGTTCTTGTTGTGTGCTGGAGCATTTTCTGGGTATATTCCAAGAAGTGGAATAGCTGGGTCTTGAAGAAGCCCTATTCCCAGTTTTCTGAGACAGCGCCAGATAGATTTCTAAAGTGGCTGTACTAGTTTGCACTCCCACCAGCAATGAAGGAGTGTTCCTCTCTGGGACAGAGGGGAAGTCATCCTATTGGGACTCTAGATGAGAGAAGCATGGAAGAATGCGGAAATAGAAGGATCCAGAGGGTCCTAGAAACCTACAAGAACATTATGATGGGCGGTTCTGGGCCCAGGGGTCCTGCTCAAACTATGGCACCAACCAAGGACAATACATGCAGTAAACTTCGAACCCCTACCCAGATCTAGCCAATGGACAGGACATTCTCCACAGTTGAGTGGAAAGTGGGGACTGACTTTCACATGAACTCTGGCACCCCATATCTGACCATGTTCCCTTGATGGGGAGGCCTAGTGGCACTCAGAGGAAGGATAGCAGGCTACCAAGAAGAGACTTGATACCTTATGAGCATATACAGAGGGAAGAGGCCTCCCTCATACACAGTCGTAGGGGAGGGGAGTAAGGGGAAAATGGGAGGGAGGGAGGAATTGGAGGATACAAGGGATGGAATAACAATTGAGATATAATATGAATAAATTAATAAAATATATTTTTAAAAAGTTCTCCTTGGGACACAGATCGAGGACAGGTGCAGGAGGAACTGACTTTCAGCCTCTTCTCAAAGCCTTTCGTGGGATGTACACTATACCTGCTCTTTATTTTATTTGTTTTATTTTTATTTTGGTAAATATTACTTTTATACTGCTTCAAGTCTCATACAATGACTGATTATCATTACACATCAAGGAAGAGTCCAAGATATTAAAGATAATGTTTTTTCACAGCTGTGAAATCCTTGGGCAATTCCCTAATCTTAGATCCGTGAGTTGTGCTTACACAGACATTCATGTGGTTAAAGATCCTTAAGGAGAAAACAAAAAGGCCTTTACACATGACCTGGACAAAGCCCTCTAGTCCCATACAATTTGAAATCACTGTTGAAATTTTTCCAGCATTTCGAAAGAAAGCCTCTCCCAAGAATGTCCTTCAGAAACACTTCATTAGTGTTATCTGCACTGAGCAGCAGGCATAACAAAAGGCGTTAAGCCTTTCCAGCACTGCACAAGTGGCAGGTAGGAGACAAGGCACTTATCAGATACTGCTATCTCGGTTCATCTTCACAACACCTGGTGAGGTAACTCTGTTGCAAACAGAAGTTAAATAACTCACTCAAGGTCACTCAGGAGTAGCTGAGGACAAGGCCACTGTTCTCTGCTTTCTCATTCTGCTTCTCTTTGAGGAACAAGTGTGAAACAGGTGAGGCCCATAAACAAAAAGAAGTCAGTCAAGCAATGACTGAAAATACCAGAAAATCAGGCAACAATAGGATCTTAGAAGATACAGCTTTGACAGTTGAAGGACAGCAAAAAAGTACCAAAAAAACCAAAAAACAACAGCAACAACAACAACCAAAACCCCAGCTCCTGGGATAAAAGAATTACAGATCTCATGGGGCAGAGATCTTTTTTTGTTTGTTTTCTTCTCTCTTTTTTTTTTTTTTTCAAGACAGGGTTATCTTCATCTAGCCTGGGCTGTCCTGCAACTAGCTCTGTAGACCAAGCTGGCCTCAAACTCACAGAGACCCGCTTGCCTCTGCCTCAGGAGAACTGAGGTTAAAGGTGAGCATCACCACCACCCAGCAGGAGGTTTTTATTTTTGAATATAGAGAAACTGAGATGTTTGAGAAAAATCCCATTTTTATTTTATATTGCTTTCTTCTTCTGTGTTTTATAACAAGTATTAGAAGATGTAGTAATTCAAGGTTGATTTTAAAAAATACTTTAAAATACTCTAAATTCCAGAATTTCTTGGCACTGAGGAGGGAATCAACTAGAATTTTTAAAGGCGATATGGTAGGTATAGATTATCAAATATTATGACAGTTAATATGGACTTATTATGCTTAGAAGCTGGGCCTTTTTTTGGTACAATGGAAATATAGTTTTTTTAAGGATAATTTTTCACATTTAGAAAATGCTTTAATGAGAAATGTACATGCCTCCTTTTCATTTTTAATATTTTTGTGTTTTCTCACTTCTAATAACTATTCAAGAAGGTCTTTGATCTCCCAGAGCTCTGTTGCCTACACACACACACACACACACACACACAC